>OU744337.1:4200000-4735000 GCA_916610165.2 Gymnosoma rotundatum
AGCATTTTTCTTTAACCACCTGAAATCTTGGCACAATTTACAAACATTTCCTTTCTTTACTTTAAATCAATTTTACCTTTCAGACACTTTCTTTTAATTTTGTCGTTATGTGATTACATGCATGGTCCCCAGGCCTGATTTTATTGGAAAGTATGCAAGTTATAAGCCGAAATCAGAAGAAAATATTGAGCTAGCTGGCCATAGTGACGTCTCACTGGACGCTTGGAAAGCATACATGTGAACAGGGGAAAGGAAGAGTTAGTTCCGTATTCTGCGCTTATCCCCTGCCTTATCTGTCACGGTACATAAATTCTTAGGTAACTATCTGACGGGTGTCATAAGTGTGAGACTTTTACAGCCAGGATCTTCTAAGATATCCCACGGCTAACGGAAGGATCTAACATCTCTCTCATTGTGGCGTAATTGTTTGGACGAGTGTTATGGTCATGTCAAATCGGAAACCCTGCGATTTTAATTATTTGCACAACCACAATCCATTAATCATTTTCATACATTTCATTATTTGTTGTGGTTTTGAAATTCGCCAGTAAACATTAAATTGTTATTCAGAAAAGGCAAACAGATACTGGTAGCGAAGCGTCTGCTTTTGCACAGCAGGTCAGTACAAGTGTTTTGCAGTTCATTAATGAAATTACCTTATCATTTTGATGTACATCTAATTCGTAAGTACGATTATTTGAACATGTATAGCCACTAATTTTAATGATTTAGTTGTTGTATTTGGATCCATGTTCATGCGTTGAAACTTCAGTTGCTGATCTAACTGTTGATAAAATTAATTTTTTTTTCGAAAATTTATTTAGGTAAAAGTGTAATTTTCAATCAAATCTTGAGAAATGAAATTAAAAGTTTAACGATTTTAACACAATTTCTTTACTATTTTTTAATTCGTGCGGTTCTATTAAAGATAGCCCCTTATGTGGTGATATTAATAAATATAAGATTTTTATTGTTTGATAGTATTTTTCGGCATATTTTTATTTCCTGTTTTAAGCGAAAGCAAACCATTTGAGTTCAGAGAAGTTTGCATGTTTTTTTTTTTCAATAACAAATAAATTTATTCAAAGTTAAAGGTTTCCAAGCCTCTAGTGTGCCTCGTTTTAATAACTAAAAATATAAATTTTATACATACCGAGCCTTTGATGCAAGAGGGTCACAACTCAAAATTTTAATGTCCTGGAACATGACTCTTTCTTCAAACATGTGAATTCTACAGATAAAAATGTCTTAATGTGCTCCAAAGACTTAAAACGATTTAACATAATAAAAACTTTTTTTTTTTAGATATGACACTCTTGCAGCAAAGGCTTGATATGTACATAAAAATATCTGTCCCCACAAGAAATAACTAACAACTAAACTAGTTTTCGGCAAGTGTCTAACAAATCTTGCATCGTTGCCTTAAATCAAGAAATATCGGCTTTAGCAGTTCAGATTTTAAAGTGATGATGATAACATTTTTTAACCGACTCACAGAGGAGTATTTGACCCAAAAAGCTGGCCAAAATTATTAAGCGTGGTTTTTAGTTTAAAAGTTTAATTTTTTTGATAGTTTTAGCTTTAGTTTGATAAAAAAAAAAGGTAGTGGCAGATTATTATTGGGTTAGTGTTATTTTTGTACAACAGCTACCTTCACTTTCAAAAAGCTTTTCCTTTTTTATTTTTGGTAAGAATTAATATATTTAAATACATAGTTTTTTTTTATAATTAAAATTTTAAAAATAAATATTTAAGATAATTTTTTCTTTTTAAATATTGAAAATAGCTGCTGATGAAATCTTTCAGGCAAAAAAAAATCAATGTAATACCTCTATTCGTTTAGCCATAAAAAAATATAATATAAATATCTTGAAATCGAAAAAATTCAATAAAAGCGCATGCAATTTTCTTCACTTTCCTGACTTTGACAGCGTCCCACAACTACAAATCTTAACTTACACCCTTTAAATTGCACGATATGATGTAGAATTTTGTTCTCTACCGATCTGCTTAATTTTTTCTTACGATTTCATCAAATTAATTTTTGCCTTTTTGGCCAGCTTTTTGGGTCAAATACTCCTCTGTGCGACTTCCAAAAAAAAGGAAGTTATCAATTCGACTGAATGTCGCTCTTTTATATTTGTGCCTCCATAACTCAGCCATTTCTGGATCAATTTTGAAAATCGAATTTCATATTTTTTTTAATAAAGAGAAGTAGCACTTCAGGTATTAATACCTATTAAATTAATTGGATTACCGAAAGTTATAACAACAGTAACCGTGCTACATTCGTTAGGAAAGGGATAGATGAGAGAGAAGACAGGTGGTGAAAGAAGATAGATAGATATAGCCATTTTTTATAATTTATTTTACTTCGCTGCGAAGAAGTACCGAAGAAGGAGACTGCATGTTTTAATGTTAATTCTAATTATGTATTTATACCATTAAACAAAAAAAAAAACGATTTTATTGTTTTTGACTGCCGCAAGGGTTGAACCCAGGGCAACCAGATTTTTAGTCAACGTACTTACCACCTTGACTATAGCATTTCCTAATTTGAACCACTGATGCTTACCGATTGCTCCCGTTTTAAAACAGTTCATAAACTAAAAAGTTAAAGGGTGTCCCCACTCAACAATCAAGTTTTTAAGTGTTTATCAGCCGTAAAGGGAACCACTTTAAAATAAAAAAAAAGTGCGTAGCTATAGGTATAGCTCCCAATACCAAAAATTAATTTTAAAAAATGCCTTAAAATGAAAGGGTGTGTTCATAATTGATGTAAATTGACCTATATAGGCCTATCTTTTGAACCGTTATAGGCAAACGGTTGCAAATTAGACAGAATATCAATTTCCATGACCTTTATAGTAACAAGTATTAAAATAAAAAATTAAAGGGTGCCCCAATAGTTAATTTAATTTTATGCATGCAGCCAGATTTTAAACAGTTGTAGACAGACGTTTAAAATTTTCAAAGGATCTGTTTTGCTAACTCCGCTATAACAACAAGTATAAAATTTGGATTTGGAAATAAAAAGGTGTCCCAATAGTTGCTGTGTTTTAATGTATGTAGCCATACTTTAGAACCGTTATAGACAGACAGCTGAAACTTACAAGGGCAGGTCCCTAAAATAACATGTTTATAATTTGAATTTAAAAATTAAAGGGTGTTCTCAAAATGGAAATAAATTGACCAATATGGCCGTGTCTTTTAAACCGTTATATACAATCACATCAAAATTAGACAGAATGGCTACTACTTTGTTTTCTATAAAAAGACGTATAAATATTTTAAATTATAAATTAAAGGGTGTAGCAATAGTTGATGTATTTTGATGTTTATGTCCAAACTGTTGAACCGTTATAAACAAACGGTTGAAATTTACAAAGAACCTGATTGCTAAGTCTACTACAACAGCAAGCATAAAATTTGAATATGTAAATTAAAGGGTGCCCCTATAGTGGCTGTAATTAAATGTATATTGCCAAACTGTTAAACAGTTGTAGACAGACGGTTGGAATTAACAAGGAGCTGTCACTGATTACTGAAGAAGTTTTAGTAGTTCTACAATGAAAAACTTTATTAGTTCGATAAAATTTTAATTTTTTCTAAAATGAATCGAAAGTTTTTAATCGAATATTAACCTAAATTTAAAATCTAAAAAATTAAAATTATAACAATATATTATTTCTGTCCCTGTTTTGTTTATATGACGAAATAGAAATAAATTTAGCTGTTTTATTTTGTCTAAAAAAATGTAATTTGAAATATGTAATAAAAATTTGTACAATGATGTGGTGCCGTCATAATAATGGAAAGTATCCCATTATAAAAGTTTATCTTTTAAATTTGTGTGTCATCTCTTTAACACTAGCAAAACCCGCATAATACTTTCATTCATTTACTTTCATTTACAAAATCTCAAAAAAAAAAAAAATTAAATTAAAATTATTTGAAATCAATCATTTAATAAATTTTTTTACAATTAAATGCCCGGTCATTTGGTTAAACATTTAAGTCCGTTGTTAAATGACGACTAACGGTATATTTGTGCTAAAATGTTAAAAAAAACCTTCATAAAATAAATAAATTTTACGGTTTAAGCAAATTGTTAACAATAAAAAAACTAATTATAAAAAGATTTGTAATGAATTGATGAAAAATGAGAATAAAATTAATGCGGGATGGGGATGTCATAACTGGTCTATGGTTTATATTACAAAAGGGTGTTTTTTTAAGTGAATAGTATTCTTAAATGAAATAAAGCAGGGCTAAATTAAATGAGAATATGGATGCGGTTGTGGGTAATTTTTAATTCATTCTTTTTAAACTTTCATGAACCCTCGTGCTGAGTAAAAAAAATTAAAAATTATAAATCTCTTTGTAAGTTTGTTTTGTGTGTGGGTCAATCACGGCTAACCGATTTTAATGAAATATGTCCTCATGGTAAATCAGGGTATTAATATTCTCAAATAGCGGACCAGGAAGGGAAAACAGGCGAAGCGAGCCTTTTTTGTGCATATGATTCAATTTTAATTTAATTTAAGCTAATCGGTATTTGTTTCTAGAGCTAGGACCTAGATGAGAGACAAAGGGGAAAAACGGGCATTTACGTAAGTCTTTATCGATTACAATAAAATTTTGAATATAGTTAGATATTAATGAAAAGGGGTAGAATACTCTGTTTGTTTCGAAAAGAAGAGATAGCGCAGAAGATTGGAAGAGAGAACAGAGCGCATTTTTATGAATCTTAAGAAAATCAGATTTTAAGGATATTTTAAATATATATCTCGTGATTTATAAGATCCGTACTAATTTGATAGATTTCTCACGTGTTCGGAGTAGAGCCCCATATCAAACAAGGCTGTAATATATATATAGTGCTAAGGGCCCTAGAATTAGACTCAGGCAACACCGGGTTCAAAAAATAATGTGCGCATGGAAAAATTAAAAACGGTTTAAAGATCCATAAGTTAAATTGCATAACTAAGAGCCTTTTGTTGCTTTGACGGCAATATCACAGTTTTACGGGAACCGAAGCTGCGAATTAAAGCACAGCCTGTTCAAAACTTAATCGACATTTCTCAAACGATTATATTCTCGATCTGATCAGTGGTGCACTAAGGCCATAATGCAAACGCACCTCCAAAGGAAACTGCTTCCCATTGCGTACAGTCGAACCGTAATTTTGAAAACACTTTTTAAATAATTTCACACACACACACACACACACACACACGTTTGACAAACATAAAAGGATGGTGAAATGGCAAAACTCATTAAATATTTTAACAGGTGCTAAAACATAACAATTACTAAAACTGTGAATGCTATCTGGTCCATCCATTATTGAAAAACTACCTGAGCCTAAAGAAAACACCCTTTACTGAAACGGAAGCTTAATGAAATATCCATTCTTTTAGTTCATTAAATACATTTGTTTGTTAACTGTTTTGAAAAGTGAAATAAGCTTCCGCGTAGTTAATTAAAGTTTGTTTTAATATTTTATAATTTGATTGATCTATTGCAAACAAAACAACTAGACCAGTTAATTGTATGATTTACTTATGTCACATATGTTGTATGTTATTTGTATAATATGAATTGTATTTGATAAAAAAAAAATCACACAGTTATCATGACTTCACTATTTTTTTATAGGAAATCCCCAAAGTCATAAGCATGCAAACAAATCCTAATGGAAAAATAGCAGAAGACAACCTTTTTGAAGAGTAAAACAATATCCCCAATTTAGCCTTATTTTTTATGGTTATAACTAGACGCTTGAAATGTACGCAGAGTTGGCTGTTGTAGTTCTATGTACAATATAACAGGAAGTATAAGAAATTAAAGGGTCTGCACTAGGTTTTTTTTATTAGTTTTATATGTTTTCAGATATTTCTATTTTTGTCATTATACGAAGTATAAAATTTTATTGTTTCACTTTTTTAATTTTTTAAACTGATACCAATATTTAGATTTTTAAGCACTAAGTTTGTTTTTTCCAATTTTCTGGCGATCAGCTGTTTCTTAAAATTGAAAGTAAACATGTAAAATTTATCTTATTTTTCCATTGTAAAAATAAAAACAGTTTTCATTGTAAGAAATTAAAAAATAATTTCATAAAAATAGTTTTTTATATTAATTTATAAATATAAATTGTTTTCAATAATTATTTGTATTTTTTCATTAATAAACCTTTCAAATAAATATGACTGGTTCCCAATGGGATCCCTATTGTAGAAAAATAAAAACTAAATAAAAATAATATTTTATTACTTTATCTCGAAGGGAGAACAACTGTGTGCGAGCAGATTTTCCTTTTTCAAAAAAGTGAGGTTATAATCAACTGGCTTTTACAAAAATGCTACCGTGTTAACAAATAAATAAAATATTAATTTAAAAAAAGATAATCATTTATATCTAAACATCCTCTTCAGGATTAATCACTTCCTATACGAAGGTATAGGTCGATGTGCAGTTCCTGGAGAGACTTTTTACATACATCTGAAAATTTGTGGGATACCCTGGAGCTGTGGTTAACTACCCCTACCATTATAAAAATTCAAATTTCAAAAAAATAAAAATAGTTACTCAATGGTTACCGTGTTTTTGTATAAAAAATTTGTTTATTTTTTCTGGTCTTTTTGCTTTTTCTGGCCTTTTGCTTTTAGATTCACATGGTATGCTGGAATATACATTTTTTTACATTTTGCTTTGGAAATGTCATCCGCCTTTTGACATCTCGAGGTAGCAGAAACAAAACCCATGTTGTGTTTGTTTTCGCCTTGCTACCACCTGGGGGCTTATTCTGTACTTCAAAACGAAATCAACTACTTTTGAGAAAAACACTTCGAAGTGTTTCCATTGAGCTAAAGTGTTTTGTTTATTTAAATTGGTAACATAACACGGACATTTTTTGCGTAAAAAAAAACTTCCAGGTATGTGATGAAAATCGTTTTGGATGAGTCCCGCAGCTTTCTCCGCCTAATGTTTTTATTTTTATTTTCTTCATTAATTAACATTAATGATGAAGCCATAACAAAAGAACAAATATGAAATTGATACGTTTTTGCCACACCTAATAACATTTTCTACGTTTTAAGCTTACGATTTCCATCACACGCCTGTATGTTATTTTTTGTAAAAAATCGTTTTTATTGTTAAATTAATTTTCGTTTTTACATATTTTTCTTTTTATATTTTTTAAACACTTTTTTACAAAAAAAAATTATTGTCACTTTGTGGATAAAAAACATACAATAGGTCTGTTTCTTTACTTTTTGGGTAAAGTTCGTGAAAATTAGCGCAAGCATTGTTTTCTCTAATAAACAGACAAAATTACATAAAAGTACGGGAGCAAACAAGGCGAATTAATACAGGTGAACGCACGGGCGAAAAAGCCCATCAGCTGTATACATTACAGTTGTCAAAAAAATTTGTCAAAAATAAATAATTTGTTAAATATTTTTTAATTTAATTTTTTTTTGATTGCTAATAGAAAACAAACAATTGAAATTCCTAGAGAAAAGTACCATAACATGGAACCGTATTTGCAGTTCCTGATGTGTATAATCAAAATATGCGTAAAAAGATAGTGAAATTATTGTTAACACATTTATAATTTCTTGGTTTTTTTGTGGAAGATTATGTTAGTCTTCAAATGGTCAACGTGCAAGAATGGAACGATGCATGTGATTTGGGCAAACTAGTGGTACAAAAGAATTTTGGTCACTTTTCCTGTATTTTTATTTTTATGTAACTTAATTTTTATAATTTTCTTATTCTGATAATTTCAATCACTTTTTTTCATCAAATGTATTTTTTTATTTTGTTTGTTTTTTTTACAATATTTTTTTGACAACATACATAATTTTGTAGCAACAAATTGCCTGTTGTGCGGTCACCTGTATTAATTCGCCTTGGGAACAAAAAATCTAAACTTAAAAAACAAAATAAGAACTCAAAGTATTTTGACTGTTTCAATAAAAAAAATTAATTTCAATAAATTAACAAAAAGAAATAATTTATTTTGTATTTTGTTTGTGTTTTAAGGCTGTTGCACAAGTTTAAATAACTTGCACAAAAAGTTTGGGCTGTTTCGTGCAAGAAGAAGAACTATTCTCTCAAAACCGCTCTTATTTACCCAGTTTTGAAGTAAGAAAACAATTTTCGTGCAAATTGGGATCCCACGTGATCCCAAAGTAGAGTAAAGAAACAGACCTAATATGAATAAATAGAACAGAGTTGAACTTTAATATCCTAGATACAACATAGTATTGCAAAGGCAAAAAAGCTCGAAAAAAAGCATGCCTTGAAATAAATCAAAGACATACAAGTTCGAAGAATATTCTTCTCGAATCGAAATTCAGAATGGCTGACTTACAAAATGTATTAAAACATAATTTGTATACAGTTTTGCTGCGGTATTTAGATCTTGTATATATACAAAGCTGCGATACAAAGCATCAATTTAGAAACTGATGCGCTAATTGCTCGGTTGCAACGTTCTAAAACTTGTCTACAACATCTTGAAATGGTGTGCATTGTAAACATTTAGTACCACGGCATTATGAAACACATTGTTCGAATACAAAGCAACAAACGTTTTGGAAATCAGCCAATAGTCCTCTGGGTAAATTAATTCGCCTTGATATCTGTAAGATATTTTCAAAATTAAACGTGAAAATTATTTTGACGAAGATTCGTCAACTTTTGAAAATTTTCGTTTAAGAAAAAAAGTAAAGAAAAAATTAGTCTTGGTTTTTATATTTTTTAATTTATTTTTTCAATACATAAATGCTATTTAATTACTCTAAACATACAATAGATCTAAATATTTATTAAACGTAAAAAGCACAATTGTTTTTTGTTAGTGCGTAAGATTTGAGAAAAGGAACTTTAACTAAAATACAAAATAAAAATTCAAAATGTGCTTTAATTTCATTTAATTGTATTAAGATTAACAGAGGAGACTTATAACAAATTGTTTTGCTATATTTAGCTAAAGCAATTTACACTTTTCGCAAAAACGAATCCTTTTTCTTTTGTTAAAATACACAAAAAGATAGAAAAGAACAAATAAAATCATTGGATTAAATTAATTGGGTTGATTCCGCCAGTATATAACAACAAAATCATTGGACTTTATTAAAACAAAATTTAAATGTGAAATGTAAAATGCTGAGTATTAAAAACTTGAAATTAACAGAGACTTACGAAAGTGTTTTATTTAGTAACACTAACAGTGTTGAGAATATACAGTAAAGCGTGAATACCACTAATACATATATACAAATTTAAGATATTTTTTTATATATTCAAGTAAAATTACAGCATTATATTTTCTTTCACGACAAATATTTAAAACAAAAATATATTTATTAAAACAGAAAGTATTTTTATTAAACAAATAAAAGTACACCATTACAGCATTATATTTTCTTTGCGAAACTAGTACATGACAAATATTTAAAACAAAAATATATTTATTAAAACAAAGTATTTTTATTAAACAAATAAAAGTACACCAAAAATGTGACCTTAGTATGAATTATGTAATATAAAATGTTTATAAAAATATATCGTTAAAAGATATTTTAAATACAGTCAATTTAAAAAACAATTCACACCAAAAATAGGTTATTCTATTGTAATATAAGAAAAATAAAAAATAATATAACAAAAAATTATTTTAAAAAAACCAAATGGATAAAAACATAAAAAACTCTTAACGACTAATTAAAAAATTTTTAACTAAAACAAGCTAATTAATAAAAATATAAATGTAACATTAAACTAATTATATAAAAATTATTTTTAAATCTCTGCGAAAATTTTGGGCTTTTTGATTTCCCTTAAAAAAAGGAAAATACCCATACTAACAAATTTAACTTGCTCTCAAATATGTAGTTCCAATCATTTGTATAATTATTTTGTTTTTAATTTAAAAGGAAAAAACAAAGAGGATAGAAGAGATTTAAATGTGGCGCGCAGGTTGGTGTTTTGTGTTTGCTAATCATATTACCCTGCCTTTTGTGCCTGCTTGGAACGTTGCAGGGCCTCGAAGGCTTCAACTTCCTTTTTCTCTTTGGCTTTGTTACGTCTTTCATATTCAAGACGATGGGTAATTATGCGTTCAACAATACGTTCAGTTGTCATAGTGTTGCCAGAATCAATCAAGGTGAAAATACCTCTTGTCTTAGGTACAGCGTAAGGATCAAGTTTACCTTCCTGTAAAGCAATCGGTGTCTGACCATGGCATACTATATCAACTTTAAAATGATCTAGTAAATCCTCATTGACACAATAAGGAGCGCCAATAACAACTTCGTTAACGTACTAAAAATTACAACAACAATAATGAAAAAAGATAATTTAATAATAAAAATTTTGATGCACGTATGTGGGTGTGCAGCTTAAGCTACAACTTACTAAACGAACTTACCTTACACGCCAACACACTGAGTACACGTTCGTGTAAATTCATAATAGGATAATTACTTCCTTTGTAGGAGTTGACCACAGGATCTGTGTGCAAGCCTACAATAAGATAATCACCAAGTTCCTTGGCCTTTTGTAAAAAATCTAAATGACCCACATGGAATAAATCAAAGGCACCAGCTACATAAACCTGGCCAAAAAAACAAAACAACAGTTAAAAGGATCAGCTATTATTATTAGAAGCTAGAAATCTTACAATTTTATCACCCGGCTGAGGTGATTTACCATCACTAAACTGTATAATTTTTTGCGTGGTAGGCAGAAATTGACTGCAGCCCGTCCAGGGAGATTTAGCGGATGAATCTTGACCCATATTTGAAGAACCTGACGATGATAATTTGGATTTGGAAATGGTTTTATTTAAAATTGAATCAATTAAACTTTCATTATCTATATTTTAAAACAGTAATTCCAGACAGGCAATAAATAAATATTGTAATAAAAAATAAAACAAATTAGATTCCAATTATTTTGTTTGCATATTTAAAGGCATTTATGACATCGAATGGCACGTTTTGAATTTTTTGATTAATTAGCGTTGCATACATTTTGGGAGGTGCACACATACACACAAACACACATTCATTCATTCAATCAGCGTTACGGAATTTTGCATTATTTGGATTTTGAAATTTTATTACAAATTTTGATTATGCAAAAGGAGAAGGAAAATGATAGATAGATAGATAAATTAGTGTAAGTCAGGCAAGACATAGAATAAAAAAGAAAAAAGAAGAAAACATAAAAATAAAGTTAAAGAATTTTAATGTTTACATGACAACGAAACGCAAAAGATAATTAAAAAAACAAAAAACTGATAGATGGAGAAATCTTTAAAACACAAACAAAAACTTAAAAATATAAAAGCAATATTAAAGAGAAAATAAAAAATACTTTCATTATGCATTTTGCATTTTTTACAGGAAAGCAAAAAAGATAAATAATATAAATAAAAACACGTGTACCTTCTTTTTCAATGGCATATTCAGCGGAACCTTGACGAAAATGATTTTTGGTTAATAACAGCATACGACCAACTAAATCAGTAGTTGAAACTCCAGCTGTGCGCTTAACTTCCCTGAAAGCAATGTCAAACATTAATGTACGTTTGAATGTAATGTTAAAGACAATTTTATATAGGTTACTAACATTAAGCATGTTTTTTTCTTGCATTCAGCTAGCTGAATAACGAAAACAATGAATTCAGCTCTAGCTGAATAACAACATAGTGAATAAAAAATATAAAATAAAAGCACTAGATAAAGATTTTGGTATAAAAATAAAATTCAGCTAGCTGAATAAAAAACTTAGTAGTAAAATATGAAATTTATGTAGCTTATATATTTCTTTGTAAGGAGGTATCAAATTCAGCAAGCTTATGATTTTGTTTTAGCAAAGGAAAGTCTAAGCTCAGCTTAAAAAATAAAATATTAAAATAAAAAAAAAAATACTCGTATAAAACTAAAATTATTAATTAAAAATTAATCTTGCTTTTGCCTACATTTCCAATCAAAAAACACAAAATATAAACCTTAATAAACGTAATTTAAATTATTTGATAACATGCATTTTATTTTATTTTGTCTGTAAACTATTTAACTTACTTATATCTATTGGCTTTTTTAACCAAATGATATGTATCGACTCCCTCAGCAGTCATGGTGATATCATCTAAAAGTGTTAGTAAAAATAAAGAAAAATGATATTTAAATGTATTATAAAACCTTGCGTAATTAATACTAACCTCCATGTACACAAAAATCACAATTATGTTCATCTAATACTTCCAGCGTTGTAACATAAGGAGCCCCCAGTACTACTTCATCTACCCATTTAATGCCCTTGACCATTTTAACACGTTCCTCTTCGGTAAATACCGGAGGTCCTTTATGTTTGGTAATCTCCTCATCTGTATGTATTCCAACAATAACTTTATCGCCAAGAGCTTTGGCTTGTCTTAAGGAATTCGCATGACCGAAATGTACCATGTCATAACTGAAAAAGAAAGAAAGAGAAGAAAAATTAGAACTAATGTTTGTTTTATTTTTTAATCTTTTTTGTTTATGAATTTTATTTCGCATTCTCGATAGTAACACAGTTTAACAGTTTCTTCTCGATCACTTTCAACTTGAACCGGATGTTAATGAGTTGTTAAATAAGAAATCATGCGTCTTTGTAAAATTTCAATTTTATATTAAAAATTAGTTGATAACATTTGACTTGTGATAAACAAAATAGAATGATTACTTAAGAATACTTAGAATAAAAATATTTAACTTCCTTTTTTTAGTTAATTTTTATATTTCTAAAATTTGCAAAGATGCAAGATCTGTTCAGTAACTTTTCAAGCAAAAACTAGCAACGAGGAGTAGAACAGAAATTTTCAAAATCATTCCCTCAAATGTATAATAGTAAATAAACACTTTAATAGCAAAAATTGGCAAAGAAAATTGTTGTGGCTTTGGGAATGTTATAACTATAAGCCTGCAAACTGATATCAACCACAAGGAAAAATTAAAAAAAATAATACTCTAAGCAAAATTTGTACATAAAATGTTTTATATTTTAGATCTAACAAACGCGATCTTATTGTGATTTAAATGTAAAAATATTTACATTCAGTCTATATATAAACAAAAATTCCATGCGAGTTCTTTCACTTTACCCTTTTCTTAAATTATAAATTTTGATTGACTGCGGAAAGTGAAAAAAATCGGGGGAAAAAAGTAGGTATGTATTACAATTTATAAAACAAAAATTATATGAAAAACTAAAAAACTCCCCTCAAATTACGATGATGCCACTTTTTTATAATTTTATTCCCACGGAATTCATAATTGGAGAAATTTTTTCTTGAGAAAAATTTTTTCCGTGGAAAAAAATTCTCACGGAATATTCATAATGGGCTGATTAAAATTAATTTTAAATTCAGAGATGCCTCTAAATAAAATTTAGAAAAAGTAACAAACAGCTGTTTTGACTGATTCTTGCAAGTAAACATTTTACACGTGCGCCAACATAGCGTCGAAGAAATAGCGTCGATTTTGGGAATTAAAAAAACCGGAAAGTAAAATTACCCGGGATTGGGTATTTTTTTAATTAAAAAATAAAACAAGAATAAATTTTGACATCTAGAAGAAGAAAAAAATTAATTTAAATTATAAATAAATAACCAAAACATTTGTGATGATGATTTTTGAGCATTTGATGCATACTGTCTGCATCCACACATGCCGTTCATCATTTTCCGCTGATGAAATTAAGGAATAATGATACCAAATTTTTTATATCGACATTTATTAAGACAAGTGAAATCGAAAAAAAAACGACAAATGCTTTAAAAGACGCCAAAAAAATCGCCACATCGCCAAATGAGTTTAAAAATTTACAGGTTTGGCGAGAAATCGCCATTTCTGCAATTCTTGGTGCTGAAGAGCAACGAGGAGCACGTCAAACATGATGAAAATATAAAGAAAAATATTTGTAAATAAATTAATCAATAATATATATATATATAACAGCTTTCTTGTGATTTTAAATCACTTTCACAAAAAGTGATTTTCAGAACATGACTGATTATAAATTCTTTGGTGCCAATTGTTAATTTTGCTATAAAAATCAATAAAAAACATTTTAAGGTATTCATATTATTAATTTACTTCGAAGTTCAAAATAAAGTGGTTGAAAAAATAACCAAGTGATATTAAATCGGCAGGCATTTAGCTGACTGGTTTAAAATCGCAAAAATTTTAAAAGTTTTGTATGCAGAACAGCTTTCTTGTGATTTTAAATCACTTTCACAAAAAGTGATTTTCAGAACATGCCTGATAATGTATATTACGCAAATAATACAAATTACAATAAATACACAAAACGTATGATGTAGTGCAAAGTCCATTTCAATTTAAAGTCATTGAAGTAAAAAATATTGAATTAATTTATTTGCTACAACTACAACAAGCCATGAGACAATTTTAAGAATTTAATCAATAAAAAAATATATGTATGTACACATACATAAAGATGAACCCCATGAGATGAGTATTTTATCAGCAATTTTAAAAAATTGCTTTTGCTCTCATTTAAACTCGCGTAATTGAGAGAATTAAATTTTGGAAAAAAGCGCAATTTAAATAATTTTGCAACCACATTTATTGTCGTCTATTCATATCCGGTGTGCTGCACTACACCCAACGTCAAAAATTAAATAACTACTTAAAGGTAAACAAAAAAATCTTCTCGATATTTCATGGGAAACTTAAAGTTTCTTTTTAGAGCAAAATCCGAGTTTAAGAAAAACATTTGGAATTACCTTTTCTTTTTTTATTCGTGTTCACACACGCGAACATATTGTCGGCAACATTTCATTAGTATTGTTATTGTTCGCTTTTAAATGTATGCAAAGAAAAGGTCAACAAAGCTTATCGCCGCGTACCGCACACCAAAACGATTCTCTCTTCCCCACTCGTAATTTGCTATCAAACTAAATGTTTCCCTTTTAAATGTTCGCTAGTCTAAACGCGGACTAATGTTCAATTTACACTGTGACTGCCTTTTAGTTCTACAGACACAAAATAGATTGTGTATTTTAGAAGTACAAGCATTAACTTGAAACCACAACTTATTTTTACGAGGCAAATTTCAAAATGATCAGTTGATTAATCCTTTTAATAATAAATAACAGCCATCTTCACGCAATTTTCAAAACTGCCGGAAATTATTTCATTATAATTTTTTATAATACTAGTTGTTCCCGGGGCGCTTCGCTACCCTAATGAGAATAATCGTACCACGAATAATTTTATTTTATTTATTTATTTATTTTTTTTTTTTTTTTTGATGCAGAAGATTTAAATCAATAATTAAAAAATGTCAGTGCTCGCGTTGTGAACTTAAACGACAATCAATAAACACAGAAATTACATGAGTCAAATAACACGAGCAAGCAGAGGCTTATACCGACAAAATGTAATTCTATTAAGAAAAAAAAAATACATTTTATATGGAAAAACACACTATCATAAAAGTGCGAGTAGAACGTATATTCCTAGATAATTTTCCATGTTTTTTTATAAGCCATCAGTGAAAGTAGACCTTTCCAATGTATGATTGGTTTGAAATTCGGTTGAGTGGTTTTCGAGTTATAATATCACGAAAATAGGACAACTTATTTTTATATATATTGATAGATTCCCTCTGGATGTTTTTCGATTCCAATCTTTAAAATTACGTTTTTATACCCAAAAATCCCCAGAAGTCACTTTATTTTTCATGTGACTTGCCAAAATTCACAATGCAAATTAGAATGCGCTATATTTTGATCTGCCATAAGCCATTTTCAATACAAAAAAGGTGATGTCAGATATCATTATACATGTACATTTAGATACAAAAATTTCAGCCCACCTAGGGAGTTTTTCTGGGCATGCCTTAAAATGGCTTGCTCCATGACTCGTACATGACACTCATATATGTGTATCTTCGGAGCTAGAAATAAAAGAGCTCTTTCAGAGACAATAAAAGCTATAGGTCTTTCTAAATTAAGAGCTCTTTAAGATGAACTAATTTAGTAGAAAAAAGCCTTCATTTCTGAAGGTTCTCGGATAGCACCTGACAAGTTATATTTATTTACTCATAATTTTTATATCCGAGAAATCAATTCTATTGACTATTTCTAAAGGCAAAAACAGAATAATGGTGCCAGCCAACCGTACATTGTAATTTTTTTATACAACAAGGGTCAATCAAACAATTATTACGGATTCAAATTTATTCAGTTAAAAAAATTTATATAAATTGTTGCGTATCTGAATTTGTTTTGATTTCGTTTTTGTTTTTATTTATTCTTATACGTCATATCAAGAAAATAGCATATCGCCTGATTTTTTTATATCAAAGAATTTAAAGTTGATTAAAAGACATAAAATTTATTTATAATGTAAATTGTTAGACATTTTAATCTATTAATTGAACAAAACTCATAAAGAGAAATAATAAATATTTCTAATACCCTGTTCAGACATACGTTTTAGATGCGCAATAAAGGAATTTACGCAATTAAGGCCCTAATTGAATTTAATTTACCATATAAAAAATTAATTAATTTATCAATTAGCACTTAATTGAGTCATTAATTGATTAAGTTTCCTCATACAACCCTTGTGAAGTGTGTTCAGTGGGAGAAAATTTTATACAATGACAAAACTAAATGCCAAAAAAATTAAAACTAAAATATTTTCAAATTAAATGAAATGAAAAATTTTTGAAAATTTAATGGAGATTCAAAGCTAGCGTGCAGTCGGAATATGACTGGAAGAGTTCCATATTTCAAATAAAAACAAGCAAACTTTCTTTTAAAGCCGAACTTTTCTTCATTCTTACAAATTTACAAACGCAAATTTCTAATGTAAAAATTAGGTCTGTTCAATAAATTTTACTATTTTAAATGAAAAAAGTAAATAAACGCATTTTTGCAAAAAAAAAAAAAAAAATAGCAAAGTAAAGGCGAACTGACGATAATAACAACCATAAAAATATATATCTAAAACAGTAAAAAACAGCGGTGTTCGATGCGTAAAGCATTTTGTATTGCAACAGTTAGCATTTGCAAGAGCTTTGTCATCGATTGTGAGCACCTTTTTTCGAATACTTCGCAAAATTGACAAAATTTTTCCGTCTTTTTTGTACAACTTTTAGTTTATTTTATTCTATTTCTTTATTTTATTGTTTTATTATCCTGGCGTTTACTTGTATATAGTTTTCTCAGCTTTCTTCTAACTATTATACAAACGTTAGCTTCAATTCAAAATATTTTGCATTTAAAACCGAAAACTATAAATATTATGTATATTTTGCGCTGTGTGGTTGTAAAAAATTTCAGCTGTAGATATTCGGTTTTGAAATCGCCATACAAATTATGGCCAAAAAGCTAAACCATTTTAGTCTAGCAACGATGTGATGTAAATATTTCGTTGGGAAGTGCTAATAAACACTTTCAATTCAAAGTATTTTGATATTTATTTTTTAAAACAGAACAAGAATCAGCTGTTGTGTTCTTGCCAGTAACAAAAGTAATAAATTTATTAACATTCACATCTTATACTCTTTTTTACTCTTTCGCTGCTTCTTTTGAAGTACTGAAGTGAACACTTTCCAATAACAATTAGTAACAACTTCTTGTTATTGAACAGAACTATATTCTACTGTCAAATTGTAATTCAGTAAATTAATTTGTGAACACCAAAATTAATTACTCAATTTAAATTTTAATTGCCTAAATTAAAACGTATGTCTGAACAGGGTATAAGTAAATAAAAAACCAAACAGATGTGACAGAAGGAAAATCTCTTTTATTTTGACTTAAATTTTTTAAATTTTGGAAACAAAACGGTTTCTTTTTTCCATTAAAAAGACGTGTCCTTTATAAATTTTTTACCTTTATCTTTATTAGATTGTCTGGTATTTTTGTGTGGGCCTAAACTATAATTATTTTCATCTATATGCACGTATTAAAAGCAAGAAAATATACTTTGATATAATTAGATATAACAAAAATTGCACAACTAATTATATGTATGTAGGTATGTACATAGTTGACATTATACTACACAAACTTCTTCTTCGACAAAAAAATCATAGATGAAAGGCCATGTTTTTAAATTTATATTTAAATTTCATTTATATTTAAGTTCTTTTTATTATTATAATACTACTAATAAATAAATAATAATTTAAGTTCTATTTAAGTACAAAATTCAGTTTTTCATTGCAATTTTAAATTAAACTTAAATGACCAATCTTGTGCATTTGAAGTCCATTTAAATAATACGGTTTTACCATATGGTTATGGCATTTTTTGTTGTTGTTCTGCAAAACTAAACAAAACATTTTAGCCATTGATAGAACAATATTTTATGTTTTGCACACATTTTTTAATGAAAATAGTAAAAAGTTAAAAACTTAAATTAATAAATAAAATAAGTTTAGGTAGTGAATACATGAGTATCGCTGGCATTTTTTAATATATTTTAAATATTTTTAACAAAGTTTGCATAGCAGCTGTTTTTCATAAACTTTTGATAAATATTTTGATATTTCGTAATGCTGCCATATAACTGAAACTGTATTTCAATACAACTTAAATTTAAATACAAATTACCTAAAAGCGTGTTTAAATATTAATTCTAAAAATACTAAATTTTCAATAAAACTTTGTTGCGCCAAAGAATCAAAGCTTCACATAAAATTGAAAAAGTCTCAACAATTTCAAAATATCAAGTTTAAACCAAAAATCTAAGTTACACAAAAACAAAAATTTACAAACTTCATAAAAATGAAAATTATTGCTTTAATTTGAAAATTTACAAAAAATGAAACTCTAAAAAATTGTACACAAAAAAATCGTAATTAAAAAGCTTGCGCCAAAATTTAAAAAGAAGTTAAAACTTTCTCATAATTCTAAATTTTTGTCGATTGAGCGATGTCCGTCTGTGCGTCCGTGTTACTTCTATTTTTTATGTCATTTGGAACAATATAGTAACTCGAATCAAAAAAATAAATATATAGGGCGATAGAGAATTAAAAAATAAGAAAAAAAAAACATCAAGTGAAAATATTGTCGCTCGCCAATATTGTCCAAGTTACGGGTCTCTGAAATATTCAAATTTTTTAAAATATCAATATGGTTACTTTTAACTATCCTGTCACCCCAATATGTTTGATTTTTGGATTGGAGTACTTCACGAAACTAAATATTCATAGATGGTGAAGGGTATATAAGATTCGGCATAGCTGAATTTAGCACTCTTGTTTTTTTTTACGTAGTTTATGTGTTATGATGCTTTATTGATTGTAAAAATATATTTGTAAAAATATTGTAAAAAATTATTATTAGGAAAATAAAGTTTATTATTTTAAAAAACAAATGTTTTTCATTTTTTTCGTTTATTTATAAAATTAGTTTTTGAGTTAAGTTTCTCAAAAACATTTGTTAGTTTAAAAGCCATCATAAAGGTAATTAACACACTTTACATATTGAAATATTAAAACCATTTTCACCTTGACATTGATAACATTATATTTTGTATAGTGGCTTGGATGGTGTTAGTTTATTGGTACTTTATTTACTATAATTAATTATATGCATGTAAAAATGTCATTTTCAATATTTCAACCTCAGATCAAAACACAAAAAAAAAACTATTCAAAACAGAATAGTTTGTCGGTTGACAGAAACCGAACAAAATTAAAAAAAAAAACAATTAAAATATCACAAAAAATTCTTTGTGGGATTAAACTTTCAAAACTCAATAATAAAAAACTGCTCCCACAATCGTGAAATGTATTGTAAGCAAGTATCAAAATATCTGCGTGTTATACAAGACTTCGTCTGCGTGTCGTTTTTTATTTTCTTAAAATTCAAATTTAGAAAAATGTGTTTTTAAATATTGATTCCAAAATATCTGCTTGTTATGCTGGCTACAGACAACGCAATTTGTTTCTGCAACACGTTTCACATTCAGGTTTCATGTTTTGACACAAATACTTAAACCAACACTGAAACATATCAGTTCTGTTATTTTATATCATAACATTAACATCGCGCGGAAAAGAGGATGCAAAAATGAATCCTGTTTTGCTTGCGTTTATATCAATATTTTTATATTCAATTACTAATTTTTCAAATACTGCTGCTTTTACAATTTTATTTTTATATTTATCACTTTTCACATCCCATTTTGTTCTTTCTTAAAATAATTTTCCATTAAGCAAAATTAAAATATAATTAAATTCATTTTCAGAATTGAAAATTATTGTCTTTAGAAATATGTTCGTATGCGTTTACTTTTTTTGCGCTTTTTGACACGACGCTTAAGTTTTGATTTGCCGCCATTAAAAATTCTGTTCAGTAAAACACTAAAATCCAAAAAGCAACTGAACGCCCTTCACGAGCATATCGTAGGGTTTATTGGCTTCTCCTACCTGAAACCACTTTACAAATATAAAATTTTGCTTTTCCGTCGGCTCTACGATTTGTCAATTGGTATCTAACATTATAAACAGCATTTATTACCAAATTAAAAATCAAATGGAAAATAAAATGTGTAAAAAGGTCATACACCAAAATATTCTAAAATTAAAATACTTCCACTCAGACAAAATGAAAACTTGGATAATATTGAACCATAAATGTTTTAAGCTGTTATATTGATACTTTGTACACAGATAGTACCTATGTCGTCTGATATGAATTTTGATATACTTCCTCTATTGCGCCATTTTGGCACAAACAAATACTTCTTTCTAATTTTTTAAAACTTAATTTGTGCTTTTTTTATTATTTTATCATGGATAACATTGCACATTGTTTATGATGTTATTAATCAAAAAATAAACAAATCTAATGTGACGTAACCAACATCTGACATTAAAAGGCCACAGAAAAAATAAAAAATGTAGAACAAAAAATAACTTTTTGTGTTTTAGTGCAATAAAGAGTAAGAATTTAAAGAGAAAAAAATGTTAAGAGAAAAGATGACTAACAAAACAAATTCGATTATTCATTAGAAAAAAGGAATTTTGATTTATGAAAAAGGTCGAAAAATCTATAATTATTTGAAATTATGACATTAAACAAATTAATTTTTATAAAGCAAAATGACTCACCATCCATCACACCAAACACGAATTTCCTTTTTAGATGTTAATCCATCGGTTTCTCCGTTTGTTGGCTTTTCACACATTCTATAAAATTTTTTTTTTTGCTTAAAACAGTTCTAAAAAATCTTCACTTTGGAATCAAGCAGAAAAAGAATGAAAATCACTGGATAATATTCTAAATTGTTAAAAATTGTACGTAGAAAAATAAAATCTAATAAAACTATTGTCTTTACACGAATAAAACTTTTTCTTTAATGACAATTTATTTATGTTTCACTGGCTGCTTGTTAAAATTAAATTTTTTTAGACGAGAAAAGTTTTTTCTTTCACTATTTATTTACAATTTATTTTTACTGACTTCCAGACCACCAAATTAAAAAGGCGTGTGAACAGTTCAAGCGTTTTAAGAAATTTGTTTTAAAAAATGATTCTTAACAGCAGTTTTATTAATTTTAGGCTATTTGCTCTTCTCTTTTACAGTTTGCTCCCTCTCTTTTTATTGTTGTTGTTTGAAATCCAACGAATTTCATTTAAATCTGCTATCGACAAACCACCAAATATTGTTCTTGCAACTAAAAGCGGATAAAAATATTTTGGGCGTTGAAATTATTACAATAGAAATAAAATTTTTATATTAGGGCAAGGCGACTTTATAGCAAGAGAGTATATTAGATTCAAAAACAATCATCTTTTACAAAATTCGATTAAGTTGTCTAATACTTACAAAACAAAAAGGTGCAATTTTGACACTTGCAAATTAAAAAAAAAAAAAAAAAAAAAACTGTCAGCGGTATGCCGCATACGCTAAGCATTCACTTGTAATTTGTGAATCACTGGTTAAAATTTAAATATAATTTTTTTAAATTTAATTATGTAGGTGGAGCGATAAATAATTTCCAAAAAAACCTGTGTGTTCTTTATATTGAAGAACACACGACACATGTATGTACATAGAAGGGATTGATTGTAAAAGTAGCTGATATTTGACAGTAATTACAATTTACATTTTCTAATTTTGCTTTTTCCTAAAGTGTGAGCGAGTCGGTCAAACAGTTAAAGAGAGATAAAATGCATTACTTTATAATTGTTAGCAAATCATTTTTCAATTTAAAAATTGTTTTTATTTATTTTAATTGAAACTCAAATACAAAAAAGCAACATAAATAAATGTAGAAAAAAATAACAACATATTTTTGTGCAAAAAATATATTATTTTTTACGAACATAAATTCTACTGTAATTTTCTAAATCATTGACAGAACTATCGATAGATCGGTAGTTTTATTTTTGGCTGATTGTCGATAGTTTGCTTTCGATAGCGGTAGTATCGGTAAGCGATAGTAGCCAGAATTAGAACTTTAAAAATTCGCTTGCTCTAATAGTATCGATAGTTTTAAGGAAAACTATCGAAACTGTACTATTGATAATTTTTAAGCAAACTATTAAATGTGCCGACTAGCGATAGTTTTGCAGCTTTATTCTGAACTTCCTACCATTTTATTCCACAGTTAGGAACGTTAGATTGCACAAAAATTTATTCTTTGGAATTACTCTTCAAATTATAAGAAAAAAAAATTATGAATTAATTTAAATTCTTTCAAGCGGCATTTTAAAACAATTCGATATATCATTATCAATTAAGATATTTAATTTTTATTAAATATTCCAGACTTATTTTTTTATTTGCTCTTTAATCGCTTCATAAAAACATAATTGCATTTGGCGATTATTCTGAATTCATTTAGAAATCAATTTCGAACTTTTGTGCTTGCTGGGTAATCTAAATTCCAAAGTATACTTCCTATAATCATGTTAGTAGAGCGCATAGTTACTTATTGTTTTGCTTTAAATATGAAATAAAATTCTGATATACATATATGACTGCATAGAGAGATGTGGCGTGACTTTTTTGTTATCAGTTAGTATAAAACAAGCGTTCTAATGGATTCTACATTAAAGAGCAGAGCAGAGTGCTAAAAGACAACGATAATAAAAAAATATTTAGAAATCAAATAAGGCTGAAAGAAGTGAATGAAATCTTCTAATTATATAGTAGATTAGCATATAATATAATTTAAACATGCAAAGGCAATCGACGAGGCGCATTGAAAAAATTTGCATTTGGTTCCTATCGTAGCTTATCACTCATTATCTTAAAGCAATAATGAATTGATGCAACTTGTTAATACAAGTTCCTTTAATAATTGCATGCTCTTATATTTTTTATGAAAACTAAAATTTCAGTTATTTTAAAACTATTAAAAATTATTTTCTGTAATACATGCATGTAATGAAATTTGTGTCTTATTCTGATATTTTTGTGAACAGTCTTTTTATTAAAATTAAACTTAAATTTTTTTTTTATAAAAAATTATTTAAATAAATTTTTTTAGTTATAGTTTAGCTTAAACCTTAATAAATATTATAAAATGTTTATAAAAAAGCAATATTTGTAATTTAAGGATTGGAATTTCTGATGATTTTCAATTTTTACAAAATTTAATTTAACGAAATGCAGAATAAAATTTTCACATTATTGACTTCTTCGTGCTAAATTTCGATAATGAAAATTTTAAATTAATATATAAACTCACTGTTTATTATTTTCCTTGAGTTTCAGTAACCTAACCTAAATAGCAGTAATCGGTCAGAAATTTCTACAAATGCTTTTACAATTATTTTCTTACACGTATAAACAAATGTTGAAAAATTTATAATAAGAATAACAAAAACGATAAAGTGACATCGGCTCTAAATGGGTTAAGCATTTTAAAAAATTTAAGTTTTTCATAAAGATCTCTTTAAAAGCTTTTAAATGATACCCATTATGATATTTTTAAAACTTTGAAAATTTTAGAACCCTGTAACTCGGAAAATGTGGCTGAGCGCCATTTTTTTTACTTGATGTTTTTTTCTTATTTTTTAATTCTCCATCGCCCCATGTATTTATTTTTTTGATTGGAGTAACTTTATTGTTCCAAATGACATGAAAAAATTAGAGGTATGCATGGTGTTTTGCCTGCTACCCCGAAGGGCGTGGACCGATCATGCTGATTTTCAATAGCACCTCTTTCGACAGTATATCTGATCGATTAACATATTTATTTTAATATTTTTTGTGAAATCACGGACGGACAGACAGACATTGCTCAATCGACTTCGCTATAAAAAAGAAGTAAGAATATATACTTATACTTTATGGGGTCGAAAGCGTATATTGTAGCAATTACACACGGAATGACAAAGAGGTCAAAGGTAATAAAAGGGTAGCTTTGATAAAATTGCAAAGTCAAGAGCTCTTTAAATAATTTAATTCATCAATATGTATATTAAAATTTAGATGACGTTCCCCACCAAACAACTACATCTCTAATTATTAAAATAAAAATTGTTTAAATACAAAAACACAGAAATAGTGCTCTGCTATAGGTTCAAATAAATAAATTAAAAAGGTTAAACCTGCTATATAAATCAATAGGAACACCACAATGAAGAGTTGTAAAAATTTATTTTTGAAAAATATAATATACAAGCAATGAAGTTAACCGCAAAATTGTTAACATGGTCACGTACCCTGAAACTAGAAAAATATCTTAAAATTATATTAAATATTATTTTTAGTCTATCTACAGTTATTGATATTTTACATCAACATTGCGATGCTTTACGTCTTTTTATATATTAAGGCATATAAAAACTAAGGGAATATAATCTTCTGAACATTAGAAAAAAACTCTGCTAGAAATTTTAAATGATCAAAAAACCGAAGAACCTCGCCTAAAACATTAAGAACAAAACTTTGAATTTTTTCGCGAGACAATAAAAATTGTTTAATTGAATTAAAAAAATAATTTATAACCAAAATATGACATTGTCAACATAACGCTATTAACTTAAAAAAAAACGTCAAGATATTATTAGTCTGGTAACAACGCTGAAAATACAACTCTGCAAACATTTCCATTTGATTATTTCCATTTGTTTTTAACATAGATGAGACAGTTTTTGATTGTTGTTTGCAAACAAATATAATTTGCGAAAAACGCTCTTAATATTATACTCTTTGAATTGAAATTCACGCAGTAGATTGTGTTTCTTTTTACCTGTTTTACAGGCTCAAGGAGTGCATTTTACTTTTATTTCTCACTTTCAATATTTAGACTTGTTGCAAGAAGTTTCACGTGTGTGTAAAGGATATTTGATAAGAATTTGCTTCGTTAAGAGAACACATTTGTCTGCTTGTGTTTGCAAAGTAAATTTTTTTTCAATGCAAAGGCATCAGCGTTGCCGCTTTGGTCCAATCGGACCAAACTTGGTAGTTTTTCGATTTTAAAAAACGGTTTGGTAGTTTGGTTGGTTTGTTGCATTTTTTTAAATTTTTGGTAGGATTTCCTCCTGTAGCAATTTTTTAGTAATAGTAAATTTTTCACCTTAAAAATTCAGTACATATAATTAAAAAAAAATATAACTTTGAATTAAATAAACAATAACTTTGAATAGTGCTACCACTGCTTTCAAAAACTGTCTTAGGTGAAATAAAAAACATCTCTGCTTTTTGCATAGAGATGATTAAAGCTATAACCATGGCTTAAGAAATCCGAACAATATTATGAAATTGAAATTAACAATATTTTTGAGTGAAGGTTTATTTTCAGAAGACGACATACCATCAACCAGGTAAAACCACTCTTAAAATTTTTGTTTTAAAACATTTTTAAATAATATAATACTTTTAGCGATCATTGTAAAGAAACAGTCAAAAGAAAATTTAGAAGCGAATGGTTAAGCGAATTTGATTGGCTTCAGAAAAGGAATGGGTGTTTATTCTAAAAAGATAAACTTCCATCTCAACAATTACGGAAAAAAAACCAAATGAGTATAACAGAGTTTATGTGCAAGAAATGCATTTTTAAATTTTTGGTAGGCTGTGAACGGTTTTGGTAGGATTTTTGAAAATTATTGGTAGGAAGTCAATTTCTCATGTGGCAACTCTGAAAGGCATATTCTCTTTCATTATCTTATCTCTCTGCTAGCCATGTTTAAAAACTAATTTCAAAGTGCATTATTCCCTCTATAAAAACAAAAGAAATTAGATTTTCTTCTACTTTCTGATAGTTTACTTGTTGTTTAGTTATCCCACATTGAGGTCGTATTTTTTTATATTTCATTTGTTTTTTAGCTTCAATACGTGAAAAAAAAAAGTGACGTTGTGTTTTATTTATAAGTAATAAAAAGCCGAAAGTAATAAATAAAATCTTACATTACTAAAACAACAAGTTGCTTTGTGACAAATAAAAGCTCAAAAGTATTTTGCTGAGTAAAAAAACTTCCACGAAAATAAACAGATATAAAAAATGTCAGACGTACGCAAACGTAAGGTAAGTACATAAGCTGCGTTTGGTTGTAAAGCTTGGGTCAGACGAAGTAAATATTTAATAGAAGAAATATAGCTTACGGACACAGCTCAAAAATGAAAAAAAAAAATTAAGTGAAAAATTTTGAGCTGACCCTTAGTTTGGAAGTTACGGACCTCCAAACTTTGTATGAATAATATAGCGGAATGAGGCAATATGGGAACATTGAAAAGGTAATTTTAATACCTATTAAATTGAAAAGTAAAAAGAGTCAAAAATGAAAAAAAAAACTCAGCTACCAACCAAAAAAGCGCTCCTTTCGTATAAACCAAGGCAGATTTATTTTACTAGGCAATAGCGGCTCTACAACAAATACAACATTGACAAAAACAACATGCCTTTTTATTGTTGTTTTGTGGGTTGGAAACGTCAAAAACACAGAAAAATAAAAGATAATTGCTCTCAATATACATGCTTGCTTTGTCTCGCAAACGCTTGTTGTTAGTGTTTTTTTGAAATTCGTAAACAAACAAAGGAAAATACAAAAACTTTTGACATTTCCAACTACAAACCAGCTGGGCGGACGACACTACCTAGTAAAATAAATCTGCCTTGGTATAAACATAACTCGATCAAATAATAAACCAAAAAAAATTTTGTTCGGGGGATGTAAAATGTAATTTTAAGAATAAATAGTTTCATAATATTAAATGAAAGTTTAGCGGGGCCGGGTGCAAGCTTTTTCTCCTTTGTAATATAACAAACACCGGCTTGGCTTACTAAAGATTTCCTGTGTAACCACTATTTTTAGAAATGTTTATTTAATCTTGCCTGACACGAATCATTACGAAACACGATTTATAATATAATAAATATGATATCTTACATTTGTATCGAGTAGGGTTTTATATTTCTCTATAAATATTTTACATTTTTCCCTTAATTTAGTGGTTACATTTTTTGGTAAAGTATTTGACTAATCTGACCGTAGCTTTAATTTATTTGATCAAGTTATGTTTATATGAAAAAAGCTTTTTTGTCCCTACCTGAAGTTTTATTTTTACTCTTCTTCCCTTTCAATAACCTTTCCAATGATACGCATATTGTCTCATAACTCCGAAACTAAGGGTCAGCCCCAAAATTTTCACTACACATTTTTTGTCAAAATTGAATTTTACACAACTTTTATATATTTTGAGCTGCGTCCGTAAAATTGATTTAAGACTATTTAACGAAATAGGAGTTATCCATTATATCTTTTCGATACAATTTACACTAACAAAATAATGTATTTACGCCTATTTTATCAAAGTTTTGGCACTGCCTGATTGTAGCTTAAATCCTATAAAAAGAAATGCAAATTTAAATTTTCATTGACGCATTATTGTTGAGTTATCTGCAAGAGAATCAAATATCACAGTCTGAATATTACAACTTTAATTTATAATACCTCTTTTTTGTTGGTTTTGATTTGAAAGTAGTTTCATGGAAAATTGCATAGTGTAAATGCCGTAAAACTCATTTTTATTTAAAACGCAACCCTTCTGTTAATTTCATTTGTGAGAAGTTTATAAAAATATCACACGACCTATTGCTTCTAAAGAGGGTATAATAAAAAAGTAATTTGTGTTTGTTTTTTGCAATGTATTCATTTCGTTAAATTACAATTTTTTTAATTTTTTCTACACACAAGTAATATTAATGATTTAAATTGCTTTTCTACTTGATTGAACATTCAATACATTCACGTTTGTTATTTGTTAAAAAAAAGAAAAAAAATTTATGCAAAAAATTACTTAATTTGTAAATTAGCCAAATTTTTAGGAAAGAAAAGTAGAAAACATTAAATAAATTTTGATTGCAGTTTTAATCAAACAATAGTGACCATACTGAAAGCAACAACACTAACAGTGTAAGGCATATGATATGCTTTTAACTAGTAGGAATATTTTATCGAACTTTTCAATAAACTGACCTCCAAGTAGATCAATTTCGGTATTTCTTATGTTAAAACTTTTACAGAAAAATAAACAAAATTATCTTGCTCCAGCAAAACAAACTGGACTTTTAAATGTTTTACAAATAATTCTTGATTTAAATTTACATTTTTAAATGTGTTGTTATTAACAATAAAACAATTTTAGAATGGGTGGAGCATTGAGGCATTTACATTGTTATTCTGCACATTCTTCAGGCAAAACACCTTCCATTAAAAAATTTAAAAAATTTCGAATTTTAAACAAATCTCCATTTTATTGCACTTAAAAACTAAAACACCTTTCCTGCATTACCGGCCACTTTCTTCTGTTGGACTTTCTGCTGTAACAGAAACATAACATTTTGATTCCTTTAACATGCCTGCTGGCATTTTGCTGCTTTTGCAGTGACATGTTTGTTGAAGTAGCTATTATGCACTTGCGAATCGTTTAATCAAATGACAGTTTTGACCGCCACTGCCGTTTTTTGCAAAATAAATTGAAATAATAAATGAGAGAAAAACACGTAATTAATATCATCTAGCTTTATTGTATGTACTGCCTGGCATACAATTGTAAATTCCTTAATTAACAAAAACAAACAACAACAACAACAACAAATATGTAGGTTATTCAGCCGCATACACCTTTTCAAAAGGTTGATAACAGACAAAAGTTGAATAAAGACAAGTAGTAATAACTACGGAATTGAAAAAAAAAATATTGTTTAATCGTGCAAATTTTCAAACAATTTAGTTTATTATGAATGATTTGCAAAAATGGAAGTAACTAATAGAATACTTAATTTTTTAAATAAATAATGCACTTTCAGTTTATTCTGATATCATTTCTTATCAAATGTTATAAATTACTAATTAATTTACAATATGTATAAAAGATGTAGATGGATATTTTAACTGATTTTTATAGAATATGAAGACTAAATAAAAAATGAGACTACATTTGTTTAATTTCGTGTCTGTCTTGCTAAATAAAATTGATGCTTATCATTTTCTGCCTATAGACAATGGTGTGTCAACACGACAGAGTTTTTTATAGTTTCAATAAAATATTTACATATTTACATTGAACACCTACGACTGAAGTGTCCCGATATTTTAGTTTCCAAAATAATATCTCCTAAGGTATATGATAAAGTTTCAAACTTCGAAGCTGCAACCAGCCTTTCAACCTTTTTCTTTACAAAAGATAAAGTCACCTACAATCTCAGTCTGACTTGATTTGTCAGTTCACAGATCTCCAATTCGAAACTTTCCTCTTTATGTCTAATCGTCTTTATATCTATCCCAAGGCAGATTTATTTTACTAGGTAGTGTCGTCCGCCCAGCCGCTTTGTAGTTGAAAAAGTCAAAAGTTGTTTGTATTTTCCTTTGTTTGTTTACGAATTTCAAAAAACACTAACAACAAGCGTTTGCGAGACAAAGCAAGCATGTATATTGAGAGCAATTATCTTTTATTTCTCTTTGTGTTTTTGATGTTTTCAACGCACAAAACAACAATAAAAAGACATGTTGTTTTTGTCAATGTTGTATTTGTTGTAGAGCCGCTATTACCTAGTAAAATAAATCTGCCTTGATCTATGCTTTATAACACAATTAAATTGTCTGAAAATATTAAGAAACAAATATAAGTTTTTTTCAAAAAACATGGCATCCTCATTTATTAATGCCTCTGATTTTGCATCACTTCTCTTCATTTTAAAGTTAAAGTCTCTCTTACTCTGTTTATTTCCTCTCTTAAGTTGAAACGAATTGATAAATGAAACAAAAGTTTTATGCTATGAAAGAAAAAACAAAATAACAAAAGCAACTGAAAAATATAACTTTGACATAATATATGGCTACTTAAAAGTTTGGTATAAGAAAACAATAATAAAATCAAGTTAAAAGCCAACGATAAAAATCTAAACAAAAAAATAAATAAAAAATTATTTAAGAAACATGTTTTTATTACATTTTTAAACGTTTGTGTTTAGAGAAGACAATTGCACAAACAACTTCCATTAAGTATGAAATTTGACTACGTTTTGGTAGGGGAATAATAATTGTACACGGTTTGCTTTTTTTATAAAAATCTTAAATTTTATTTTTAGTTGAGTACTAGTGACGACAAGCCGAGCAATGCAAATTCAACTGCTAGACGCAAGCAAAATGTTACATCCTCTTCCTTGGGCCTACCCAAAGGTCTTAAAGTATCCTTTTTGTGTCTGATCATATCAGTAGTTTTATTGTTAGTTGTATTTGGTAAGATACCATTTGTTCTTATTAAAAAAAAAAAAAGTGTAACTGTTTCGGCATTTCTTTTACAGGTTTTTATATTGATACCACCAGTCCATTTTTAGTACAATTAGCGTCCAAATTGGGCTACAATAAAAATCAATATGCTGTAATTATAGATGCAGGCTCCACGGGCAGTCGTGTTTTGGCCTATAAATTTGATCGTAGTTTTATTGGTAAGTAAGCGAAGTAATAAAAAAAATTGAAATTTCTGTGTTAAACAAGGATAGACAGGTAAGACTAAGGACAAAGCTAGATACCTACAGACAGCATTTATGTAAGCACAACTTTTATAAGCATTGCTTTCTCTCATAAAAAGTCAAAATTATATAAAAGTACGGGAATACAAAATTTAAATTTTAAACGCAAAATAAAAATTAAGAAAAGTATTTTGATGCTTGTCATTCAATCGATAACATAAATAAAAGATAAAAAATTGAAATAATTTATTGTTATACAATTTATTTGAAATTGCATTCCTATGACTTAATTTCATTAAAGTTATTTGTGCATGCTTCTTAAAAATATTATTATATTTTAAATAAAAAAATAACAAAGACAATAAATTTCTTGTACTTGAAAATCATTGACTTGAAAATCCACATTAACAATTGTCTGAAGAAAAAAAGAAATTAAATTAAAACTTTATAGTATTTAATAAAATATTTCTTCTTGCTTATACTTTCAGACAATAAACTAGTTTTATCCGAAGAAATTTTCAAGGAACGTAAGCCTGGACTATCCTCCTTTGCAGATGCTCCCGAAAAAGGTGCATATTCCATTAAGTTGTTGCTAGACGAGGCACGTAATTTTATACCGAAGGATAAATGGTCTTCGACCCCATTGGTGTTGAAAGCAACAGCCGGTTTGCGTTTGTTACCCCAAAGCAAAGCAGAAAATCTTTTAAATGCCGTAAGAGATTTATTTACTAAATCCGAATTCAGTGTCGAAATGGATGCTGTCGAAATAATGGATGGCACTGATGAAGGTATCTTCTCTTGGTTTACGGTGAATTTTCTATTAGGACGTTTATCGAAAACCAATCAAGCTGCTGCTTTAGATTTGGGAGGTGGCAGTACTCAGGTTACATTTGCACCCACTGATCCCGAACAAGTACCAGTATACGATAAATATATGCACGAAGTCAATACTTTACATAAAAAAATTAATGTTTTTACTCACTCCTATTTGGGTTTGGGCTTAATGGCTGCCAGACATGCCGTGTTTTCAAGAGGTTATGGCAGCGAAGAAACAAATTTTGACTCGATTTGTGTTAATCCTATTATTTCGAACAGAACTTGGACCTATAGCAATATCGCTTATAAAATATCAGGCAAAGATCATGCTAAATCTATTCAGGAAAATCCTATAGTAGATTTTGATAGTTGTTTGGATTTGATTAAAAGTAAAGTTATGCCTTTGGTTAAACCAAAGCCATTTACGTTGAAACAGCATACCATAGCAGCATTTAGTTATTATTTTGATAGAGCTGCAGAAACAGGCTTAATTGATCCATTTGCGGGTGGTGAAATTACCGTGGAGGCTTTTCGCAAAAAGGCCCAAGAAGTCTGTGCTATTCCCAATGATGAACAACCATTTATGTGCTTTGATCTGACCTATATATCGGTGCTACTACACGAGGGTTTCGGTTTGGGCGAAGGCAAAAAAATTAAAGTAAGTTTTTTTTTTGTCTTCTTAAAAACTTTCTTATTTCATATTTTGTGCTTTTCTTTTTTCATTAGTTAAACAAAAAAATCGATGGCCACGAAATCTCCTGGGCCCTGGGCTGTGCTTACAATGTTCTAACTAGTGACGATAAATACAATTCTTAATTTATTATATCTTTTGTAAAAGATTTTCTAATTTTATAATAGTGCCTTAGATTATTAGACTTTCTTCTTGTTTGTTATTAATTATTTCTTGTTTTAATGTGGCAGATTTGTGAATTTGTTTTTAGTATTTTTTTGGGTAAATTTTGCTAATTAAAACAGATATTAATTTATTACAAAGTTATCAAAAGCTATGTTGTATATAGTTTATTTTTATTGTAATTAAAAATATTTTTTTTTTTTCTTTTTACTGACAAAGGTTAAATAAAAATTCGTTGATCAATATTTGACAAACAAAAATTTTGTAACGGTGAAACATATTATTAGAGAGAATCAGGCGTTAACCTCAACATCTGAAGCTTTGAAAACTTTAAATTTGGAATTAAGTGTTTGTTGGGAATGTTTTTTCTCTTCAGCTTCATAAAACTTCTTTTAAATTAACGGTTTAAATATGTTTTTTTTAATGTCTTAAGTGTTAAATTTCTAGGAAAGATCGTGTTTTGTGAAATTTGTATTTTGCTGATTGTGGGAAATTTATGTTTGTAAAATCTGTTTGAGGTTTGACCATTATTTAAATCTAGTTACACTTACCCAATATCTAACCAAAAAAATCAAAAAAAAATATTGATAAGAAATTAAATTTATTTTTATTTTCTCACTAATAAAGTTAAAATTAGTTTAATTTACTCTGTTTTTGCTATTTTCTAAAAATGGTAAATGCAAAAATAATAAAGCTAATAATATTTCATCATGAATGTTTATAAAGAATAGAATTATTTTTGTTTTTTTTTTTAATAAAAAATAATTTATTGTTTTAATAAAAAATTGTACTTTGTATGCCTACATAAATATTGTTAATAAATGACTTTAAAATAAAAATAGTACGATTGTTAATAAAAAAAAAAAAAAGAAATGCAAACTGTTCACAAGTTTTAGTAAAAAGTTCGGTTTTGTTTAGTGCACTTAGATAGAAAGTGTTGGAAGAAAGTTAATAGATATTTATTTTGCATTCTTGGCTAGATAAAGCTTTCATCTTCTATAATAAATTAAAAAAATCTTTTAATCAATTTCAAAATCTAACATCAACATTTAGGGCCTTTCCAATATCTGAGGTTTAACGTCTAAGCGATCTATTACATATTGGGGCATACACAGTGTTGGATTGATGGGCTTAAGGCCATCAAAACCTAATAAAGACAAAGCACCTATGCCAAAAAGAGTATGAAAAATATCTGGCAAATTTCCAGTACGATCAGCAAAACCACCAGTTTCGTTATCTTGACAGGAAAGTATAAATTGTTTCAACTTTTCAGCACTTATCCAATGTAAACGGCCCATAATAGTTAATGAAGCCAGAACCCACCAGGAATAACATACATCAGGCAGTTTTTCAGGTCTACCATTTAGCCCACCAGAAGGTAATTGACGCTCACACAGCCACCACCCCAATTTGTCTACATCTAAGAGATGTAAACTTTGTGTTAAAGATAAGAAACCCACACAGCAGTAAATAAGGCCTAAACATGCAACGCATTAGTAAAGAAATACACACATTTCAATTGCTACAAACCAGCATGTGACTCAGCTCCAGGCTTAGAACCAAAACCTCCATCAGTTTGATTGCAACATGACATAACAAATTGCACAGCTTTCTCAATATCAATAGTTGTGGCCAGATCTTTTTTCAGCAAAGTCAATATAGCTACAGCACAAAATGAAAATCGAGTATCAACCTCACCCCAACGATCGCCAAAAAAACTGCCATCTATTTGATGCAATGAAACTACATATCTGACCACGGCATCACAGTCAACTTCCTGTAGGGCATCGTAAATACACAATATCTGCACTGCAGATAATGTATATAATATATGGGGGTCATGACCTTCACACGGTGCAAAGCCACCTGTCGTAGAACACTGACAGCGTTTAATAAACTCAATTATTGACGGGCGGTCAAGGCGATCTAATTGATTCATAATGTCCAATGCAGTGACACCCCAATATATACCAGACATGCGTAGAAATTCTGTCATACAATATTCATAGTCATCCTGATCTTTACCGTGATTTTCAATATACTCTACATGTTTCCAGAAGTATAAATCTGTCGAAGTTTTCGACAATTCTGTGTCGCTATTGTTGGTAGCATCTGTATTCTTTGTATTCGAAAATGGTGTAATGTCCATCCTGGTTTGTGGCGTTATGTATATTTTTAATGTATTTATTTAAATCTTTGTATAACAAATATCCTATGGCCTTTTTTGTTTTTATAAAATTTTATTAAAAAATTACTGCCAATTAAAGCAGTCGCACTTTAGTTTATGACACATTTAAGGCAAAAACAATAAAAAAACAACTATCAGCTGTTGGATATTGATAACAGAACGAGTACAATAAGAGGAAGCAAGAAAAAATTATTAAAATGCTGCCAGATTGAAGAAAACCCAAATATAAATATTTATATATTTTTTGCTTGTAAAAATATATGTATTGCTAACACCACGTTTACATCTGAAAATGCTGATATAACTACAGTTGTTAGTTGTTAAACGCGAATACCAAAATGTGCATTTTTATAAAAAGAAATATATTCAAAGTGTGCTAACTTCTTCTCTTGTCTAGGGCTATTATAAATTTTTTAAAACGTTGAATGATTCCAAGTAGATTCCAAATTTTAAAACACTTTGTATTAAAATTTGTTGGATAAAAAATAAATTAAAAACAACAAATTAAAAAAACCTTTGAAGGGGCCTTTCACACATAATATCAAAAAGTTTTTGTTTGTTTTTGTTTATTAAGTTTGTTCATTGTTTTAGTTTATTTTATTTAAACAATTTTTTTATTTTATTCAGTTTTCATGTCAGCATTTTTCGTTAAAAAGTTTTATAGTACAATGTGAAAAATTTTAAAACTCCTCTTGTGCTTGTTCTTACAATTAATATTTATCTTGTAGAAATACACGGAGAATGCTACTGAAGGTCTGTTATAGCCTAGTTTTGTTTTCATAAACCATTGATTGAAAACTACTACCTTATTGCTTATAATTGCATTAAAATATATTGCAGCAAATGTTAAAATTATGTTATCTCTAATGTAAACAACACTTTTTTGTACATTTTTTTTTGCCGGCAATATATGTGGCGATAATTGAAAATCAATTTTCGTTAACAATTATTGCGAATATAAAACGTTAAAATAGGTTGTCATTTGTGATTTTACTTAAAAGCAAAAGTGCTAAAACAAAATTCTGTGATCAAATTTATTTGATTTATTTATGTTTAGAGAATTTTTCCTAATTATACTACTTGAATACTATTTGACTCGTTTTTTTAAGAAATATACATAGTAATCAGAATTATACAAAAAACATTGTTTGGTTACATTTGTTGTTTACTAACTTCGCGCTTGATTATTTTGGAATTATAAATTAACATAAATACGTGTTCCCATACCAAAAGCAATAAGCAATTTCGTCACATTATTCTGCCAAAGTGATTGCCTTATTGCTAACAAATTTATTTCTTATCTAGACGGGTATTAAGAAATTCATGTTTGTTTGCATATTTGCATTTTAGCTATTTAGTTTAAATGAACCACCCTATTACGAACACAAGGAAATGTCAAGCTAAATAACAGAGAAAATAAAATGCAGCGAATTTGTCATCACACATTTTCTTTTTTAACGCTTAGCCATAGATTAAATGAACCACCCTATTACGAACACAAGGAAATGTCAAATTAAATAACAGAGAAAATAAAATGCAGCGAATTTGTCATCACACATTTTCTTTTTTAACGCTTAGCATTGAAATTCTCTTTAAGGAAGTGTGTGAAAAATTTCTTTTCAATTTAAATTTTAAAACCATGCTAAATTAAATTAACAAAGTTTGCAAACTTTAAAAGAAATAAGGGAGAAAACATTAATTAAGAACTCTAAAAATAAACTTATAAAATATTAAAGATATATTGCAACGCTGGCTCGACTTTTGCATGAAGAAGAAAAAAATTACCAAAACGAAGGCTGGGCGAAAAAGAAAAAAGCAACAGCAGAAAAAGTTAAAGACGTAGCAGAAAAACTAGCGTTGACAGAAGTGATCAGCAACTACGTCAACTGTTGGAACAATCACATCTACAATAGATATCAATATATCTGCGGAAGGAAAGTGAAGTGAACAGAAGTTTTCAAAAGAGTGACCGGACCAAAAAATTAACTTGAAATATTGAAAGTTTAAATTGAAAAACATATGGAAGGGCTTTGAAAATTAAAGTTGGAAACAAAATTCTCAGTTTCAGATTGAGAATATTTTGTTGGATAATACCTATTAAATTTGAGGGTACAAAATCTTTTAAACAGAAAATTTCAGATATAATAAGTTTAAAGGAATTTTGTAAAGCTATTTGAATTTTAGATTTGCCTTGGTATAAAGCTATAGGCCATGTCCAATGGTGACGATGTCCTAGACAATTGGGAAGAAATTGATGAAGCAAGGGTAGGAGAGTGTCCTTATATTTAACCTTTAATGAAAAATATTATTAATAAATACATATAATCTTTTATAGTTGAATTCATCAGTGCAAACATTGAAACCTCCGTCAGCTTCTTGTGAAAGAATCACAAAAAATATCTGCCAGAATACAGATACAGCAACAACTGATGCCACGATTAGTTTTAAATCTAATACGTCTTCATCTACGCCTACTCAAATGAAAGTGTTGCAACGCACTAGTGCTCAAGACTCAACGACATCGTCTTCAAACTCAAAACCTTTAAACAAATCACCTTTGGATGATATGTCGGCCACATTTCAACCAGTTATGATGGTTTTACATAAGCCCCAAGATGAATATCAATCTGCCAATTATACTGGACCTATTGCTAATCAAACGGTCAAAATCCTAAGAAGACCAACACAATCTAGTGAAATTCGCAATAATTTTATACGTCCCAAGCAGCCAATTAAAACATTGCAACAGAGAGAGCAAGAATATGCAGAGGCACGACTGCGAATATTGGGCTCTGCTAAAAATCCAGAAGATGACGAGCAAAGGTGTGTTATTTTTCAATAAGATTTAAATAGCCGTTTATTAATTTTTTAAAATAATTTTTGCTGTTGTTAATAAATAAAAAATTTAATTTACTAAGTTCGTAGACGTATATTAAAAAAAATTAATAATTTTACTTATTTTGCAATTTTTTAAACCAAGATTGATTAATACTTTGATCTAATTTATATTTTTTTCGACGGTTTTATTTTTTATGATTTACATTAAACAAAGAGGTATTTTAGTATGTAGTCCTTTCTTGTTGAAGACTTATAAATTTTGAAGTATAATTTGGTTCAGAGATAACATTGTTAAAACAGTTAAAGATCTTAAAAACTTTTTTTAATTAATAGTAGTATATTTTTAAAACAGTTTTACTTATGTTACACTTTTCGAATTCAAGTTTGAAAAATTATAAAAAAGTTACCAATCGTTTAATTCAATTTTTGAATATTTTATCCCGCGTCCATAAATTAAATGGAAATCTTTAAAATCTATAACATATAAATATACCTGTTATTTAGTGTCAGATATTGGGAAACTTTTAAGAAATAAAATTTAACTATTTCTATTAAATTCAATTTTTGTCTTTTTAAGAAATTTAATGGCGGCCCCAACTTCTGTTGTAACCAGCATCACTAATCCTTCTCAATCAACTCCAACTGTTACATCAACTACATCGTTGTACAACAACTCAATTGCGAATATGATGGTGGGAACAGCGAAAATAAATTCACCGAAAATACAAGTTGGTGCAAATCAATTCAACAATCAAAATCAACAACTACAGCAGCAACAGTATCAACAAAACTATCAACAACAGCAACAAAATTATTATTACAATCAGCAGCAGCAACAACAGCAAACTCAACCACCTGCGTATAACAATAATCGCACATACAGCATCAATCCACTTTTGGCTCTGGGGCCTATGGGTGCCATAGGTCAGCCAGCCCAATATCATAATGCAACACTGTCATCACCACAAACGCCACAGCAGCATTTTAAATATCAACAATACCATCAGAAATCGCCACAACAACAAAATAAATTACAGCAGCAGCAGCTGCAACAGCAACAACAAACTTGGTCACCTGTTGTAGGTGGAAGTGTTTCCTCTTCGTCTATAAGGCAACAACCAAATGAAACGATATTACGTTTGCCCCGCGGCCCTGATGGTACTATCGGTTTTCAAGTGCGCCGGTAACGAGTTCTCAAAATCGTTTATTCCTGCTGTTAGAACTGTTAATTGCTGAACTAAATTCGACAATTGTAATAATTCTATTTTGTGTAATTTCGGTTGATGCTGTCCTTTTTTTTTTTTTGCTTTTTAACTTAAACATTTTCCTAAATTTTGTCTTTTTCGTAATTTTTTAAGCTTTTTACTAAACAGAAAATTTCGCATGAGTTTAATTTACAAAATTTTTTTTCTCAATTTTTTCGTTTGCTAATTTTATTGTCATTCTGCTATTGATACAAAACATTTTTTTATTAACAAAAGATTGATAATAATATTTAAAAAAAAAAAAATTATTGTTTAGTATTTTTGCTAATTTTTTTACGCTCACCTTGTGCTACACTTCAAATAACAAATTTTAAATTGAGCAAAGAGTTTTTGTATTCAATTAAAAAAACCAATCAATGTTTGTCTTGTAAACTAAACAATACTGTATTTAAAAAAAAAACAATTTTTTGATTATAAATAATTATACAAAATATATAAAAAAATTAAAAATAAACAAGGTGTTAATAAAGAATGAAATATCTGTAAAACGAATTTTTTCAACAAACTTTTCACAAGAAGCTGGGAACTTCTTACATCAAATGATTTTGTAAGTGACGATACAAAAACCTAATAAGTTGTAAACTTTAATGCCGTTGAGACTGAAAAATAAAGTGAGTAAAGTTCTATTAACCGTTCTGTATCAGTGCCGTTAGTTCCTTTCAGTATCAGTGGAAAACAATACATCGTTTTAAATAGAGATTCTCACACGTCTGTTTTTGCCGGCCTGCTTTAGTGTCCGTTCTGTGTTTTTAAGTGTCTATAAAGTGTTGCAATTGCTATTGAACATAAAGGAATATTGTTTTCTTGTTTTTCTTCGAATTTCGATTATATGGTAAAGTTTAGAGTTTTAGCTAAAATTTTTATTTGTTAGCGGAACTTAACGTTTTTGTTGATATTTCGAAATTTTACACAACAAATCTTAAAGGGTTTTTGTATTGCTTTAATTTAATAAATCAAAATGCGTTAAAAATAGTGGGTCCTCGTTTTTTGCCATTTGTCAACAATTGTGTATCGAATTTTTTAATTTTTAATGGTAAAATACATCAAGTTAAACGAATATTTTGGACACCCTTTAATTTATAATTTTGATTATTAATACTTGCTATTATAACAGTTATAGCCATCGATGTTCTGTCCAATTTGTCAGCGTTTGTCTATAAAGGTTCAAAAGATAGGCCCATATAGGTTAATTTATATCAATTATGTGAACACCCTTTCATTTTAAATTCAAATTATAAGCTTGTTGATATAGCCGGCTAAGCAATACAGGTCGCTTGTAGGCTGGCTATCTACAACGGTTCAAAAGTTTGGACACATACATCAAATTACATTACCTATTGGAATGCCCTTTAATTTCCAAATCCAAATGTACTTGGAACACCCTTTAATTTCCAAATCCAAATGTTTTTTGAATGTTCCAGTTGTGCCCTTTACAGTTCATAATACACGTACAAAACATGTAAGCTGTGTGGGGACACCCTTTAAATAAAGTGGGTCCAATCTGTAAGCATCAGCTTTCAAATGAAAAAAATAATCAAAATCGATTCAGAAATTACTGAGTTATGGAGACACAAAAAAACCCAACATGCAATCGAATTGATAACCTCCTTCTTGTTTTGAAGTCGGTTAAAAAATAGGCTTTAATTTCATGAAAATGAGGGTCGGGGCGCTTTGGAAAAAACAGAATCACCTCTTTTAGTCCTTTTATAAAATAAATTTAACAATCAAACAAAATTAAAACATTAGTAACGACATTTTAAATAAACAATATTTAAATACGAAAGCATTCCTATCCAACTGCTTAGAGACATTTCGCACACAAAATTCTACAATAAAATATTATTTATAAAAACTTTAAAACAACTTGAAATAAACTCTGAAATTTACGTTATTTATTCGAAAATGTTAAAGGAAGCAAAAGTTCATCATTTATTAAAATGCTGTTATCGCAATTTTTGTTGTATGAGAAAAACAACTGCAAATTAAACCTTAAGTCTTAAATATTGCATTCAATACGTATGGAGATAATAATTTTGCATGCGAGAAATAATAAAAATATGATAACAAACCCAAATCTTAATTTACCCCCAATCAGCAAAGCAAAGGTTATCATCCAAAACGGTATTTGTTTATTTAAATAATAAAGTAAAAAACAATAATTTTGAATTCTTTTAATATAAATTCAATAATAAAAGAAACATTAACAATATTATAGCAAAATAAAAATTATCTACAAATTTACTGTGCGTAAATGAGTCAAATTAATTAAAAAAAACAAATAAAATACTCGTAAATTAAAAATCCTAATTTGCTGGATATTTTTTTATTTTGTTTTGTTTGAGTTTTTCTTAATTAAAAAAAGAAAACTTATTTTATGTTTTAATAGAGCTTAATCTATAAAAATAAGATCAAATAAGCTCAACATAAACAAAAACAAAAATTATAACAACAACAAAAATGTAGGCTGCCAGATTTGACGATTCCAAGACGGTCTATTCAAGTTTTGGCGATTTTTGCTACAAATCTGATATTTTTTTATTTCTTCAATATATAAGGGAATTTGATTTCGTTATTGACGACTGACTAGTGATTTTAGTTCTAAAATAAAAAAAAGAAAACAAACACTAAAAAATAATTGATACTTTAAAATTAGAGACCTTAAGCTAAATGCATAAATTGTTTTTCATAATTTATGTTTCCAGCTTTTCAACAGAAATATTAGTTATTTTTAATTCATGAAATTATATTTATATAAGAACCTGTAATAAACAGTAATATATTAAAAAAAGGTAATATAAAATCAATAATATTGCAAAAATTGTTCTTTTCTGTTGTTCTCTATTATAAAAAATTATTAACAAACTATTACGCTTTAGAATTCTTGAAAATATTTTTTTTTACGCACATTTTACAAAATTTACTACCCTAGGAAATAAGTCTCTAGTGAACTAGGTTTTCAAAATGTAAAGGAACTGACTGCACAATGGATGTAATCCCCCAAATTCATTATGAAATAAAGTTTTTAAAATTTTTTAAAGGAAAAAGGTACATTAATAATCAAATAGAAACATTATAATTTGGCTTAAGACAAGTTTAGCATAACAGCTAAAAAATTGTCTGAGGGATAGAATATTGCCTGTAAACACACAGAGACAATGTATATTTTTAAACTTATAGACCTCCAAATGATCAAATCATTTTTGTTAGAATTTTTCGCTATTCGTACCACCAAATATATCTGATTAGTTTTAAGGTCCTCATTTAAATAATTCTTTCTCCTTACCGTGGTTATGTTCTACAAATTCTTTTTTTTTTTTGCTTTTTTTAGAACAAAGTTCTTTTCTGGAAGCTTATTATTATTATTAGTAGAAATAATATTTTTTAGAGAAGAAACGTTAGTTTCCTTAAAAAAGAACACTGTGTACTTTTGAACTATACTAAATTTTTTTGGAAAGAAATAGATATCCTCGCAATTTAAGTTACTGCCGTAAAAACCGAATAATTAAGATTTCTTTAAGTAGTTCTCACTAACTGTTTTAATTGGCTTTTAAACATTTTATTCGTATTGAAATAAATCCATCAAAAAATTACATGATTTCTTAAAAATCCTTGTTAGCTCGACAAAGAAATTGTGCACTTCATTTTCGTTTTGATTTGTCGATTTTTAGTTAATATACTCTGGCAACTATGGTTTCATTTCTTGTACATATATTTAAGAGATGAGCTAGTGATTATGAAAAAATGGTATAATTTGAGTGATAGTTATTAACATATTTAAAAAGTTGTGTAAAATTTAAATTAAGCATTTAAGTCAGGCGGTCACTGTGACATCAGAAGTTTAGATTTTTTCGTTTTGAAAATGGGTGTTATTTTTGGGGAATAATTAGGTATAGATACATACACATTTTTATTTTGACGTCTCAGAACGAAATATATTATTTTAAGAAGTGTCCAACTAAACTTTTGTACAGCTCCTGTTTTTTATGTCAAATAATTTTCACATTATTTCAAAGTTTATCATACACATACATATGCTTTGAATTGTTGTGGTTCTGGCGATTCACAACTATTCATTAACGTTAAAAAATGGAGAAATACAAGTTTGCAAAGTTTTTATTACGGATTACTGTAGTGAATGCATATTAATATAGCCATTTCATTATTGCCTAGCGTTTTTGTATCGAAATTTTTTATAACTTGTAGATGATTCAAAAAACTAACTAAATGAGAATTTATTTTCTATCAATTTAGTAAAAAGACCAATCAAACATATTTTGACTGTAGATACATATTTAAATAAAAAACACACATTGATAAATGTGGTAAAACCGTCATTTCGGGCATTTTTATCTTCAATTAAGAATAATTTATATAATCGAACTTTTTAGCTATTGTGCTTTTATTCCAACTAAATTATTTAAACCACCGGTATTGATTATTGAAGGTGAAAGCACGACTCGATGGCCATTTCGCTATCGCTAACTTATCTCTTCAGGAAACTTCTCACAAAAATTTTAAATAAACTTAAGTTTTTTTTTATCCAAACAATAAAGACAAAAATCAAAGCAAAAACAACAATAATCAACTATGATTTTAGTTTTCCTTACCCACTGTATACGGCTGAATTCACCTTCAATAATCAATGCCGGTAGTTTTAATAATTTAATCGCGATATTAGCACAATAACTTAAAAGTTTGGTTATTTAAATTTATATTCCTGTTTTTTACTTTTATTAATTACTTTGTAGGTGCCCATGCATTAAATAAAAAATAAATTATTGTAGTTTTTTGTGATGTTTTATTTCTTGTTTTTATTTTAATTTTCATCATCTTTTAATTGTGTAAAAGAGCCGAAACGAGTAAGAGTGCTGTATTCAGCTATGTCGAACCTTATATACCCTTCATCATCTATATAAATCTAGTTAAGTGACGTAACTCCAATCAAAAAAGCAAATGTTGGAGTGACAGAAAATTAAAAAATAAAAAAAACTTGTACTGCATTTATATAATTTTACATAAAAAATGCCAACGACTTTTAAAGGGTTAAGCATTTTTTTTTTTAATTTTAGTATTTCCTTAAAGATCTCTTCAGAATGATATCCATATTGATATTTTAAAAAACTTCAGAGCCCCGTAACTCGAAAAATAAAGGAGAGCTCCAATTTTTTCACTTGGTGTTTTTTTTTATTTTTTAATTCTCTATCGCCCCATGTATTTATTTTTTGATTGCAGTTACTTTATTGTTCCAAATGCCTCGGTAAACTTAATTTAACACTAACACGGTCAGAAAGACGCAGGACATCACTTAATAGACTTCGCTATGCATTAGAAGTCGGAATATATATATATATATATATATATATACCTTATGGGGTCGCAAATGGATATTGTAGAAATTACACACGGAATGACAAACTAAGATACACCCTTTTTCCACTTTGTGTGGTGAGGGGTATAAAAATGTCAGCCGAACCCAAAAAGTACGGGAACGGAGCTATTAAAAACTTTAAGTGAGCTAGATTAAATAATAACTATGTAAATTCTAGCATACTTTTAGGCGCTAGAAACAAATTTCAATTCATATGTAGAAGCCAACATAATGGCCCAATTCACAATCTTGTGCAAATGGTCTTGCATCATAGCAGTTGCAAAATTGTGTAGCATATTTTACTCATTCTTATGTGCTTTGTTGGTGTAGACTAAAAATATGCTACACAATTTTGCAAATGCTATGATGCAAGACCATTTGCTCAATATTGTGAATTGGGCTAATACTTAACTCAAACTTAATGTTTTCGGGTGATCTGCCGTACTTTTTACAATATAATAAATAATGCATTTGCATGTATACATCATAGAGATCAACTTTGCCTTTATTGTCTAAAAAGAAGGAAAATAAACATTATTACTGACATCACCTCAAGATTGCTGCCGCAATAAATTTTGTAGATCTATTATTTTAAGGAATTTTATTTCATTAAGCAAAACTTTATACCTTCATATGTATGTAATAATTTATATTTATTAGTGTTCAAAATTATCACAAATGCGTAATGTTTTTTTAACTTCTTTTGTAGCACTTTGCCGGAAATGCTTGTCAGTACTACAAAGTCATTTGTTTGTTGCCTCGAGGTTCATATTAGATGGTTTAAGGTTATGTTAATAAATTTACTTTTTTAACTCAGTAATTAAATTTAATGCTAGGATTGTTTTTTCTTATATTAAACCACCGAGTATTTTATTTGACCGTCACGTTACTGCCTCAAAAACTTGTAAAATTAATTTAAAAAAAAGTTTAAAAACTTAACACAGCTGTTGTTGAACACCACTTACCCATTATTTTATTATAACATGTTTTCGTCTATATTCGCCGCATAGTTTACAATACCTCAGCTTTTTAGTTTTTAAGACTTTTTGACTTTAAAACAAATTGAAGACCTACTGATTTGAAATTTCTTTATGGAAACCGTCTTTTCTTAAACAAAAGTCACGCACTTAAATTTGTATCTACGTACCCATCACTCGTATTATCAGTTGGAATATTTTGTTGGTTTTATAATAACTTAATACATCACACATAAAACAGAAATAAGCTTTTATGTTGGTGCCATTATTATCAATCTTCAGCTAGCCAATCATTCATTACCTTAGAAATATTCACATTTCGTTTTAGAATTTCAGTAGGAATTTCAGCATTGCTTAAACCGGTGCTGTCGTGTAATAGAATATTTTAAAATTTGAGAGAGAACGTGTTTGTTTTTTATTTGGTAAAGCCTAAGCACGTGGGATTTTTTTTAGAACAAACGATAAAATTTGAAATAGTACACATACACAATAAAGAAATAAAAAAATTTATTTGGAAATATTCTGTCTAAAATCAAAATTGTAAAAAAAGTTGTAAAAAAAAGTGTAAAAATGCCTTCAAGTGGTAAACAATTGTTGGTAATTGGTGGCGGTGGTCGCGAACATGCTATTTGTTGGAAATTGTCACAAAGTTCTCAAGTCGCAAACATTTTTGCATTGCCCGGTAGTATTGGCATTGAACAGCTGGAAAAGTGTGAAAATTGCAAAGATGTGGATGCAAAAGACTTTCCGGTAATTAAATTAAATTTTTTTTTATTAAATTATAATTAAGTTGGATGATCGTAACATAAAGGGAATGATCAATTTATATTCATACATATGTATGTATGTATGTATGTATGTATTCTTTAAAACCAGTTTTTTAATTTATCCCATGCGTGTGTGTTTGATAAAGCAAAAACAGCAACAAACACCGGTGTTTTTATTTTATTTGAAGGCCAAACAATTCATGTTTTATTTGGTTGTTATTGGCCAAAAGATTTTATTACTTTTATTTATTAAACAATAATTAACAATATAACTTAAATTGTCAGAATCAATAAAATATACTCATATAAGAAAACTAATAAATTGTATGTATGTCTCATATAAATTTATATTTACAAATGTATGTGAAAAATTATACGTACTTTTTCTTTTATTTTTTAAATATCTGAAACTAAACTTTTTAACCCTCCATATACAATTTAAATTTAAATAAAAACCGTTTTTTAATTCTTCATAATGCAGTTGATTTCTTATTTTACGATCGTAGTTGCCAGATAAGTTGTGAAAAAATGTAAAAAAAAACTAATAAATAGTAAAAAGATTTTTAATATAAAATTTTGGGTAAAATCCACTGATAAGCTTTATGAGTATGAGTAGTATCGAAATGACAATATGGATATGCTTTCCCCGTAGTGATACATTTAATTTTTCAGTTTTAAATAACAAATATTTAATGAGAATGTAATGAAATATTTTTATTATAAGGAATCAAGCACAGTTAAAGTAAATTATCATAAAAAGGATTTCAAATAATAAATTTTCACATTTATAAAATCACTATATGTACATTTTGTTAACTTCTTAAAATAAAATGCAAGAAAATGTAGTGAAAATATTTCTGAGAGTTATTCGTGCGAGAATATATACCGAATGTAAAGCTGCTGTGGGAGAATCGCAATTTGGATTCAAGGAAGGTATGGGGGTACATGAGAAGTGTTATTCTGTATATAAATATCAACTCAGAAATGACGAGACGCTTAAAAAGAAGTTTTTGTATGCTTTGTCGATTGCGAAACGGCTCTCGATATGGTCAAGTATAACAAATTAATGTAAATTTTAAAAACCTTTAGAATACACGGAAAAGAGTAACATTGTATCAGAAACATATATTGGAACCAATCTGCGGAAATGGATGATAATGGAGAAAAAACCGATGAAATTCCCAGTTCAAAAGTAGTTAGACAAGGGTGTATACTATCTCCATTATTATGTAATATTTATGCCGAAAAAATATTCCTGGAAGAAAATATCGGAATAAAAATTAATTGAAAACTCATCAATAATTTAAGGTATGCAAGTGATATCATCACATAAATAGCTAGTTGTATATCCGGTGTACAGAAATTGATTTCTACTTACGATTGAAAAGCAATCGTAAGTAGAAAGTATGGATTAAACATTATTATTAAAAAGACGAAATACATTATTATTAGTAGGAAAAAATCCCACACTAATGCAACTTTAAAGATAGAAAATATCGAAATTGCAGGAGCTTTAAATATCTCGGTGTTTTAATAAAAGATTATGGGACGCATCAAAAAAATTAAGTGCTGAATAGAAATGGCGAGAGATGCCTTTTTTAAGTGCTAAGGAGTCACGATATCAACGTGACAACAAAAGTAAGATTTATTAAATGCTACATTTGGTCTGTAGTACTATATGGTGCAGAAATCTGGACAATAAAAATGCAGGATGAAACGAAACTGGAGTCCTTAAAGGAAAAATAGAGAGAAAACCTAGGAGAGGTAGAAAAGAAACGTCTTGGATGAAAAACATATATTATCCCCAATATCCGAATATCGGATGTGTAAATAAAGAATTTAAAATAAAAATTCGGCCGAGTATTAACTTTTTTGTCACGAAATCACAAGAATTTGTTTTTTTTGAATAATTAAGATTTTGTTGTTGTTTGGTTCTACTTTCTGAGACTTAAAAAAACAGTGCTTTTCATACAAATTTTCTTAACGAATTGTTCATTTTTGATTACTGGAGCAGTACATATTATTTTTAATCGCAATAGTGTTCAGCTTTGATTCTAGAATTTTTTCAAAAAAGATGATTGCTTTAAAATCGCTTAAATTTCTTTGACGAATTCATTATTAAAAAAGTTTAACAGCTTTTTATTTGTAAAATCAAATTCAAATAAAAAACTATCGAAACATAAAAAATCCAAAAAAAAGAATATATATAAAAAAATAAAAATACTAAGCTTAAAAATTGTATATTGTTTTTTTTTTAAATTAATTTCTTATTTTAGAAAGAATCAAATTCTTTTTAAAATTAAGAAATTTCCCAAATTAATGTCTGAAATTATTTTTTATATTGTGGCTGGTTTTCTTGTTGTTGTTGCTGCTCTTGCTGTAGACAGAATGCTTAGTGGTGGCGATGGAAGGTATTTTATTGCTTAAAGAAGTTTGCTTAACTTCTCCCGTATAATAATCTTTTTCGATGTAGGGATGATTACGTATGTATTCCAAGGCACGTACAATATAGTCAGGTACTTGAGGAATATGATCACCAACTGGATGATAGCCAGTTTCATCGGCTACATAAGTAGTTTTAATTTCAATGCCCTCTGGAGAAAGGTAAGAAGAAGAACCCTGGATAGTGCCATCAATTGCACCCTTTTCGGTGCGCCTAATACCATTAGAGGTTTCGAAATCGTAGTGAAAACTACCATCACCATTCATTTCTATATTTTTGTGTAGAATTTGTGATTCTTTTTCACTGGAAGTGGTGGAGGACGATGATAAGCTGGCCTTGGTGGAAGCTGGTGGTTGTTGATGGATTTTTTTAACATTGTAATTATCAGTTTGCTGTTTACTTAAATGTTTTGTATAAGCCGAGTTTAAGGCCAAAGTAAATACTAAAATTAAACACTTAAATGCAAAAAAGGGGAGAAGTAATTATGAAGGTTATCAGGCATCACTGTATTTTTTTTAATCTTATTTTTAGTACTATTTGACACTTACTATGAGGCTCTTCATATTTTAACAATATTTTTTGTTGTTACTTGTTTAAAATACAATTCCAAACTGTTGCTTAAATTCTTAAATTTTGAGGTTTTTATAAAACGCAAGAAATCCATTAAAATCCAATGTTACCCATAAATTGTGGTCTATATATTTATATCTTTTTTTTTGTTTTTTATTAAGGTAGGAGTTTTGTTTTGCTATTTTTTTTTTTTTTTTTGGTAAAGTTCAGCTTAAACGTAAATTATTTTAAAAACTTGTTGGTATTTTATTTAGTTTTAAAGTTTATCTTTATTTTAGCATCAGTTTATTTCATACTAAAATTTGCATATTAATTTAATTTTATGATTTTAATACATACCATAACGGTAATAAATATATTCCCTTTATGGTAAAAAGCTCTTTCAGCCTGGCATAAGATTCAATCAGCAACATCTCATCTCTACTTGTGTATGAATGAACAAGAAGCCATCATAATCAATGTAAACACAAATTTTTAATCTTTTAAATAAATATTTTTTGGATGATGTATGTTTTTTCTCACCGTGTCAATGTCAATGCTAATGTCTAATTGCTGTTAAGTTTAAAAGAATATTTTTATCCTTCATAACTGTTGGAGCCGAGAATCAAAAGACTTTATTTGTTATAACTAATTGTAATTATTTATTAAATTCAGGGTTATAATTTCATGTGTAAATTTACAAGTTCGATGCTTTCACGAGGGCAGGAAGAGAGTTTTAAAAAAGGAAGTTACAAAAGAATGTCAAAATAGGATAATGAGAAAATAATAAATACAAATTATCGATAATAAATATAAAGATGTGAGAATGTAAATGACACTTAACAATAACTTATGCTTTTAAATTAATAAATTATATGCAATTATTAGAGTTTTATAATCAGGTATGTGATGGAAATCGATCGATTTGAAAACGATTCGTTTTGAGACAAATTTTAAACAAAACCAAAGAAGTTACTCTAAAGTAATTGTAGAAACTGAATGGAGAGTTATTGAAATATATATTGAAGGTATTAACAAAACGAAAATAGTAAGGATATCACAACCATTTACGGTTTTAAGTCGTCTCGATTTCGAAATCGATTTCCAGCACATACCTGAATAAATAAGTAATAGTTCTTCAAGAAAAAATAAAAAATAAGTGCTATTTTGTGAATAAAGTGAATAAAAAATAAGAAAAAAAAAATTAAGTACTATATATTATCAATATGAAAATGTATTATTCGGAATCCTTTTTATTTTAATTTACTTTATTCGTGCTTGATTCCTTCAAATATAAATATTTCATGATTATATCGCTCATTTATTGCAACATAGTCATATCTCAAAAAATTAAAAATTTGTAGTTACTTAAGCAAAACTGCTCTTTTTTTTTTTGAGATATGACTATGTTGCAATAAAGGAGCGATATATAATTTTACATAAAAATGTTTTCGGCTCTTAATGGGTTAAGCATTTTTTAAAACTTTAGTATTTCCCTAAAGATGTCATCAAAAGCTTTTAAATGACACCCATATTGATATTTGAAAAGTTCAGAGGTCCATAACTTGGAAAATATGGGGGAGCGCCAATTTTTACTTAATGTTTTTTTTATTATTTAATTCTTTATAGTCCCATTCATTTGGTTTTTTGATTGGAGTTACTCCATTGTCCAAATGATATGGAAAAATTATAGGCAGACAGTTTTTCCCGCTGCCTCGAAGGACATGTACCTATCTTGCTGATTTTCAATAGCAACTTTTTCGAAACTATGTCTGATCGATATGCGTATTTAAATTTTCTCTAGCTGATCTTTTCAAACTTGATTTCAACACCAAAACAGACGAACATCGCTCAATAGAACTCAAAATATATATACTTAATGGGTTCGGAAATAGATATTGACAAACTTAGATATACCCTTTTTCCACTTTTTGTGGTGAAGGATATTAAAAAAAAATAACGAATTGTGCACTTCGTGCCAGATGTATGTAATAAAAAAAAAAAGCAGGACCCTTTTTGAGCAAGAAAGACAAGAAAGACTTTCAAACAAAAACATTGGGAGTCAGGAATGTCATACTCAAAAAGGATATTTTTAAAGTACGCCTCAGCAAATTGAAACCGGATACAGTATTTTGCAACCCATTTTAAAATTTTCTTGCAAAATACGCACGTGGTGTATTTTCCCAATGCTTACGGAAGCCCCTTTGTATGATTAAAATATTTTATGGCCCTGTGACTATGAACAAAATGGCGACAAATTTCTACTTGGAAATTTTTTCATCCCTGTGGCAAGACTTTGCTATCTGATGGACACCCGGATAAAAAATTCTGAAGAAATTGTCAAGAGGAACTGCTCCTAAACTATTTGAGAAATAGACAGACTTTTTAAGCAATTTAAATTGCAGTTCTTTAAGGATCCTGACATAAGGATAAACTTATTTAACGGGGCATGGGATTGGTTTATCTTTAGTCCATATATGGGCTGCAGAGTTTCTGACGATATGGCGCACCGCTATGAGTTATTCAAAAGCGACCAATTTGAGTCGATTTTTGAACCTTAGGAATTTATTACAGCCCTATTCACAATAGCTGTCATAAATTGGAAACAAAAAATTTAGCTTTAAATTAATTATATTTTCTTTCTACAATTTTAAATTTATGTGTAATTCCTTCTATTCCTGTCTTGCAGGCTGAAAATGTAATTTTCTTTTCTCTACAAAATCAAACTTGCAACAAATGTTATAACAAATTGAATCTTCATCTCTATACAATATAGTGAATTATTCGAGAATTGAGTTTAAGGAAATTCAACTTTAAACTTAATTCGAAATTGATTTTTTTCTAATAACCAAAAAAAAAAAAAAAAAAAAAACATTAATTAAGCGTGCTCTAAGCAAATGTTGATGATGAAAGTTTTTAAATAAAATTTATTTATTATCATCATTAAATGTTACGATTATATAACTTTTTGTGACGTACAAATTTGCAAAATAAAATTGAATAAAACAAGAAAGAGTAATATTTTAGGTCATACTTAATCTTGTGCACCCTTCACCACTTCTTAACTTCTTCCAGTGATATGCTTTCTTATTTAACAGCAGTATATTATTGTTTTAAGTTAAAATATCACAAAAAAATGGACATGTGTATATTCACTGGCGGACCGGATGATGACCCTAAAATTTCAAAATTAGATTTTTTTTTAGAGTTATTAATAGCTTTAACACGACCCATTTTGTATAAAAGCTACATATTAAAAAACTATCAAATTATAAATTCTCTAGCCGTTTATATTTAAAGAAATTCAAATCATAGCCTTCCTGATAAATATTAAAAGAGCAGAAATATATGTCTTTAAATAAATGCTTAATTTTAGTATAGTAAAAATATGTGTATTTTTTATTTCTTCAGGAAACTGAAGCCAACATCTTGAAAGTTGGTTGTGCAAAAAATTATTTTTTTCTAAACTTTAGTTTATTCCTTATTCAAGTGGCAGGCAGTGTATAAATATAATTGCCAATAATTTAAAAGTTGAATAAAAGTTAAAAGTTTTGCAAAAAATTAACATTTTAATCCTTGGTTTGATCCCTGCCTACACCATAGGTTGCACAGGATGTCGGCGTGAGGAAACCAACTCACTTGGGTCCTAAAGGTCTCGTTGTGTCAATGCCTACACCATGGAAGATTTATTTTTTTGTTATTTTTTTAACGAATTTTCAAAATTTTTTTGTTTTAAATATAACAAAAGGTCTTGTTAGACCAGATTTGTTTTGTTTCTTTTTTTAATTTTCGTTTTAAATCAATTTTGTGTTTTATAATAGCTTTTTTTAAATACTTATAAAATTTCAATTGCTTAGAGAAATTTCAGTGTTTTTAGTCAATTAGAAATTTTTCCGACTTTTGATTATATCTTCATCTTTATAGGACGGACGGTCTTTCCGAATTCCAATAAAAATATCACTTTAATTTTGTGGAACACGGTATCGAAATATGTTGGAATTTGTTCATCTATTATTATTAAATCTTTTATTTAAATCTTTTTAAACATGTAACATTTTAAAACTTGAAATAAGCAACTTATTACAGCTTTTCTTTGAAATCCTAATTATTGGTTAAAGCTTGACTTCCTTCTTGGTTTATTTTTTTTTTTTTTTGCAAAGTGAGCCCTTATTTAAATACATTTTTAGTGACCTAAACTGCATTAAAAGGTGTCTTATTTTAAACTAAAATTGACATTAAGACTGATACATTAAAAACCGATTAACTTTATTGAAAATTAATTGAAAATAACTTAAAAAAAGTTTATCGCCAAAAAATCTAAGAGAAAAATTTATAAAATGTATAAATAAAATTTTATGGAATTCGAAAGAATAAATTAAAATTATTTATATAAAAACACGAAAACAGATTAATTTCGCACAAAATAAATAAAAAAAAACAGATCATCAAAAGGTCAACAATTCACAAAAATCGCAGTTTAAAAAAATCTTATCTTGTATTTCAATAAATCTATTCTGTGACAGCTCTGCACAGCTTGTGACTAAAATGTTGTCCTTTGAAATAAATACTTACAATAATTGAAAAATAAAGAAATAAATATTGAATAACATTTTTGTATATAAAAACTCACAACAGATTGTCTGCCTACTTCCACCACGGAAAATTTAATTTATAATTTTCTTGAAAACATTTTCTTTAACAGGCCATTGCTAAATGGTGTAAAGACAATGAAATCGATTTGGTAATTGTTGGACCTGAAGATCCTTTGGCCAATGGTTTGGGCGATGTATTGCAAGAAGCTGGCGTTCGTTGCTTTGGACCGGGCAAGCAGGGCGCACAAATAGAGGCTGATAAAAAATGGGCTAAAGATTTTATGTTGAGACACGATATACCCACAGCACGTTATGAAACCTTTGTTGATTGTGAAAAGGCCAAAGAATTCATATTGAAGTAAGTTTTTAAAAAACAAAAGGGTTTTCTAGGTAAAGTTGATCAGTGCTAAACCAATATATTTATTGCCTTGGGTATGAAAGTTTTAATATTCTTTATATGTGTAATTGCGGGTTATTCTTCGGTCAAAAGAAAAAAAAAAACAATCTTCTAGATTTTCATAGATAATGGGGAGAAACTGAAAATTATGGATGAAAAATTGCATATCTGCCAATATCCGCAATTGCAAGACCACTGGCTCTATTAGTCAGACGAAAATTTTTACCACGGACGGTAGGCTTGATGTATGGTCCAACTTTTTAAAAGAAATTGGTTGGCTTAATGAAAGATAATGTTAATATAGAAAAAATTACTTGGGGGTGGGCTCCTCCTAAAAAAAAAAAATCAAATGATCACTTGGTTTTGAATGAGTTTTGTAGACTGTCTAACTTAATTTTTTTTAACAAGTAAGAGTGCTAGTGCTATATTCCATATATGTAAATCTAGTTTAGTGAAGTTACTCCAACAAAAAAAGTAAATATTGAGGTGACATAAAAATGTCATCGGCTCTTAATGAGTTAAGCATTAAAAAAAATAGTATTTCCTAAAAGATCTTTTCAAAAGCTTTAAAATAATACCCATATTGATATTTAAAAAAATTTGAAATTTTTATAGGCCCGTAACCCGGAAAATATGGGCCAATTTTTTCACTTGCTGTTTTTTTCTTATTTTTTTAATTCTCTATCACCCCAATTATTTATTTTTTTTTGGAGTTACTTTATTGTTCCAAATGACATGAACAAATTAGAGGTAGGCGTGGTGTTTTGCCTGCTGCCTCGAAGGTTGTGGACCGATCATGCTGATTTCCAATAGTACCACTTTCGATACTATATCTGGTCGATTAACATATTTATTTTTTTGGCCGAGGCAAACTTAATTTCAACACTTACATGGACGGACAGACGGACACAGCTCAAATTAAACATGGAATTATAAACGTATATAAACCCCTTTTTTCACTTTTTATGGTGAAGGGTATAAAAAAGTACCCAGAAGATACATAATTTTGTTTCGTCATTACTAAAAATTTTTGTTTCAATTTTAGTGCTCCTTACAAGGCCCTTGTGGTTAAGGCAGCAGGTTTGGCGGCCGGTAAAGGTGTTGTGGTAGCTGCTAACCACACTGAAGCCTGCCAAGCAGTTGACGAAATTTTGGGAGGCAAAAAATATGGTTCAGCTGGTGAAACTCTGGTTATTGAAGAACTTTTAACGGGAGAAGAAGTTTCTGTTTTGGCCTTTGTCGACAATAATAACGTGCAAATTATGTTACCAGCTCAAGACCACAAGAGATTATTGGAAAAGGATGAGGGCCCCAATACCGGTGGAATGGGTGCCTATTGTCCCTGCCCTTTGATTTCAGCCGAAACATTGGAACTGATTAAGAAGCAAGTGTTACAGCGCGCCGTGGATGGCTTAAAAAAAGAAGGCATCGATTATAAAGGTGTCTTATATGCCGGCCTTATGTTGACTCCTGACGGTCCCAAGACTTTAGAATTCAATTGTCGTTTTGGTGATCCGGAAACACAAGTAATCTTGCCTTTGTTAGAAACGGACTTGTACGAAGTGATGTCGGCCTGCTGTGACAATAATCTAGATAAAGTTTCGCTGAAATGGCGTTTGGGATTAAGTGCTGTTGGTGTGGTGATGGCCAGTGCTGGTTATCCGGAAACTTCTACCAAAGGATGTGTTATTGAAGGTAAGTAGTTTGCTCTGAATATCGTATGCATGCCGCTGCTTTAATGCAACAAAATCTTATCTGAAAAAAATTAAGAATCAAACTTGCCAAATTGAAATTAAACTTTTTAAATGTTGACAAATCAATAGGTGATCATGTTGAGATTTTTATTATAAGTTAAGTTTATTTAACTTATTTTTGTGATTTTTTTTTGCATTTGAATCAGGTTTCGAGAAATACTTTTACTAAAATAACTTAATTTTTTGAGATATTCTGTGTTGCATTAAAGGAGCGATCGATATCAATATCGAGTGATCTTTAACTCTATATTTTTCTGCTTGAATTTAAAAACAAATATTACAAAATTTATAAAATATTCTTATAATTTTCCATACTTAACATTGGCTTTATTTTAGGTATACCCAAAAATTCGGACGATCAAATTATATTCCATAGCGGTGTAGCCGTTAATACGGACGGTAAATATGTTACCAAAGGTGGACGTGTATTAATAGCAGTCAGTTTACGTTCCGATTTACAACAAGCGGCCTCCGAATCTACAAAAATCTGCCAGGGGATCACTTTTTCTGGAGCAGAAGCTCAATTTCGTACTGACATTGCCCAAAAGGCTGTTAAATTGTAATTATAATTTTTAAGAAATTAAAGAAAAAAATCCATTTTATTTTCTTTTTTTTTTAATGGTCCAGCCAAGTGTTGCAACCTTGTTTATCTTACAAGGATAGTGGTGTTGACATAGATGCAGGTGATGATCTTGTACAGCGTATTAAACCTTTATCACGTGGTACTCAAAGACCTGGTGTTTTAGGTAATTTAGGTGGCTTTGGAGGGCTCTTTAGATTAAATGAGGTAATCTTGTTGTTGTTGTTGTTCGGGTTGTTTGTTTTTTTTCATTTTTAATGCTTAAATTACAATATTGTTTTACAGTTGTCGTATAAAAATCCGGTTATTTGCGAGGCTACAAACGGTGTGGGCTCTAAGATTCGGTTGGCCTTAAGTCAGGAACTATATGAGACTTTGGGTTATGATCTGTTTGTCATGTGTGCCAATGATATTTTGGAATCAGGTGCCGAGCCAGTGGCCTTTTTAGATTATATAGCTTGTGGTAAATTGCATGTGCCTTTGGCTGCACAAATTGTTAAGGGTATTTCAGAAGGTTGTCGTGAGGCCAAATGTGCTTTAGTAGGTGAGCTGTTTTTTACAAAGTCTTGAAAGTAATGGCAAATATTATTCAGTATGTACTATTTGATTTTAAAAAGGTGGAGAAACCGCTGAAATGCCTACGGTGTATGAATGTGGCAAATACGATGTGGCTGGTTATTGTGTGGGTCTTGTAGAGAAAGGTTTGGAATTGCCAAAGTTTGAGCTTTACGAAGAAGGAGATTTGCTTATTTCATTGCCTTCGTCTGGCTTGCATTGTTGTGGTTTCAATGCCATTTTAGCAGCTTTGAACACTAAAGGTGTTGATGTTAATCAAAAATCTGTATTTGGCGATGTTACTAAATCTTTAGGTAAAGAAAGTTACACTGTGTTCATTGTGTATGTGTGTGTGTTTTTTTAAATAAACTTTTCCATTTATAAAGGTTACAATTTGGCCCAACCATCAAGTTTATATGTTTCTGAAGTATTACCGCTCCTGCGTTCGCAAACAGTTAAAGCTGTAGCTCATATAACCTCAGGTTTAATTATTGATGTGTCTCGCATTTTACCCTCAAAATATGAGATTTCCTTAGATTTTGGTGACCTCAAAGTACCAGAAGTTTTTGGTTGGTTGGCTGGCGAGTTGAAATTTACTCCTAAGACCTTGCTACAAAACTTTAACTGTGGTATTGGCATGGTAATGGTTGTTCCCAAAAACTGTACAGATTGGAAGGCCGTTAAAGGTGCCAAAGTATTAGGTGTGATTAAAAGAAAAATAGCAAATTGTCCACAAAAAACTCAAATCGATGTTAAAAACTTTGACGAGGCCTTGGAGAAATACGCAAGCATATTTGGCGCTGTGGGTGAAACTGAGCTTACTGTACCCAATTATCACGATTTACAGGGTTCTTTAATAGTCAACTCTGAAAAGAGATCCGAATTGCTTTTAACTCAAAATGGTCGCAGATTGACAGAAGTTCCAAAAAGTTTTAAAGATCCAATTTTAGTTATGGGCACAGATGGTGTAGGAACTAAAATAAAATTAGCCCAACTAAGCGGTTATAACTCGACTGTGGGAACAGACCTGGTAGCCATGTGTGTTAATGATATTCTGTGCAATGGCGCCGAACCTTTCACTTTCACTAGTTATTACGCCTGTGGTGAATTGAAGGAGGAGCTAGTAGAGGAAGTGGAAACAGGCATTGTAAGAGGTTGTTACGAGGCTGGCGCCAGCTTAGTAGAGTCACACATAGCTGAAGTTCCCTTACTGTACAATTCGGATGTGTATGATCTGGCGGGATTTTCTTTGGGTATTGCTGAATACGAACGCATTTTGCCGCACACCGATAAAGTTCAACCTGGTGATATTCTTATCGGTTTGCCATCATCCGGCGTCCATAGTAATGGTTTCAGTTTGGTCCATGCTGTAATGAAGTTAGCAGGAGTTCAGATTAACGACGTTACGCCCTTCAGTGGTTTCACGTTTGCTGAAGAGCTCCTTAGACCTACAAAAATTTATGTAAAAGCTGTACAACCTCTTATAGAACAGGGCTTAATAAAGGCCGCAGCCCATATTACTGGGGGAGGTCTAACCGAAAATATACCCAGAGTTCTGAGAGAGGACTTAGCTGTACAACTAAATGCAGAAGATTTTGTCATACCACCCGTCTTCGCCTGGTTAGCCAAACAAGGCAATATTAAGACAGCCGAAATGTTAAGAACTTTCAATTGTGGTTTGGGTATGATTCTAGTGGTAGATCCCATACACGAACACAAGGTTTTGGAGTTAATTCAATACACTGAACGTGCCTCTAAAGTAGGCGTGGCTGTAAAGAGAGAATCGCCTACAATTCCTCAAGTTCAAATTGAGAACTTTGAAAACTGTTTGGAAAAAATCCAGCAAGTTTTGTGTTCAGAGCGCAAACGAGTGGCAGTTTTAATTTCTGGATCTGGTACCAATCTTCAAGCTCTAATTGATGCGTCTAGGGATTCTTCACAATATTTGAATTCAGATATTATTTTAGTAATATCTAATAAGCCCGATGTTGAGGGTGTGAATAGAGCAAAAAGAGCATGTATACCGTGTGTTATAATAAATCACAAAGAATACAAATCGCGAGAAGAGTTTGATGCCGAAATGACAAAACTTTTGCTTCACCTTAAAGTTGATATTATTTGTTTAGCTGGTTTCATGCGTATTTTAAGTGAGTCATTTGTAAAACAATGGAAGGGTAAATTGCTCAACATACATCCCTCGCTATTGCCAAAGCATCCGGGATTGAACGTCCAAAAGAAAGCGTTAGAAGCAGGAGATAAGGAGTCTGGCTGTACCGTACACTTTGTAGATGAGGTAAATAATTAACATATAGTTTATTATTTTTTTTTTAATTTATTATCGCTATTTAAGGGCGTTGATACTGGTTCCATAGTAGTGCAGTCGTCTGTGCCAATTTTAGAAGATGACACAGAAGAAACTCTTACCCAGCGTATTCATATAGTTGAGTATTATGCATTCCCTAAGGCCTTACGGTTGGTAGCCACAGGAGCCGCTCGTTTAGGTGAAGATGGCAAAGTTGTATTTTCCTGAACAGTCCATCATACTGCAGCTTGAAAAGGCAATCGTTAATATGTACATATAAATTAAATAGTTTGTAAAATTAACGTAACCATACCATTAAACTAACCAAAAATATTTATTTTCTAAATAAAAATTAACCATTATATCACAAGAGAAAAAAAAAAAATGTTGGTAAAATTTGTTATTATTTTTGGAAATACTAAAACCAAGATCCTAGAAAAGATAAAAAATCAGCTTTTCCTTGCTGTGTGTGTGACCTCGGGTTGTCTTCCACCACTTGATGCCTTTTCTGGCTTCTGGGTATTTCTGGATCTTTTAATATTTTTTCGCCGAGTGATTCAAGATTGACACGAAAAAATTGATTTTCCAAAATAGGTACAATCAAATTGTACTTATCAATATTTTTATTAATTTCTTGTACTTCACATTTGTAATTCTCTAATATGTTCTGCCACTTTTGCAATTCTACTTCGGCTAAAGGATATTCACCAAAATAAATTCTCTCGGCTGCAATGCTTTTTTTGAGTTGCTGTAATGCTTTGCGTATATCCCTCTGCAGTGTTATCCATTCGGGTGTAAAGCCATTGTCTATTAATATTTTATTCAACTTGTGTGTAGTGAAATCTAAATAAGGATTTTGTTGTTGGGCAATAGTTAACGGTTTACCCGCACCACTTAGATTATTGAAATCTCCTTTGGACATGGCTTCCTGTATGTAATCTTCAACCAATCTATCGAAACCATACTTTGTTTTAATAGCGTGATTTTTGTAAAATGTACCTTTTTTCATAACAGTCTTTTCCCCTGCTTGCGATTTGTCTATACGATGTTTTAAAACTTTTTCCTGAGCCTTCATTGCTTTTATTTGTTCGTATTGTTTTTGACGTTGATATGGAGTACCCACACCTAAGCCATCAAAGCTCAAGTACTGTCTATGTTGGGGCGCTGTATGCCTGATATCAGGTACCTCCTCTTCATAGATGCCACGTCGATTTTTCGCAAATTTTTCCTGTAATAATTTAAAAGCCTCGTCCACTTCCTGGAAACGTTCAGCACTTGCCTCTGGAAATCCTGAATCGGGATGTACTTTTTTAACCAATTCTATATAAGCTTTTCTTACTGTATTTTGATCGGCGAATTCTTCAACACCCAAAATATAACAGCATTTCTAAAATCATATAAACATGCATTTATAACATACAAATTCAGGATTAAACGGTATATAAAATGCAAGACAATTTTACCCGGTATAAATCTAGGCGCTTGATATGCAATGTTCTTATAATCCTTAAAGGGTTATGAAAACCAAAAACCGGGATTTTAAATGCAAGCATATGTGATTACGTAATTTTTCTTGCAATTTAAATATTTGGTTTTATTGACTTTTGATTATTCGATAAATACTAGATACTAAAAATAGTTTGCAGTTCGAACTTTGTTTTGAAATTTCATTGATAAAAAAATAAAAAAGCAGCTGATATTGTTTATAAATAATTGACAACAAAAGATGTGTATTGCAAATGTTGCCAGATGTCTCAAGTTAATTCGCCTTGGTAATTTGGAAAAATAAAACAAAATAGGTCACTTCATTTACTTACTATTAAAATTTGTTTTCTTGCTACAAATTTTAAGAATAATTATAAAAATTGATGGCTCAGATATTAAAAAAGATTGTATAGTTTACGACTCTGCCTTCGTACTGTCATTAGACTTACGATTGCTAAATCAATACTTCTTTCAATTGTTAATTACGGCATTAAAACTTATTCTTCAACTAATCGTACAACCCTCAAAGTAGTCAATAAAATAATCAACAGTAGTAATAGTACGGTATACATATTGAGGATGCAAGTTCACGTTTCGTCTTATGTCGAACGTTTTTTTCATGGTATATCTATCGCCAATTATGACGAATTGAGGCTAATTTGAGTGTTGTATACGGTTATTTCTTTGATGGAATCTAGTTATTTGTGCAACAGCTTTGTCTTTTCGCATTCAGTTCGTGCTTCTCAGAATTTAATAAAAAGAATTTAGAAATCTTTTTATTCTTTTGTTGTTAGAATGGCACGAATCTGGAATATCCTCCCTCCTTAAACGAAATTTATTTTCCTCGAGTTTTTACATTTTAGTAATATGGTGTTCCTTGTTACAACTGATTTCTTGTTTTTCTTAATTAGCTACATAAGTCTACTTTGAATTTTTATTATCTTGTACATTTTTTTCCTGTAAATACTTTAAACCATATATGGCTCACAAGAGTTCTTCTAAATAAATACATAAATAGAAGCAAATAATTTTGTTAAAAGCTTAGATCGACTCTTTTTTTGTTTAGTAGAATATGAAACGTTCAGCACTTGCCTCTGGAAATCCTGAATCGGGATGTACTTTCTTAACCAATTCTATATAAGCTTTTCTGACTGTATTTTGATCGGCGAATTCTTCAACACCCAAAATATAACAACATTTCTAAAATCATATAAACATACATTTATAACATTTATACAAATTCAGGATTACACGGTATATAAAATGCAAGACAATTTTACCCGGTATAAATCTAGGCGCTTGATATGCAATTTTCTTATAGTCCTTAAAGGGTTATGGAAACCTAAAGCCGGAATTTTAAATGCAAGCATATGTGATTACGTAATTTTTCTTGCAATTTAAATATTTGGTTTTATTGACTTTTGGTTATTCAATAAATACTAGATATTAAAAATAGTTTGCAGTTCGAACTTTGTTTTGAAATTTACGTGCGCCAAGATAGCGTCGAAGAAATAGCCTCGATTTTGGGAATTAAAAACCGGGAAGTAAAATTCCCCGGGATTGGGTATTTTGAATTAAAAAATAAAATTTCAATAAATTTTGGCATCTAGAAGAAGAAAAATTGATTTATATTGTAAATAAATAAACAAAACATTTGTGTATTTTGGGCGAGAGTGTTATAGTTTCCATGGAAAACATTAGCAACGCTTTTTCGGCCCAGTCAGGATGAAGCCATTTTTCTCGAAAACGGCTCGGCGGAATTGTTGCACGGTTGGCAATTTTTGTTCATTAATGTCTCTATTTTAATAATGTATGGCCATTTTGGGCGAGAGTGTTATAGTTTCCATGGAAAACATTAGCAACGCTTTTTTGGCCCAGTCAGGATGAAGCCATTTTTCTCGAAAACGGCTCGGCGGAATTGTTGCACGGTTGGCAATTTTTGTTCATTAATGTCTCTATTTTAATAATGTATGGCCATTTTGGGCGAGAGTGTTATAGTTTCCATGGAAAACATTAGCAACGCTTTTTTGGCCAACTTAGGATGAAGCCAATTTTCTCGAAAACGGCTCGGCGGAATTGTTGCACGGTTGGCAATTTTTGTTCATTAATGTCTCTATTTTAATAGTGTGTGGCCATTTTGGGCGAGAGTGTTATAGTTTCCAAGGGAAAAGTCAGCAGCGGTATTTGTGATCATTAAAAACGCTTTTTTATAATGATTTTCTAAATACACAAATGTTTTGTTTATTTACTTACAATATAAATAAATTTTTCTTCTTCTAGATGCCAAAATTTATTCAAATTTTATTTTTTAATTCAAAATACCCAATCCCGGGGAATTTTACTTCCCGGTTTTTAATTCCCAAAGTCGACGCTATTTCTTCGACGCTATCTTGGCGCACGTTTGAAATTTCATTGTTAAAAAAAGCAGCTGATATTGTTTATAAATAATTGACAACAAAAGATGTGTATTGCAAATGTTGCCAGATATCTCAAGTTAATTCGCCTTGGTAATTTGGAAAGTTAAAACAAAATAGGTCACTTCATTTACTTACTGTAAAATTTGTTTATTTGCTACAAATTTTAAGAATAATTATAAAAATTGATAGCTCAGATATTAAAAAAGATTGTATAGTTTACGACTCTGCCTTCGTACTGTCATTAGACTTACGATTGCTAAATCAATACTTCTTTCAATTGTTAATTACGGCATTAAAACTTATTCTTCAACTAATCGTACAACCCTCAAAGTAGTCAGTTATTTGTGCAACAGCTTTGTCTTTTCGCATTCAGTTCGTGCTTCTCAGAATTTAATAAAAAGAATTTAGAAATCTTTTTATTCTTTTGTTGTTAGAATGGCACGAATCTGGAATATCCTCCCTCCTTAAACGAAATTTATTTTCCTCGAGTTTTTACATTTCAGTAATATGGTGTTCCTTGTTACAACTGATTTCTTGTTTTTCTTAATTAGCTACATAAGTCTACTTTGAATTTTTATTATCTTGTACATTTTTTTCCTGTAAATACTTTAAACCATATATGGCTCACAAGAGTTCTTCTAAATAAATACATAAATAGAAGCAAATAATTTTGTTAAAAGCTTAGATCGACTCTTTTTTTGTTTAGTAGAATATGAAAAATTTTTATCCTAAAAATATTTCTCTTCTAAAAAAATGTAGGTACTCTATGGTTACTATGTATTTATATAAAATATTTTTGTGTCTTTATTGTCATTTTGTTTCATCGATTCAATGAGGTTTTCATTTTATCAATTTGGCTTTTGATATAAGAATCTGAGGTTTTCTTTACAAAATTTTTGTAGATTCCACTGATGAGCTATATGAGCAGTAGCGAAATGGCCATATGTAGATGCAGTGATACATTTCATATTGTAGTTTTATAATAATAAATATTTTATGATATGAATTTGAATTTGAAGGAATGAAGCACAATTAAATTAATTTTTAAAATATGTTATGTTTATATAAAAAATTTAAATAAGTAATGTTACAAAATATTTATTTTACAAGTTTTAGTAAAAGCGAATATATTATATCTTATATCCATAACCGCCCTTAAAATAAAATCAACATATATATATTTCAATATGAAATACTACGAACTGTATTCACTTATAGTAATTTTTTCAAAGTTAGAAATTTTGCAAATTCGTTTGCTCTTAATTGTTTTCAATATAACTGGTTTAGTCTGGCATCACTAAATTTTTTAGCACCTAAAATGACAGACGTACTCTCAGTTCTTTTTTGACAGTGCGAATGTAAAGACGTAAAAACATAATAAGAAATATAGAAAAAATACGGAAATAAAAAAACAGGCAACTATAAAAAATATACTTGATTATATACATCATAAATTTATGCTAAAAATTCCAATTTTACTAAATAAAAAAGTGAAATAACTCAAGCTTAAGATGTCTGATAAGAAAAGATCCCGTAAACGTAAGGTAAAAGTCATAAGAAGAAAAACAGTGTAAAAGCTCGAAGTGAAATTATGTTACAGAAAAGATTTCCCCAACTTATAGTAAAGTCATCATAAATTACTTAATTGTTTTTGTGTAAAGAGCACGGAAAAAGTGATGACGGTGTAAAGGATATATTTTGTAATCTGGTTATTTTTTTATTGTAAAAAAGTGTCATATATATCTCTTTGTTTAACAGCCAAACATTAATTTTTATATCCAAAAACTGATTTCATTTAATGTCGAACCGCTTATCACGGAGGGGGTGTTTTTGTTGTTTTTATTTACTGAATTTTTTTTGACGTGTTAATAATTAATTTCTATTTTCGACGTGTTCTTTCTCGAGTTCATTCATTGGAACAAAATTTCATTGAATATTTTAATTGCGTTTTTTGGTAGTCAAATAAACTTATTTTGCTTATTTATGACTGATGGCAATATTAGATTAATAGTTAACACTAAAGAAAATAAATATGACCCCCTGAAAAGGTTATTTCTTGATGATGATGACGTTAAGTTGTAAGAATTTAAGAAGGGGTTTATTTATCAAATGGAAAAAGTAAAATACTAAAAATAATTTATTAATATAAATTTGCTGCTTCGTCATTATATGAAGAGTTGTTTTATGACACATTATTGTGTCATGCAAATTCCAATTTTGGTAGCAAAGAATTAAAAACTATTTAAATTTATTCCTAGTATTTATTCCTTAAAAGCCCTGATAGGGTTTTGTATACGTGGTATAAACACAGATTTTGTTGCATACTTTGGGGGATAGAAATTCATTACTAAAAGGAGCACATGGAAGATAATCAGGTTATTTTTTTTTATTGATTTACAGAAGAAAATTTGGAAAGAATTGGATTAATAAGTTGATGAAAGATAATATTAAAATCTGTTTATTAAATGCTTACAGGGAAACATAACCCGTCACCCAAAAATAATATTTTAAACCGCAATAATGATACCATGATCTATAAATCATTTACGTGCAAGGGCTAAAAACGGATATTTTGAATAAATTTCGAAATTCTGTTCGAATACTTTAATAAAATTAAAATATATTTATTGGCAAAAAGAGTGTATGAAATAAATATTTTATTAGAATTTAAAACTACTAAACAAAGTTCGAATTTGCGAGCAACTTTAAGAATATCTAATTGCTAACTACTCAGCAGTAAACTAAGAACAACTTTCTTCCAAGGGAAGCAGCGGAGCAATTACAACTACAACAACAACCAAAAATATTTCTAATTTATTAAAACATCAGTAAGAAAGAATGTTCTATTAAGAGGATTGATTTTTTTTCATCGACAATTATCTCAAAATTTTAATAATTCGAAGTTAATTTGAACACAAATACTTAATTCTAATTCAATAATTTAAATGAAAAAAAAATTAACGTAATAAAACTTTCACTAAAAAATTATTTTAAACATTGGATGTATTATGTATATTTTTTTCTTTGTTTACATTTCTTATTTGAAAATTTACCTTAAGTTTGATTATCTTTATTTTTTGATAACCCAATTCTTAGCCAGTAAATACAAAAATATGTTTTAATAATTTATCGTGTTTGTTGCAAAAACAACGCTTTTGAATTTATATTTTTCTAGAAACATCTGTTTTGAAAAATTGTAGCCCGTTAGTTATTATTCATGGAAAACCACAAATTTAAAGTAAAGATTTATAAAGTGATTTTTTAAACATTTCTGTTTTTTATTCTCTAATGAATTTTATATAAAAATTAATTTAATCTGGAATTTTTGTTTTCACCGTTCGTTACAATAAATATATATTTTTTAACTGGGAACAGTATTTTTGTATTTTATTTAGTTTTTACTTCACATATTTGTTGTTTTTATAACAAAAAGATCACAAATGTGTTAAAAAAGAAATGAACAAAAATTTGTTAGGAAAAAAATTTGATGATCAAATAAGCCTATTTAGTTAAAAAATTTTTTCAATTAAATTGAGACAATAAATTTGACAGCAGGACAAACCGTAATAATTTGCAATATAAAAAGCAATCGAATGTCCTAATAAAAACCTCTAACCTTTCCCGAGCAGATCATAATATTCATCCATATTCATACATTTATAGAACAAATGTATCGGTTTAATGGGACCATGAAATAAAAAAAACAGGCATAATACTCTTTTGACTGACTAACAACCGCTAAATGGGGGTCTACAAGCAAGGGCTTATTTAACTCATATTAGTGAGTATAATAAATACTAATGATTCGAAAGTCGAACTCGATATTTGAATTTCTCTTTCTAAACTTTTAAAGAGCATTAACGTTTCTCTAAACCAGACTTTATTTAAACGACACATACTACTGCCCATTCGAAAATATAATAATTATGCACTCTCAATCATAAACCATTTCAAATGAAATTTTGTTTTCGACATCAGTATTATTTTAAAAAACTTCTCTTAAAAAAATTCATCTTATTTTAAAGAGGATTAAATAGTTTACTCATATTGTTTAGTTATTCTCTTACAACTTTTGTGATCAACGGTTGATGACGTATGGAGGTGATTCTTTGGAATATTTAAAACATTGTAAAATTTGTTTATTTAATGACACGCTTTGTTTGTTTGTTTGTTTCTTGGCTCTGATTTTTTAGCTTATCTAACACACATTCACCTGACTGTTTAGGTGTTGCTTTTGACCACGTCACTTAAAACAGGTTTCTATTTAAAAATCATACAAAAGCCAAATGCAATTCTTTAGTACATTTTATTTTCAACAACTTTTCTCTTTTAACTCTCTGGTTTTATTTTTATAATTGACTTCTTTTATTTTAAATTGTTGCCAGATGAAGGGAATTTTTTATTTCAATATCAACGGTAGTTAAAGTTTTTAGCTCAAGTCAATTATTTATTTAAAACCAAGCCTTCAAGGCCAAGTAATTAATAAAACAACTCTTGAAGCAAAATGTAAGTTTTAAAAGGTGGACTAGAGAATTTATTGAAAAAGAATTTTATTAAAATAACTTGGATAATTTTAAGAAATATTGTAATTTTAAAAAAATGACGCATTTTTCTTCAAAATACCGAAATTAAGTCAATAATTGAAATCGGGTAAAGATAAAAAATTAAAAAAATTTATATTTGACTATAAAATTGAGGTTTAACTATATAAAAATGAAATGCAATAAAAGTAACCCAAAAAGTTATCAAATAACTAAAATATCACTAAAAAAAATTAAAATTTAAGTAAAATTTAGTATTTCCTTAAAGATCTCTTCAAAAGCTTTAAAATGATACCCATATTGATATTTTAAAAAATTTGAAAATTTCAGAGGCCCGTTACTTGGAAAATATGGGCCAGCGCCAATTTTTTACTTGCTGTTTTTTCTTCTTTTTTTTTTTTTGATTGGAGTTACTTCATTGTTTCAAATGATATAGAAAAATAGAGTTAGGCGTGGTGTTTTGCCCGCTGCCTCGAAGGACATGGACCGATCTTGCTGATTTCCAATAGCATCTCTTTCGACACTATGTCTAATCGATTGGCATATTATAATTTTCTCTAGCTGATCTATTGCCTTGGCAAACTTGATTTCAACACTAACACGAACAGACGACATGGCTCAATGGACTTCGCATAATGACAAATATACTTTTTTAAACATTGAACATCCATCCGTTTAAAATTTATTTGAATTACTCGACGAATTTTACACTTTATCAATGATAAAATAAAATGTAGATTTTTGATTAAATAAAGATGCTTTTTACCATTAGTTCGTACGTATGTATGTTGTCTGTCCATTGTAATTTCACCAAGCCAAATTGTAAATGCCTTTGTGTTTTCTGCTTTTAATATCTCAAGTATTTGCGTAAACAAATGAATGAATCAGATATTAATATACGCATAATTAGTATTTTAATACGCAGTATTGTTTTCGTCGTAGTTATGTTATAGCGACATTTGTGCTTTTGGATCACTATTCGGATTTCGATTCTGTTGAACAAAGTAAACTGTATAAGAAACAACAAGTCGTCAAAAAAAAAAAACATATTTTTATCACTTGTGCGGCACTTGATATTCTCAAACGATGTATGACAACTTATTATTCACTACCGCAAAAAAAAAAAATGTTCTAACTGTACAATCCACCTGTGTGCCTTTTTCCAGTAGGTCATTGTGGTATTTATTCATATAAAAAATATTGCTGAAGATATTGTTAAAAATTCTAAGGATCTGTAGTTAATTTTTTAATAACCCGACTTGGCAATATGTGCTCACTGAATCCTACCGTATGTCTATAAGCTTACTTAGACTTAACGGCATTTTGTTTGTTTGTGAAGCAGGAGGAGTAAGCAATTTGGTATTGCTTGAGTTTTGAGGGGAGGGGATGTTACTGTTGCTAGTGTTTACTTTTAGATAACGCATAACGCTGTAACTTAAATAGAAAATTGACGTACAACTGCCTTTCTTCCCTATCCCTTTCTAAAGAAGGTAACACAATAATCTAGCACGCATTATTGCCTGAGTGGTTAAACTAAATAAAACACTGATGTACACGCTATGAATTGGCTTACTTCTCAATATTCACCCCTAACGTGAATAAGAAGCGAAATTTTCATTCCCCTCAGTGCACATTGAATGTATGTAAGAAAGAAGATTAATCTCAGTGAAAATTGTTGAATTAAAGTTTAAGAATAAATAAATAAAATTTTGTATTACAAGAATGTGACGTGCAAGACGCATATAACCCCTTGAAGTTACCTGAGCCATTGCTACTGACTCATTTCAATAAAATAAGTTTTTGTTTAGTGGTTTTATATCTTTCATTTTTCGTTTAATGTCATTTTTAATTAAAAATCTTCTGAATGTTCCAAGTAAAAATCGCTTTGTTTCGCACAATGTCAGTCTGCATTGAAGTAACTGATCTTGAATTAAAAAAAATGTGTTAATAATTTTAATTTTCAAATTAAACAGATAAAAACTGGCATAGTGTATGCAGTTTCCCAGCAAAATTTAAGAAAACAAATTCAAAAGAAAAGAAAAAAATTTCGAGGGAAAAAATCTATCACGATAAATTGTCAAAAAAAAAAAAAAAAAAAAAAACATAAAGTACATGGCGAAATAATACATGTGATCAGCGTTGCCAAAATCATACTTTTATCACACTTTTAATGATTTTTGAATCAAAATATGATATGATAATTTTTTTTTCTAAAATTAAGGATTCACATTTATTTGAGCTCTCATGTCTTGACCTTTTGAAAATTATAAATAGACAGGCCTAATACACAATTTTCTAAATTTAATTATTGAAAAGGATATTCAAAATTAAGATAACGAATTTAAAGAACTCTATTTAATAAAACTCAGTAATCATTTTACAACTCTAGATAATCTTAGCTGTGAGGAATTTCGGTCCAAAGTTTCAAAAATAACTCGTGCTGACGACATTCTATCTTCTTCTCATTTCTTTAGCAAATGTCGAACGAATATTCTCAACAGTTAATTTAAAAAAAAAAACTAAATATAGAAATAGATTAGACAACAGCACTCTCGAAAGTATCTTATACGCAAAAGATTACTTACCAATAAAAAACTGTTCCTGCTATAATTTAAAAATTAATCAATACATATATTATTAAAAAAAATGATATCCTGTATATATTACAGTAAAAGTTCTACGTACACTCTTAATAATAATAAAATAAATAATATATGCATATATGTTAATATATGCATATATAAGCTTCTTCTCAAAGCTTCTGGCAACGCTGCAGGTGATCTCAATGACGAATTCATTAAATTTTGCATAAACGCTAAATGTCGAACACCATATATAAAAAAAAAATTATACAACTTTTTCTATATGGAGTTTGACATTTAGCATTTACGGCGAAATTAATGAATTCGGCATCGAGACCACCTGCATTATTTCGCCATGATTAAGTTGTTGCATTAACTTTTTTTAAGCACAAGAAATAGTTAATTTTTTAATTTTATTTAGACATTATTTTGCAACAATTATAGAGAATAAAAAACTATAAAATCAAGTTAAGGAGAATAACGAGAGGATCAAGGCGAATCAATTACCAGGTGGCAGCGTAGGCGAATCCGTTATTTTATTGCTGGTAAAAAGTAATGTCAAACTTTATATATAAAAAATATACACAGATTTTTTTTTATATCGAGTTTGACGAAAATAGTTAATTTTTATTTAAATATACTCTGGCAACTTCGTGTCTAATGGATCTTCAAGTAAACACTTGCTTGAATAATTCAAATTAAAAATGTTATTAAATTGAGTTGTTGTTCTCTTTAGAGAAAGTTTTTATAATTTTATAGGTATTTGCGTTTTAACTCTGTATGAATGTTTGCTTTTTCTTGCTGTAAAGTTGATATAGTTTTTGTTGTGTTGTTGTGTTTTTGTTTGTTGTAATACGCTAGAAATTTTTCATATTTTTCTGTTACAAAGTGGGGTTTTATTTGCTATCTGGTAGCGGTCATGATTCAGTGATTACTTTTAAACTTTGCAGTCAACAGCCAACATTTAAGATTTTATATTGCATTGCGTTGTATATAAGAAAAAAAAAAATCACCAACGTATCAGTTTTTTCCACAAAAATAAAAAGTTGAAAATATTTTAATATTAAAAAAAAAACTTTGTATAAATTTTTTTATAAATATTGATTATTTTTTACAAAAATGTCAACGGAGGAAGTTTTAGAGGAAGATGGTTACAATGTTGTACCTGAAGATGAAGTGGTTAATACTTTTTTTTATTCTTTTATATTATTTAAATTTTTTTTTATTTTTAATTAGACAAATCATTTTTCAATCCATTTGTTTAAATATTGACTTAAATTATTTTCTTTTGTCTCCTTTTTTGTTATTGTTTTATTCGTTTGTTAAATTTAACAACGTGTCGTTTTGTTTAATTTTGATGTGTTGTATTTATTTTCTAATATTCTTAACAAAATGCAAAATTTGAACAATTGTGAAATATGTCTTAACTTTTAAACAAGTTGAACTCTTAGAAATTAATTTGTATTCTTGGCTTCTGCGTTTTTTTAACGGACGTTTTTAAATAAAAATTTATTTAATTTTTTTTTCCATATAAATATTTTTTTTTTTTGTTAAAATGAGCGATGATGAAAATATAACTGATGTAAGAAATTGGAAATAAATTTTAACTGTAAAATAAGAACATCAAACTATATAACATTTGCTAAAATTAATGATTTTAAATAAATTTAAATAATTGACTATAAAATGCGGAAATTTGTGAAATTATAAATTATATTACAATTAAATTAATTAAAACAAAGTTTAAAAAATGTATAATAAATATGAAAAAATTTAAATACAAAACACTTACATTTCGAAAACTTAGTGGATTACGTCGCTATAAATTTTGATTCCTTAATTTATTAAATAACCATCGACTCTACAGTCCAAAATAATCGCAGAACATTGGACTCTTGCTTAATTACCCAAAAATAAAACTAATAAATTGAAATAAATTTTTAAATATATTAAATTAATTAACTCCATTCATGACCTATTGTAAGTCGTATGTTGTAAAAAATACAAACTGGGTAATTGATCACATATTGTTGTAAGTTTATGTCCCTAAACTTCTAAAACCAATTAACTTTTAAAATGGAAAAATTCACATATTTATAATGCATAATAAAAATCGAATTGAATTTATTTACAAGGTGAGGGCTATGGCGAACTTATGTACCAGGTGATAGCAAAGCGATTTCATTATTTCTCGTCGTCACCCAAAATTTTAAACTCAGAATATAATAAAAAGATCTGTGAGGTTTGGAAATCTCGGGCATTGTCCTCACGATGGCGAATTCATATAAAATGTTACAGCCATGGCGAAATAATACAAGGTGGTCGCGATGGCGAATTCATTAAGTTCGCCGTAAACGCTAAATGTCAAACTCCATATATAAAAAATATGAATAATTTTTTTAACGCGTTTGACATTTAGCGTTTACGGCGAAAATTAATGAATTCGCCATCGAGTCCACCTGTATTATTTTGACATGGCTGTAACCTTGTATAGGAATTCGACATGGTGAGATCAATGGCAATTCGTCTTGGCTTGAAATGTCAAACTCAATTTGGGTAAGAGTGAATTTATTGCAGGTGTTAGCAATTACGAATTCACGTATTTTCGCTGTTGTCCTAAATGACAAACTGCATACGAGGGCTGCTATATATATTTTTGGCCTGGCAACGCTGAGTGCTGCCAAGTGCAATCTGACATTTCCATTGGAAAGTTTGTCATTTTTAAGCATAATCATACTCAAAACGTTTTGACGTACGACCATTATTTGTGTTGTTAACAGTGACTTGAAAAAATTACTATAGAAAAAAATGGAATTAACTCGTGAACATTTTCGTGCCATCATTTTTTAAAACTTTCGACGTGGATTATCACGACAAGAGTGCTTTGATGAACTTAAATCTTTGTATGGCGATGAAGCACCATCCTATAGCACTGTAAAAATTGGTATAATGAATTTAATCGTGGCCGAAGCTCGCTCAAAGAAGAATTTCGTGAAGGTCGTCCAAAAACGGCTGTTGTGCCAGAGAACATTGATGCCGTGCGTGAAGTCATAATGCAAGATCGACATGCGACATACCGAGAGATAGAGACATCCTTGGACATTTATTCCACCAGCATACATTCGATACTGCATGAACACCTGGTCGTAAAAAAGGTTTGTTCTCGTTGGATCCTGCACAATTTGAAAGTCGCTCAAAAAAAGGCTCGTGTCGATGGGTGCAAATAAATGTTGCAAAAATACGATTGCGGTGCTTCAAAAGACGTTTGTATGATCGTCACAGGTGTCGAATCATGGATCTATGCGTATAAGCCCAAAACGAAACAACAATCAACCTTGTGGGTCTTCAAAGACGAGCAAAATCCAACGAAAGTTGTTCGTGGAAGAAGCACTTCGAAGCAAATGGTCGCCTGTTTCTTCGGCAAAACTGGTCATGTGGTGGCTGTTCCGCTTGGGCAACGTAGGACGGTCACTTCTGAGTGGTACACTACAATTTGTTTGCCTGAAGTCATCGGAGAAATTCGAAAAACCAACAAGAGAAGACGAATCATTGTTCACCATGACAATGCGAGCTCTCACACATCGGCTCAAACCAGAGCGTTTTTGACCGGCCAAAACGTCGAATTAATGGGTCATCCGCCGTACAGCCCTGACTTGGCACCTAATGTCTTCTTCTTGTTTCCGCACATCAAGAAAAAAATGCTTGGTCAACGATTTTCGTCGCCAGAAGAAGCTGTTGAAGTGTTCAAAAACCATGTTTTAGAGGTGTCTCAATCGGAGAGGAAAAAGTGCTTCGACAACTGGTTTGAGCGCATGCAAAAGTGTATAAATCATGCTGGAGAATACTTTGAAAAACAATAAAACCATTTTTGATTATAAATATTCGCATTTACACTATTTGGCCAAAAATATATAGAGCAGCCCTCGTACAATAAAAAATCCAATTGCTTTCACCTGGAAGTCGATTTGCTTTAATTTGACTTTTAAAAACAATAAAAAAATTTCTTTAAAATTTAAGATGTATTAAATATTTTTGATTTAAAAAAAAAATACACTTTTCGCATTTGCAACAGCTTTTTAATTATTTTTATATTTTTTATCTTATTTTTTTATAGTTTTTTTTTTACTTCGCGCCTGATTTTACTTTAAATAATCAAAATAATTTTACTGAAAGCTTAGCAACAGGTGTTTGTTTTATCAAGTAAAACTATTTTTAGTATCTAAGCGTTCATTCAAATTCGTAGACCTTAACTTTTTCATTAGGCAGTTAACATACAAACACACAAACATTTATTTTCTGTTATTTAATTTAAATAAAAACTCCACGTTTTCATTTTCTTACACGCAAAATTGTAATAATTAATATTTCAATATTTTTCTTGACAGGAGTATACTGGACCTGGCGAAGAACAAATCGAGAAACCGTCCAAAGATGAAATCAAAGTCGCCAAATGGATGAAGAAAAATATCAAGACAAAGAAAACTAAATTTTTAAGTCACAATGTTGAATATTTCACCTCCAACAAAGCCATTGATGCTTTAATGAAATCGAAATTTGCCGAAGGTGAGAATACACTTTTTACAACCCGTGAACAGGTTGTAGACTTTTTGGATCTTATGTTGGAGCACAAGTTTTTCCATCGTGCCAAAAAAGTACCCATCAGTATAGAGGATTTGCGTGTAAATAAGACTTCAAAGAAAGACGAAAAAAAGGAAGAGATCACCAAGGAAAAATCTACTAAAAAAGAAAAAGACGATAAAAAAGATACAGAAGCAGAGGCCGAGGCCAGTGGTAATAATGGTGTTAGTGATGAGGCTGGCGGAGCTTCGGCTGCCGGTGAAAAGAAAGAGAAAAAGAAACGTAAAATTCGCTTAGATATGCACCCGGAACAGGTGTTTGTTGATGGTTCCGAAGCCTATGTCTGGATTTATGATCCCATACCCATACACTATTGGATCTATGGTTTGATATTGTTATTAGGAGCGATAGGCATCTGCATGTTCCCCTTGTGGCCTCCCATGTTGCGCAAAGGAGTCTATTATCTGTCTCTAGTAGCAGCTGGCTTTTTAGTTTTCATATTGGTTTTAACTATAATACGTTTGATCGTTTTCACTATAGTATGGATAGTAACCGCTGGCAAATTGCATTTATGGATTTTCCCCAATTTGACAGAAGATGTGGGTTTCTTTGCTTCTTTCTGGCCTTTGTATGAGGTATGATTTACCTTAAAATTTTTTTTGGGGGCAAAATGAAAGTGTAATAATTTTTTTCCAGAGCAAATATGTTACAGATGAAAAGTCTACAGGGAAATCGAAAAAATCCAAATCCAAATCAACGAAAAAAGAAAAAGAGAGTGATATTGAGGATAATGATGAGGAGGCACCCGATGCTGTACCCCTGGAACCTGAAAAAATTGAAGAAATTAAAGAACATGATGCCGATATGGAATTAAGATTACGTAGCAATGCTGCTGGCTCTACCGCCAAAGGTGATACCGAGGATGAGTCTCATAGTGGCAGTAGTAGTGCAAATGAAACGCCTCAAGACTCTAACGATGCTAAACGGTGAGCTTTTTAATAAAGAAACTAAAAAAATATCGACTTTTATTTATATAAACAGTTCCTTAAATTTGCAATTAATTTTATTGTTTATTTTTTCTCAGAAATGTTTTTTTTTAATTTAAATATTTTTTTCCATTATAAAAATTGTATTCTTAATTTATGATTAAAAATTTAACAGCATGTACATATACACCGTTTTGCTTTTTATTTAAAATTAAACAAAAACACATTTTTATATTAATATAATTTTATTAAAAAAAAAAAAAATATACTTATACCAACAAAGTCTCCTTGGACGAGACATTTTCATTATTATTGCAAAGTATAACTAATCACTGCTATCGAACATTTATAAATTTCATAATCTCTTAAATTATAAAGAATAAAACTTAAATGCTTTTTAAAATTCTTTAAAAAGTATACTAAACTTGATAACAAAAATGCTTTAAATATTTGCTTTGGGTGGTTTTTGTAATGGCTTTAAATGGCTGATTAATTTTGTGCGTTGCGACTGCTAAATCGTGTGCTTTGCGGAAACTAAAAAGCCCAGATTACTGGTGAATGAAATGATGGATTATTTGGCTTTAAAAATAAAGATTCTTTGTGTGATATCAACAAAAAAGCAAAGGGGGAGAAGAGTAAGGTTGGAAAGGCAAGAAAACCAACTTAGATATTAAAATTTTAAAGGGCATTTTAAACTAAATTGGTAAAATAGTCTTGCCTTAGCAACAACAGGTAAGAGTATGTCGTGATAGCAACCATTAAAATCTGCGACACGTTATTTAATAAGAGATGTAATTATTCTAAAGCTGAAAGAGGCTAGGAAGGTGTTTGACCGTCCCCTTGATGGCCTCCCCAGTGGCCATTTGTAGTCACCTTCTCGCATGTGACGTAATTGCGTTGCACATTCACCAATCGTTGGTTAATCTTCATACAGGAACTTCTGAAATCTCCACATTAAGTTTATTTATCTGAGTTTTATAAAAATACGACAAAAAACGACAACATTGTGATTAACGGACAAGATAAAGCAAAACAAGTGAGAGTGCTATATTCGGATATACCCTTCACCATCTATATAAATCTAGTTTAGTGAAGTAACTCCAATCAAAAAAGCAAATATTGGGGTAAAAGAGAATTAATAACAAAATTTGGTACTGAATTTTACATAAAAATGACATCGGCTCTTAATGGGTTAAGCATTTTTAAAAAAAAAATTAGTATTTCTTTGAAGATCTATTTAGAAGCTTTAAAATGATACCCATATGATATTTAAAAAAATTTAAAAATTTCAGATGCCCGTAACTCGGAAAATATTAGCGAGCGCCAATTTTTTCACTTGATACTTTTTCTTATTTTTTAATTCTCTCTCGTCCCATATATTTATTTTTTTGATTGGATTTACTTTATTGTTCCAAATGACATGAAAAAATTAGAGGTAGGCGTGGTGTTTTACCTGCTGCTCCGGAGGACACGGACCGATCATGCTAATTTCCAATAGCACCTCTTTTGATACTATGTCTGATCGATTGACATGTTTATTTTTTTCTAGCTGATCTAGTGCCTCGGTAAACTTGATTTCAACACTAACACGGACGGACAGATGGATACCGCTCAATCGACTTTGCTATGCATACGAAGTCAGAATATATATACCAAGGCAGATTTATTTTACTAGGTAATAGCGGCTCTACAACAAATACAACATTGACAAAAACAACATATCTTTTTATTGTTGTTTTGTGCGTTGGAAACGTCAAAAACACAAAGAGAAATAAAAGTTAATTGCTCTCAATAAACATGCTTGCTTTGTCTGGCAAACGCTTGTTTTTAGTGTTTTTTTAAATTCGTAAACAAACAAAGGAAAATACAAACAACATTTGATATTTCCAACTACAAACCAGCTGGGCGGACGACACTACCTAGTAAAATAAGTATGCCTTGATATATACTTTATGAGGTCAGAAATGGATATTGTAAAAATTACACACTGAATGACAAACTTATGGCGTTTTCTTTTCTGACAAAAATGTTGCATATGTTTAACACTTTTTACACCTTTGTGTTCTTTTCTAAAAAATGTTCGATAGGGTAAATTAAAAGTATGTTCTTTTGAAAATATGTTGCACGAAAAAGTGTAAGATATGTTACATATTTTACCCTCAATTTTATGTAAGGGTAATTACGCTACACTTTTTTTAGAAGTTTTTACTCTTGATAAGTGATGTTTGCTTTTGTTGCTAAACCCAGTGTTATATTACTTTATGTTTGAAAAGCTAATTAATACATTACTGACATGTAAAGGAAGTTAGAAAAATTCAATAACAGTTTTTGTTCTATTGTGCTATTAAATGTGTAGCATATTTTCGGGGTTAAGGCAACATGCAAAACATTTTATGTGATTGTTGGGTAACATTTATTTTCAGAAAAGAAAACGCCATTAGTTATACCCTTTTTCCACATTTTGTGGTGAAGGGTATAAAAAAACAACGCATGCAGTTTAAAAACGTTCTACGGTTCTGCTTCTTTTTGGAATATAATGATTAAAAGACTCGAGTTGTTCACCTTTTCATAAATTCTTGGACACTTATTACATTACATTTGACCATGGTTTTATTAACCGAGCAATAGATTTAAAAATTGTAAATAATTTATTACTGAATTATACATTTCTTTGTAACCTTGGCTGACATCCTTAACGTATGTTTGCAATTACAAATAAAACTTGCAAGACTTTACAATTTGGCTGCTCCTCCCATACCGTTTTTCGTTTTGTTTTTTGTGGTAAGAAAAAAACCGAGCGAGTTGAAATCAAATATTTACTAAAAAATACTTATTGTAAAGTACGCGAACGCACCTTATATCTTTGTTTTCTCTTTGTACTTTATGAACATGCTTTATGTACATTACTCTGTACATTGTCATTGTTTCTAATTCCGTTCCTTCCGCTCTGATTGTAATTCTATTACTTCGAGGGATTTGAGGTCTAAGGGACAGCCTCACCTAATGGACGGCCTCATCTAGCTGTAGCTTGTTACGGTTATTTGTGTTTATTATTTTTTATTATTTGTTTGGTGGAGTTTCAGATAAAACTCAGATATTCTTTTAACTGTCCTCTGTCTATAACGATTGAAACGAATGTATGACAAATTACGTCACTTATGGAAACACCTTTTAAACTTTTTTAAAATTTCCCTATTGATTACTTTCCGTCATGGGTGTCCGTTATGCTTTAATAAAGATAAAAAATCATATCTGCTGTATGGGGACCGCTTTAACTTTTAATGGGACCAGTCTGTAAGTATTACCTTTCAATTAAAAATATTAAAAATAGATTTAGAAATATGAATGAGTTCTGCGGCCACAAACATAAGAAATACAGATGAATTGATTATTTCCTCCTTTCTTGATGTCGGTTAAAAATAGTATTTTCTGATAAGAATTCTTGTGTTAACGTTTAATTTTTTACATTTATCTTGTAATTCTTTATGAGTGGATGTTAAAGTCGAAAAATGTACACTTTAAACACAATGGGAAAATATCAATGCCCAGCTACTTTTCATTAAAGTAAAATAAATTTTTGACAATAAACAACACTGACACAAATTTTTTTCAGATACATACTTATTTGCTTAAAATCAGGGCAACTTGCTCAACTAAAAAATTAAAAAAAATTTTAATTTAAGCAAATAAAAATTTCTTATTTTCAACCTAATTAAGTTCCAATTGAGCTTCTAAATTCCTACAAATATGAATTATGTTTTATAACTTAGAAAATATTAGAAACATTTTAATTTTTGAACTCTTCTAAACGCGGAATCGATTTAAAAAAACAAATTTTTTTCAGAAAATTTGAAGGATAAATAAGTCCTGATTGATTAAGGTCCAATAGGCTGAAGGACGTCTGTTATAACTTTTATGTTAATCAAATAAAAAACTTGCTTGGAAGAGTTTTCGTGGTGCGATTATTCTTACTGAGGTAGTGAAGCGTCCCGGAAACAAATAGTTGTAATATATACATATATCGTTGGTCTTATGTAGAAAGGCCCTAACTCACATAATCGTAACTTTGCATTAGAAGGTAAACTGTATTTAATTTCAATGTAATATTTAAAATGTAAATGCTTGCAAAACTGTTATTTTTGATAATAATGCATTGAACTTTTGTGACAAGGTGTATCTTACGAAAAAATTAGGGCCTTTCTATATGAGACCAATGATATAAATATATATATAAATGGATCGTGGCTTGTTCAAATGCTTAAAACCTTAAAATGACAGTACTAGTTTGGATACTTTCAACTGCGGGATTGTTCGTGATTGTGAAGCAAAAGTTTAGGAGAAAAGGAAAGTCAACAATTGTAAAAGGTGGCATTTCTGATTGAGAATTTGAGCTGTGCGGTCACAGTTAATTGCCTTTCGATATGTTTGTATACCCTTTACCACAAAAAGTGGAAAAAGGGTATAACTAAGTTTGTCATTCTGTCTGTAACTTTTACAATATCCATTTCCCACCCCATGAAGTATAAATATTCTGGGTTCTTATGCTTAGCGAAGTCGATTGAAAGATGTTGGTCTGTCCGTCCTTGTTAGTGTTTGCAAAGGCAAACTTGATTTTAACAAAAATTTAAATACGCCAATTGATCAGGCATAGTGTCGAAAGAGGTGCTATTGAAAATCAGCAAATCAGACGAATCGGGCAAAACACCACGCCTACCTCTAATTTGTCCGTATTATTAGAAACAATGAAGTAACTCCCAAAAAAAAACAAATATATGGCTAGAGAATAAAAAAATAAAAAAAAAACATCTATTGGAAAAAATTGGCGCCCGCCCATATTTTCCGAGTTACGGGCTCTAGGATTTTACAATTGTTTAAAATATCAATTCGGGTATCATTTAAAAGCTTTTGATGAGATCTTTAAGAAAATACCACAAAATTTAAAAAATGCTTAACCCATTAAGAGCCGAAGAAATTTTTACGTAAATTTTTTCCCAAGCAGGATTTGAACTATCGACCTTATAAATGATTGAAATTTGACTTTATTTTCGGCTTTTTGGTTCTTCCTAACTTAATTTGCAAACATTTTTGGAAAGAAAAATTATTTACAAATGTATGCGGACGTTTTCCTTGCTAGCGTCTATTTTTTTTCTTGTTTTCTTTGGCAAACGTCCGCATACATTTAATTTTTTTCTTATTATTTAATTTTTTGTCACCTCAATATTTGCTTTTTTTTGATTGGTGTTACTTCACTAAATTATATTTACATACATATGTGTACTGTGATGGATATATAAGAGTCGGCATAGCCGAATATAGCAGTTATACTTATTTAATATTTTTTTAAATTAATTTTCCTCTGTTTGGGCCAGGAAACTATCTCACTTTTCATTTACGCTCTAGAGCAAAAAACAAAACAAAAAGTTTTGTGTAGTGTGCAACCTTTAAAAGAATATAATCATTATTCTATTCAATAAAACAAATAGCATTCAATGAAATTAATTGATTTTATTGTTAAAATTTTCTCAAATATTTAATAAAATAAAGTCCGTTGTGTCAGACTTCCGTATAAATGAAATTTTATTATTGAGTCCTCTTTTAGGTTAGATTGATTCCTTTGAGTCCTCTGTTAACGATTGTTAATATTTCATAGAAAAATAAATTTCGAATGGAATCGTAAATACTCAGAGTTACTTCAAACAAAATTTGCCGGGTCACCTAGTTAAATAGAAAAGCGATTTTTTTCTTTCGATATTTATGTTTTTTTATTAAAAATAAATACAGCCCAATTATAAAAATTCTCACGGAATTTCATTTCCCACGGAAAAAATTTTTCTCGAGAAAAGATTCCTCCAATTATGAATTCCGTGGGAATAAAATTATAAAGAAGTGGCATCATCGTCATTTGAAGGAAGTTTTTTTTGTTTATTTTCATATAATTTTTATTTTATAATTTAGAATACCTACTTTTTTTCCCCCGGTTTTTTTCACTTTCCGCAGTCAATCAAAAGGGGAAAAATTTATAATTGGAGAAAAGGGAAAGGTGAAAAAACTCGCACGGAATTTTGGTTTATAATTGGGCTGATATTTTTTTTATTAATTTGAATTTCTTGATGTGAATTTCTTTGATGTCAATTAATATGATTCGTATATTCAATTCTTATTACTGAAACGAGAGAGCATCGCCTCTGCAAAAAAAAAAAAAAAAAATGTCGCGATTACTAATTTCTACCTGTTTAGGGAAAAGGTGATGTGTTATCATGTCGTTATGTCAAGTAGTTTTGTGGAATTTTTTTACTAACCCTTAAATGTCAGCTGATAAACAAAAACAAAAAAAAAAAAAAAAAAATTAAAAATAAAAATAAAAAAATAAAAAATAGCTGACAAAACAAATTTGGTAAAAAATATAAGCGTATTAATGTTCATAAATTTTAAAAGAACTCACTACTGACATATTTGTTAATTTTCTGCTCTAATCAATTCTTTAATATCTTTACAGTTCACAAAATCAGTCGGAATCTGAATCTGATGGCAAAGATTATGAAATAATCAGCTCGAGTGAAGTGCAAAATGTCAAATGAAAATTTTAAATCCATGCAAAATATCTACAACAACAATTATTATCAAGTTAATAAAAAGAACTCAATCACTTTTAAAATAATTTAGTATTTAAAATTGAAAAACAGCTTAACGAATTAAACTTAATTGTAAATTAATATCTATTGCTTTTTTTGCCTTGTCTCTTAAGATCGTAAGTGTTAAAAGCCTTTGAAAATTTTAAAGCACTAATTGGCGATTTGAGTTTTTTATTTTTAAAGAAAAAAAATTAAATTACTTTGAAAGCTAGAAAAAAAATGTATTAAAAGTTTTATAAAATAACAATTAAAAAAGCATTTCTTGTAGTGCATTTTTTTGTATTAATAAAAATTAAAATTAACAATTGTTATGAAACATAAAGGATTTGTTTTAAAAGTTTATATTTTTATATATATTTTTTATCTGCAATTATTAAATTTTGTTTCAGTAGTTTTAGAATTTTTAGTTTTATTAAGAAACATATTAAATAATTTTCTTTCTTTTTCTCTTTGCTCATATTTTTTTATCATTGATGATACTCTTTCATTTATTGTGTTGAATTTTTTCTTATATTTTACCCATTGAGTTTAAATATTTGTAATATTAGTAAATTACTTTGATGAAAATTTTAATAAAAAAAAATAAAAAGAAATATATTATGTAACATATTTTTAGTGAAATATATCAATGTAATTTATTATAAATCTAAAAATAAAGAAATAAACTTATAAATATTTAGTTAAACTAAAAGTTGATCTATCCTGGGGGCAATTTGCGGCATTCGATATTGATCGAAATTTCAATAGAATTAAATGTAAATTTCGAACGATATCGAATGCCGCAATTTGTTCCCTGTATTTTTTTATTTCATTACTTAAATATAGCAACTCTTTTTAGGTTAGTTTTTAATGGATTTTAAGGTTCAGAAACAAGTAAGTCAAACTTTGTAAGATTTCAGGTACTTGTATTCGTCAGCAGTATATTGAATGTAACAATGACGTTCATATACATACTTATATAAGTAAGTTACAAAACACGCTGTCATTTTAATTATTCACTTTATCGGTGGTTAAAATTTTTTTTTTCAATTTTACTTACGAATAGTGAGTGATGAATTTTAACGAATAATCGAGTACTCGACAAATACTATCCGAATAATTTTTATTCGAATAATTTGTATCTGAATAATTTTTATTCGAATAATTTGTATCCGAATAAATTTTATTCGAATAATTTTTATCCGAATAATTGTGATCTTATCATCGCTTTAAATGATTCTTTATGGCCGTAAGAATTTGGAAAATTCCGTAATTTTCAAAATTTGTTTATTTAAGCAAAGTAACAAAAAATCGCCAGATAATAGAAAATCGCTGGGTCACTGACTTTAAAAAAGGGCATTTGAAACAGTCTGCAAAACCAATTTTATTTATTTTATAACTTTTATAAAAAATATGTTTGTTGTTGTTGCATAACTGCAAAAGCAACCGCGATTTTATAATGACAATAAGAACCTGAATGTGCTTTTTGGCAAGTTTTCGGACCACTTTTGTTTTACTGATGCATTTTAATAAATTTTAATTTAACGATTCATTTATAAAGAAGACAATTTTTTTAACCGACCGCGAAAAAATAGAAGGAGGTTTTTTTATTACTGTTTTAAACGCCTGTTCAGAAAATTATCACTGAGCTGCGTTTGCTACAGGTGAAGCTGAAGAAAGTAAGCTGTAGAATATTTGATGGCGTAAATCAGCTGAGCCTAAAGTAATAAAAATTTGTTTCTAAAATTGAAAGAAAAAACTATTAAATTTTAAACAATAATAATGGTTTTTCTTTTTATTTATATTACGCTATTTATTTTTTTAATAAAATTTGATATAATTTATTTATTTTTAATATTTTGCTATTCCATTAAGTAGCATCGTGAGGAAGCAAAAAATAAGAAAAAATTAATTTGAAAAATACTGACAAAGGTCAAACACGTTAATATATAATAATTATACTTTTAATTATTAATAATTAATTAATAAAATCTTTGAGTATAGAATTATTAGTTTCAGCTGATAATCCGATTAGTCCTTTTTACAAAACACCGTTATTAAGTAGACAACTAAGCGTAGCGTAAAATAATAAACAACTTCCACCAAACACAAGACGCTAAAGCCCAAAAATAGACCAGCATTGCCACCAAGGGATACTAAAAAAAAAAACAATTTGCAAGAAAAAAATTAATTGCAATAAAAAAATAAAATCAAAAACAAATAATAATATTTGTTAAAGATTATTTAAAAACTTTAAAAAATACATGCATACGTCGATGTTCGGATAAATGCGCGTTTTTAAATTTCATAAGGCCTGATTTATTTTTTGAAATAAAATTTACAGGCATGTCACAGAACTCAATTCCTATCGAAAGCGGTTTCAATTACGAAAATTGGTTCTTCAGAAAACAAAAAAAAAAAACTTTCTTCGCAATGAAACCATTCTTATTTTTAAAATGGAATTTAGTTTTTTAAAGTTTTTTATTTGCGGTTTTTTAGTTCACTTTTATTATGTGTCCTTATTTAATTTAAATTATCCGTGCTTACTTTGGTGAGCGAAATATTGCCACATAAAAATAAAACGAGATCAAGCTTGTTTAGAAATAAGCAAAATCGATCGAAATCTGAAGAAGGCAACATCGATCAAATTCGTTACTGCGGAATTAAAACCATTCCGATTGGAATTTGTGTCATGTATGATAATCTAAAAAAATTTAGAACTGATATTTTTATTTTATTTCGAAAATATGAATAAAATAATAAAAACTTAAAAAAATTGAATTTTATTTTTGCATTAAAATATCGAGCTTCATAACTGATATTTAACATGACTTCAAATAAAATTACTAAAACCTAAAAATATTAAACTCTTTCGTTTAAATATATTAAAAAAAACTTCAAGCCGATAATTTATTTCAATACATTAAAAAAATTTATAAATATTGATTTTTTTGCATTCAAATAAAACTTAAAAATATCCGGCTTTAAAACTGTTACTTTCATTTAGTTCGAAAATTGGGTAAGAAAAAATTAATAAATAAAAACCGTAAACTATGATCGAATATTTTGTGATTTTATCAAAGGTTTCCAGATTAATTTTAAGCCAAATTCCAAAATTAAAAATTTTTATCCCCAAGAACCCAGTTTAATTTTACTTTTTCAACAATTTTAATCTCCAAAGGTTTCGTTGTTAATAACTCAATATGAATGACAAATCGCACTATCATCTGCTAAGGAATAGATAAAGTTTCAAGTAAGACAGATAGTTGTCTTGCAGAAAACAAAATTTAAATTTAGACAGGAGAAATAACGCTACCTTGCCGCATCATTGCATTAATCCTAAACCAGTTCTAGAAAATTCTTCGTTAGTTACTCTTGTTAACTGATTAAAAAAAAGAAGAAGGTTATCAATTCGTGTGAATGTTGCTGTTTTTAATGTTTGTGCCCTCAGAACTTATGCACCTCAATTTGGCTCGCAAATTATGGGTAGAGGAAAGCTCCAGTTATGTCTCTAGACAACTGTGGACTACACTGGACCTCAAGCGGACCAGGTAGCTGCTCAGACTAGACAGAAAATCCATAAGTATCACGGTCTCGGTACTTACTGGACACTGTCTAATCGGCAGGCATGCTGAAAGACTCGGTCTGCCATTTAATGATTTCTGTCTCAGCTGTGGCTCGGAGGAAGAGGAAGAGACCGTACTGCACCTCCTATGCCACTGCCCATCCCTGGCTCGAAGAAGACTAAGAATTCTGGGCTCTCCTTTCTTTGGAACTCTTACGGAGCTATCATCTCACTCTATAGGGGACATAGCCAAGTTCATCCGTGAATCCTCATGGTTCTCGGCTGGGTAAGGGGAGTCGCGCCGCCTTCCTTGTGGTATCAAACGGGCCATTTGATTGTGCTCAAGTGAGCTTCGTCGCGAGAGGCTGCCACTTCTAACTAACTACGAGTAACTATGCACGGATTTTGAGAATGTTTTCTTCATTTGAAAGGTAATGCCTACAGGTTGGTCCAGTTTAAATACATTTTATAATTTTAAAAATTAAAGGGTGTCCCCATAAAATATACTTATATTATGAACTTTAAAATTAAAAAAAACTGAGTATCACTTTAGCTTACAATAGCAAAAAGCAATACAAAAATAAATTAAAAAATTAAAGGGTGTCCCCATTGGTGACGTTAATTGACCGGCATATTTTATAAACTGTTATGGATAAACGCTTAAAAATTGCAGAGAATTTGGATTCTTATGACCATTATAATAACAGGTATAAATATTCATAATTTTAAACTAAAGGGTGCCCCAATAGTTCATTTAATTTAATGCTTATGGCCATTATTTTAAACACTTTTAGACAGATGGTTGAGATTTAAGAGAACGTGGATTTGGAAATTAAAGGGTGTCCCAATAGTTAATGTAATTTAAAGTATGTTGCCAAACTTTTAAACCGTTATGCACAGATTGCTAAAATTTGTTTTGAAGTCGGTTTTTTATGCTAAAATTATTTTGTAAAAATTTGAAACTAGATCGCCAGTTTTTGGCCATTAAAGCAGTGTTCCGTCATCCTGGCTGGTGTAGATTTACAGACCCCACTTGCTTTTCATGTTAAAGGTCTCTGCGCAAACCCTTTATAATTTAGGAAAACAAAAAAGAAAAATCTTCGATGGATTAGATAGAGTGATATAAAAGAAAACTATAGCAAGAGAGAGAGAGTGAGAGAGAGAAAGAGATTAACACCTTTTTTATGAAAAAATTCTTATTCAAGAACAGCGTTGCCGCTTTGGTCCAATCGGACCAAACTTGGTAGTTTTTCGATTTTAAAAAACGGTTTGGTAGTTTGGTTGGTTTGTTGCATTTTTTTAAATTTTTGGTAGGATTTCCTCCTGTAGCATTTTTTTAGTAATAGTAAATTTTGCACCTTAAAAATTCAGAACATATAGTTAAAAAAAAATGTAACTTTGAATTAAATAAACAATAACTTTGAATAGTGCTACCACTGTTTTCAAAAACTGTCTTAGGTGAAATAAAAAACATCTCTGCTTTTTGCATAGAGATGATTAAAGCTATAACCATGGCTTAAGAAATCCGAACAATATTATGAAATTGAAATTAACAATATTTTTGAGTGAAGGTTTATTTTCAAGTGTATGTATTAAAAAAATTAACAGACAAATTGGAAAAGTAAGTAAACTTTTTTAATTGTAAATACTTTCCTTTTAATTACATAAATATTTGCTAATATTGGATGTATTTTTTTCAAAATTAAATGAAAAAAATAAAATTTCAGACGACATACCATCAACCAGGTAAAACCACTCTTTAAATTTTTGTTTTAAAACATTTTTAAATAATATAATACTTTTAAGGAACATTGTAAAGAAACAGTCAAAAGAAAATTTAGAACCGAATGGTTGAGCGAGTTTGATTGGCTTCAGGAAAGCCAATCATTCTAAAAAGATAAACTTCCATCTCAACAATTACGGAAAAAAACCAAATGAGTATAACAGAGTTTATGTGCAAGAAATGCATTTTTAAATTTTTGGTAGGCTGTGAACGATTTTGGTAGGATTTTTGAAAATTATTGGTAGGAAGTCAATTTCTTGAGTGGCAACGCTGTTCAAGAAACCTAAAACTTAAACAAAAAAAAAAAAAAGTTAAAATTTAATGGAATACGCACCCAATAAATCAGTAAAAGAAAATATTATTGAGCGTTTCAAACGAATCGTGGGTAGATCGATAATTGCACATGCAATACTATTGCCACCCATTAAAGTATTTGCTTTTTGTAATTGCTAAAATAAAGAATTTTAAATTAAATAATTTTAAAGACGTCTAACTGTTTAAAAGACTTACAAACATGGATCTTTTGTTAACAATCGAGTCCTGACAATTTTGGGCACAATAACAAGGCACCATTTTTTTGTTACCGTTACTGTCCATTTTGTATAACTTAATAAAGAAGTCTTAAATGAAATATAAAACCTTAAATTAATTTAAAAGGGAAAGTTACAATTTTAAATATTGAGATACTCACGTTGAAGTGGACCCAGGCATTCACGTAAAGTTTTATAGTTGCAAACGGTTTTAGGTTGTTTAACTGGAATACGAATAGATGGAGAATTTAAATTTTCTTTAGTTTTTTTCTTTATCACATATACTCACTGCGATTTGGATAGAAGTGTGGAATGCATTTGCAAATTTTATAAACCAAATTTAAGCGACACTCCTGCAGGCAAATATTTCGTGTATAAATAGAAAAATGGGTCAAATTACTCTCATGTTGAAAACGGCATTTACGCTGCTCTACACTAGCGTCACTTCGTAGAACAAACAAACAAAAATATTTAGCTTAATTATGATTTTGTTTAAATATTAGTTTTTAAAAAAGTCTACCTCTCAAGACCCTTTTCCGCTATAATCTCCATACAATCGACATCTACTTGCAATGATGTATTGGTGTAGCCCAAGTTATGATCCACTTTCATGATTTCATAAGGACTGTGTAAAAATCCCTGAAATTAATTTTAAAAATGAAAAAAGCTATAAGAAGCTTTTATATACAGCTTTTGTACACTTTTTAACTCACATCTATGGGACTGTTTTGGAAACCCAAAAAATTATAACTGACATCACTATCAAAATAACTGCTCTGTTTCATTTGTATAATAGATTTCAAGCCTCCCAAATCACTTTCCGGATAAACACCCCATATCATGTATGAAGAGGTGAATTTTTCTGATAGCATTGTATTGGTCATATAACAAAGTCCATATTCAGTTAAAATTTGTCTTGTTTGAATAATAAAATCTCCCGAGGTGCTGCGTATTTTATTTGATGGATCATTTAAATCTTTTTTAAATTTAATGGCAGCATCTCCTGTAAGATTGTAAATAAGTTCCATATATTTATGGGGATTTATATCTAAACGATCCAAAATCAAGTCAATAGATCTGTTATTGGGTATATCCAGGAAATTGTAATAAGTCGAGTTGGCCAATTTTTCCATAAACATAAAAAACTCTTGCTGTTCTTCAGGCGAGAGTTTATGTAAACTGGAATTGAACAACAAAAAAGCAGAATATTATTATTTTTTTACTTTATTCATTTTATTTTAATTATTTCTTTATTATAAAAAAAAAGCTTTTTAGGCTTTCATACACAAAATGTTAAAAAAACATAACTCCATTGTTTAGGTCACAGTGTTTTGTCTGTCTGTCACAGTTCTGTATGCCTAAAATCGTAATTGTTTCACTCTTAAAATTTTCCCAGAAGATGTATTACTATAGCTGCTATAATAAAAGTTAAAGGGTGTTCCAAAAGTTATATGATGTTCATAAAAATATTTTTAGTTTTCAAAATGTGACAGGTAGACACATGACAGATGTGCTGTGTAGCAACAAGTAGAAAAAATAAATTGTAATATTAAAGGGTGTCCCAATATTAACGTGATTTTCGCCCAATCGCCATTTAGACTTCACATAGAATATAGGAAAATATGTACGCTTTGAAAATAAATTCTAAACAATAAATTTAGAGATTAAAGGGTGTTCCTAAAAAGCCGTAAATTTAATGAATATGACCTTATCTTTTAGACCGTAAAAATAGTAGGAAGTAGTGGGCCTAACAGTAAATTTACTCGTATGAGTGCTTAAGTGTTTTGTTTTGAGGTGTTCCGTTTGCTATAAAATAAAGAAATAGAAAATTAAATAAAAAACACAGATTTTTTTATATCGTTTAGAAAAATGCAAGGACTGTATAGATTGAGATTACGATTTTAAAGGCGTACAATATAAAAATATTGTTACGAAGTAAGATCTGGCAACCCCTGTTGTTATTGTCCGTATGAGCATGGTGAATAAGTTACTTCCACTAATGGTGTGTGTATAAAATAATATTATAACTAGCTAACAAAAAGCTGAGCAACTTCAATGGCTGCGTTGATAGAGGTTCTTGCTATAAAACAGAAGAAGTTCGAGCCCAATTTTGGTCCTGCGTACAACGGAAAATAATGATTGTTATAATGCAGTTAACAAATTAAGAAGCAGCATTACAAACCTCCCAGGAAGCAAAAGATAATTATTGTGTGAAGCCATGGCAGATAATTTAGTGGAGACGTCTAATGTAAGAGTTACAGATAATTCTCAAGTCGCCCTTTATAATAAAAAGTAAGAACGGTAGCGTTTAGCGCAGGAAAGTGTAACAGCATGACAAGAGTGTATGGCAAACGTGTGTTGTGGCTATTGGATTTTAGGGGATGATCGGCTTAAACAAAAAAGGCGTAGTGTAGATGTCTGGGGATGGTTAAGCTTACTAAACTAGGCATCGAATAGTTCATGTTTCGCCGGAGTAACACAGTAGTGTATCGACGATGGCTGTGTTTGTAATAATAACGCATGTTTAGTAAATACGAGACCATAGGATACCCAAGACCGTAGGATCAAGCGGTATAGCTAGATAAAGCTACAAAGTAAGAATACAGATTTTATAATGAGCCACAGTGGAATTTGCAATCAAAAGAATTCGTAGGTTTGTTTAAAAATCAAAAAACGTAACAATATCATTGAGATACACTCACGAATGGTTCCGTACCATGTAGGGGCCACTATAGATTTTAATTTTTGAGAAACTTCACAACCATTTTGATACGGAGATTCATGTCACATGTTCGATTCAATATCGACAGGGACTGTAGGGGAAAAAGGATAGGCATTCTGTCTGATAACCAAGCAAGCATCAGGGCGCTAAGGTCGCATGAGTTCACCTCCAAATTCGCCTGATAATGTTGGGGCAGAAGGCAACGAAATAACGGTTAGGTCGTCTAGAAGGGTAGTTTGGTTGAACGAGACCATTTTGTGGACTTGGATCAAACACGATACGAGAAGAAACCTGGAAGGTTTTAAGGATTAAGGCATGCGAAGCTGGCAATTAGGACTTAGGTTAAATTAACTTGAGGGTTTTTAATGGTTTCTTCACAGGCCATTCCAAGTTGAGGAAGCACTTTAACAAGCTTGTCATTGAGAACATTAGGCGGTGTAGATTCTATTATCATGACGAGAAAACTACAGTTCAAGTTCTGAAGGATTATAATGCTACATGTCATAGCAGATATAAACAGTTAAACAAACACCTTCTGGAAGAAGGGTGTGGAACTCTAGGAATTAATTATCTTAAACATATCTAAGTGTCTGTATCTCCAGTGTTTATTCTCTAACTTTCGTACTTTTTTTATTATTAATTTTCTTTTAAATGCGTTTAATTTTTCTTGTTTTCTTTGGAAAACATTTCTAAATAATTTTTCTTTATAAAAATGCTTAGAAAATTAATTAAATAATTAAGAGAGCTATATTCGGCTATGCCGAATCTTATATTCAGTTCAACATCTATTTAAATCCCGTTTATTGAAGTAACTTCAATCAAAAAAGCAAATATTAGGGTGACAGAGAATTAAAAAATAAAAAAAATTTGGTGCTGCATATATATAATTATACAGAAAAACCACATCGGCTCTTAATGGGTTAATCGTTTTTTAAAAATTTTAGTATTTCCTTAAAGTTCTCTTCAAATAATACCCATATTGATATTTTAAAAAATTTAAAAGTTTCAGAGCCCCGTAACTCGGAAAATATGGGCAAGCGCGAATTTTTTCACTTCATGTTTTTTTCTTATTTTTTAATTCTCTATCGCTCCACATATTTCTTTTTTTTGATTAGAGTTACTTTATTGTTTGAAATGATATGAAAAAATTAGAGGCGGGAGTGGTGTTTTGCCTGCTGCCTCGAAGGACATAGACCGATAATGCTGATTTCCAATAGCACTTCTTTCGATACTATATTTGACTTATTGACATATTTTTTTTTTGTGAAATCAAGTTTGCCTCGGCAACACTAATTCGGATGGACAGACGGACATATATACTTTATACATATATATTGTTACGAATAATAAAAAAACCTGGCAACCCCTGTAGTTGTTTCCGTATGAGCGTGGTGAATAAGTTAATTCAACAACTAATGATGTGTGTATAGAATAAAAACCAAAATTAGCCAACAGAAGCTGAGCAGCCTCAATGGCTGCTTTGGTAGAGGTGCGTACTACAAAACAGGGGGTCCGAGTTCAATACCGGATTCGGACATGCGTTTAATGGAAAAATAATAATTGTTATAATTCAATTAAAATTAATAAACAGCAGTAAAAACCTCCTGAGAGGCAAAAGGCAATTATTGTGTGAAGCCATGACAGATAATTTAGTGCAGACGTCCAACTTAATATAAGAGCAACAGATAATTGTCAAGAAGCCCTTTATTATAAAAAGTAAGAGCAATAGCGGTTAGCGCGGGGAAGTGTAACAGCATAACAACAGTGTATGGCAGCCGTGTGTTGTGGCTATTGGATTAAGGAAGATGACTGGTTGCGTTTGTGGTGATAACGCATGTTTAGTAAATACGAGACCAAGGGTTCACAAGACCGGTAGGATCAAGAAGTACAGCCAGAGAAAGCCATAAAGTTCGAAGACAGAATTTAGCCCCAGAGTGGTGTTTGCAATCAAAAGAATCCGAACGTTTGTTCAAAAAGGGAAAAACGTAACAATATATATACTTTTTGGGGTCGGAAATGGATATTGTTAAAATTACACACGGAATGACAAACTTATGTATACCATTTTTAAAATTTTTGTGGTGAAGGGTATAAAAATGAACCAAAGGCAGAAAATCATTCATTTATAAGATCCGCGGTTCAAATCACTTTTGGGAAAATATAAAAATTTTTTTTTTTGGAAATTTTTAAAAGTAATTTCTTTAATAATGCTCTTCATTTAAAAATCATATTTTTTTAAGTTTTCAATCCTCGTAATTTCGATGCTTTAAATACGCGCGTGAAATTATAAAAAGATTGTTAAGCAAAATTTTGTTTGTTAAATGAACAATAGCAAAAAAATACACAAATTTACCTACCGACAATATTCATTAAATAGTTTGACATCTAAACGTGTTAACGGGCAAATGGTAACACTTGGCATCGTTGTATTCCAATAGTAATAATCTCGTTCGATGCCAACAACAGTGCTTTTGGTATAATAACGATCAACAGATTGTAAACCAATTTCCACACAGAAATACATCGATAGAATTAAGAGCGCCAACCAAAGGCAGCTGGGGTAAACACATTGAATGTTCGTAAATAAAAAAAAAATGTACATCAAGGTAAGTAACGGGAAAAAAACGAAACGAAATTGTTTGAATTAAAATAGAGTGAGTTGATTACAATACATACATACAGTACAATATGAGGGAGATGGTAAATTTGTTTGTGCCTCTATAAAAAGGTCTATTAAAATAAATTGTTTATACATTCCTTCTCCCTCTCTCTTACACATGCACACACACTGTTGTTTCTTTTAGACCTGAGATTTTTAAGTGCTGGTTGTTTTACAGTTGTAGTGCAGTGCGTCTACTTACTTTTCAATTTTTGTGATTTCTTTTTTGACCACATACTGCAGTCCATGTATGTTGCTGTCCTCAAAATAGGCCGCTATAAAAGTGATAATGGCTTTTATGGTTTTTCCTAATTTAATTTTTGCCCAACTTGCTGTTGTTGCTGTTGTTGTTGTTTCGGCCACTATATTTAATGGTTTTGTTTTAGTATCTCCAAAATTCAACCATAAATTTCGAAGGTTTGTTTTAGGTTTTTGTTGCATAACAAATATGTTGATTTTGTTACTCCAAGCGTAAGTATTTAAAAACAGTTTTTTCCTCTTGTTTAGTTTGCAATCACTAACTTATAAATCCTCTGTTGGTGATTTGTTTGTAAAAATGTTATTTGTATTAGAGACTAAATGATTTAATAGACGAAAACTTAAGCGTGGAAACAATAGACCGAAAATAATGGTGATGTAGGAAAGCTGAAAATTACAAAATATACAGAAGGTTCGAAAACTCCATTTAATGTAAATAGTTTTGAGTTTCACACAAAACTTATTGAAAATGTTAACAAATAATCTGAGTTGGGTGGTTTTTATGAATGCTAAATATAAAGTCCTCTATTACGGCGTATTTAAAAAGGTGGAGTTAAAAAGAAGAGGAGGGAACTTAGAAGATCTTTGGATTTTTTTTTATAAAATGAAATTCAAGCTTAAATTTGAGAAGCTTAACTGTTCACTCGTGAAAACTTATCGCATTGCGATTTTGGAAGAATAAATTTATCTATTGAACCCTGTTGATAGTTTAGTACCAGACTGATTATGATTCTGCAGCTATCTGAGGGGAAGATACTGAAGCTTATGAGTCCACTGCTCCTCTTGCAGATATTATAAAGAGACATTTGAGGAGCGAAAAGGACAGGTCTGTAATTCATATTTTTTGTAACTTTTTAAAAATAAATTTAAATTCGTTTCATCGCGTTTTTGGCTTAAAAACTCTTTTTTTCCAAATAAATTGCACTTTATTATAACAAATAAAAACTTAGTGTAGAAACAGAACAGACGACGGTAACGGAACGTTTATTGTCACTTAGAGTTAGTAAACAAAATTACGACGATTCTCTGACGGCATTAAAAATATTTATTTTCATTTCAGTTGTGTGTTTGTTGTCAAAAATTTTTGTTTAAATATTTTATTACATTTAAATGAATTAGATGAATTCCATTAAAAAAATCGAAGAAATGTAAAGAATAATAAGTACATTTAACATGTACATGGCATTAGACTCTATTGGACTGGTTAATCTTGCAATGGTTTCAATGGAACTTTTCAAAACCTTTATATAGATTTAAAAGATAATAAATTATGACTGTTTTACCTTTTCAATTATTTTTTTTTTCATTTACATAATATCAGTTTTTTTTAGTTATTTTTATTCCTGAATTTTCATTCTATTTCTATATAAATATGTGCCTTTGCTACTATTGTGAATTCAAAAGCTTATAAATTACAAATATTTTTGGAAATATGTGGCAATATTTCTAGGAGAGTGAGAGACTAAATGTGAGAGAATAATGAAAACCGACAAAATAAATTTTATTTCAGCAACATTGTCGTCGAACGATAACTTATGTCAAATTTGTATAAAAAAATATCGTTACCGTCGTGTGTGTGGGATCTCAACACTTACGATTGTTATCACAAAAAAAAAAAAAAATTAATTTTAAAAAGTGTTTGCCCTTGAAATTATTTTTCCCCAAATTTCAGCTATTCCCGGTGCACTTCGCTGCTCCAATTTATCCAGTTTTTTTTATTTCAATACACACGCTAATATGAAAGTTACTTGTACGAAATGTTGGAAATCCTTCCCCTCACAGTTGTGATGGCAGGTACCACACCCACTCTTCCAATCGATACAGTATTTCTGTAAAAAATGTATATTAATAAGGAAGTTTCTAGTACAAAAATTCAGGACTTGTTGTTTATTATAGGGACAAAATCACATGTTGTCATGAAAAACCATCTACATGACCACACGAAAAACCCCATTTCGGTTTGTTATTGTTGTTATTTTTGGCCAGTTGGATCGTTCGGTTTGGTCGGTTTGATCGTTCTTGAGTCACAACGCACTTGCAACAATTATTTATATATACACAAAATTTATTTTTTCAAAATTCCTACTTTCTTACATAAATAAAATTTAAAAAAAAAGTTGACTTTTGCAAGAAGAAAAAAAACAAGAAACAGTTTCTTAACATAAATAATTTTTTTTTTGCAAAATGGTTAAAGTATATTCGATCACAAAGAAGCTATTTGAACAGATAAATTTATTTTTTTTTACAAATGCAATTTCTGGGAGAGAAATCCAATTTCTTTACAAAAACTCAATTTTATCACAAAATCGATCACAAAAAAGCTATTTGAATAGATAAATAAATTTTTTTTACAATATTGCAATTTTTTTTTTTTTAGTAAAATGCAATTTCTGGAAGAGAAATCCAATTTCTTTACAAAAACTTAATTTTATCACAAAAAAGTAATTTCTTTATATAAGCGCATCTTATTAAACACTGCAGCTTCTTCAGCAATTTTTCACAATATTGAAATTTATTTATAAAATTTTAGTTTTATTACAAAAATACAATTTTTTTACATAAGTGCATTTTTTCGCAACAACAAAATGCAATTTCCGAAAGAAATGGAATTTGTTTACAAAAACTTAATTTTAACAGAAGAAAAAAAAAAATAATAAAATAAAAAATAAAAACAAACAATATTTTTATTTATTATTAAGCAAAAAATTCAATATTTTTACATTAAAAAAGCTTTGTTCCGCAAAAAAGCAACTCTTAATTTTTTGATAAAAATTAATTTTTTACGCAAAAATGCAATTTAAATTTTTCTTAAAGTTTTTCTTACGAAAATGTGACTCTTTACCAAAAAATTATATTTATAGTACAAATTCACTTCAAAGAACTGAAATTTTCACCAAAAGTGCAAATTTTATTAATATTAAAAAACTTAATTTTTAAAAGTATAATTTTTTTATAAAAATTTTTTTTTTGGATTTTGTCTTAAGATGAATATTATGCATTCTAAAGTTTTATTTGCTTGATAGTTAGAAAATTTATGTTTTGAGAGAATTTATAATTAAGAATGCAATATAGCTTAACTAAATGAATTTAATAATAAATTTTTAAAGTTGTTAACAATTTTGTAAATGCATTGTATAATTAAAATTACTCATACGTTATGAAAAAAAAAAAATTAAAAATAATTTCAATTCATGTTGAAACTTAAAAATAATCGATTAATTTTTGTTTTAATTTTATTTGTTTTATACATACCACTATAATAAATTTTGCTATTACAATCGCGGACCAAAAAAAAAATATTGATGCCAAATAACTTATCACTCTGTTGACTGGACTTGCATAAACATCCTTTTTATTTGTCATTGAAAATTCAATTTTATCAAATGGCTTTCGTGCTTGACTGCTCATAATTTGTTAAAAAATTCAATGTGTATTTTTCCTGTTGTGTTAGTCACTGGCCAAACATTTCACATATCAACATGACAGAACATTAAATGAACAAGAAAAATAAATTGTTGTTTTAAAAATAAATAAATAATTGTAGTTTACTGTTTGACATGGCAATGACATGGTCATAATGTAATAAACAAATATATATGATGTGTTAAATTTTTGCTTGTAGATTGTGGACAATTAAAAACCTTTTAACCTCTAAATAATTTAAGTGAAAATGTGAATAATTTAGAAACAGAAATTAAATTAAAAACTATTAGTTAAATATTTGTTTAAAATAATAATTAAATTTGTAGATTTAAATATTTTGTTGGATATAATAATGTCAGGCTTAAGTGTTTTAATTAAGTTAATAATAGTTTAATTGTATTAATACATTTTCACAAAAAAAATAATAATAAACTTGTTTAATATTTGAAGTTTAAGAAAATTTTATAATTTCTCTGCAGGAGGCGTATGATTGATATTAAATAGGAGTTGTAATTACAAAAATTTTAATAACTCTTTCACATTTTTAGCGATTAAAGTAAATTATATCACAAATGGAAGCTAACACTTTAATCTTTTAATTTAACATTTAAAATAATTTTAACTCATTATTGTTACCGTAATTGTTTCCTTAATTCTTAAATTGTTCTTCAAATTTAAATATTTTTTTGTCATTTTTCTTAAAAAATTCTATTTTGTTTTTGTTTATTTTAATTTAAACTTGTTCTGTTTTGAAAAGGAAACTGTTCATTGCATGCACCACAAAAGTCACAACATGCAATCATTTATTTCATAAATTCATATTGTTGTTGCATTTAATATAATGATTGTTTTCTTCTTTCTTTTTATACTGACGACTTAGCGGCCAAAGGCGAATAAACTCATATAAAAAAGAGCAAAATAACTAGAAAGCAGTAGTGTATAAAGTTAAACAAACAATAAAAACAACAACATAATATAATTTTGCTGATACTTCTATTGCGTATAAAAACAAGAAATATATATTTCCTAACAAAATACTTTGGCGCGCTTTGATTTTTTTTGTAATAATTTTTTTTGTGATAAATAAAAATTCTGCAGTTGATGACTTTTTTTGTTTTCCGCTTTTTCATTATTTCAGTTTAGTTTTGCAAAACTTTATATTCAAGTTTTTCTTTTAGTTGCTTAAACTCAACAGCGTACGTTTTTGTATAATAATTGTAAGGAAATGTTAACGGAAAAATTAAACGAATTGTGATTTGTTTGATGTGCTAAAAATGCTGTGACTTTTTTTTCTGACTAAGAAATTTTTTTAATAAATTTCCAGTCTAAGAAATTTGAAATTAAAATATAAAACTCTTAAACGTTCTATAAAAATAATAAAATGATGTTATTTTAAATGTTTTAGAAAATTATACTACGCTTTAGTGTTTAATGTCTTATTTGAACTCAGCTTTAAGTTCTGCGAGACTATTCACGAGTGTATAAGATAATTCCTTGCTCCTTTCTTTCTGACAGTATCTGAAATAGTCCAGTTGTATTGGCTTGATTTCACAATTTGTAGCACTTACTGGCCAGGCCATATAATTAATTACGCTGTTCTTTACATGCCTCTCCAGCAAAGGCTACATTTTTTTGAAGATACCACAAATTGGCTTGAACCTGATCGAACAAGAGGATTACTCTTATATTTAACGACCACAGGGACTTCATATCCCTCCCCTAAACGACCCATTTGAATCTGACGTTTCTTTTGCTGGATTTGTACTTTGTGTGATGCTGGTGATGGTACCACTTTTCACACAGCTTGTGAAAAAATCGAATTACGGCGTCAAAGATTTTATGATCATGTCTAAGGTTACTTGAAGCCAAACGTCTATAGCAACAAGAAGGAAGTTAAACATTACATCAAGAAATTTAGCCATCCACCTGAGTGCACAATGTCATTAAAAAATCAAGATTTAGGAGAGCGTACGAGGCAGCAGAACCACAGAGGCCAGTTGTTTGTTCTGCTACTACATGCGTAGTACCTTTTCAGTGCTGTTACATTAATTTTTCACTATCTTCTGGTTAACGTCTGCTAATCCTTAACGACTTGCTCACCTGACGCAGCAACCATATTATGGTCTCTGTAACAATATATGGTCACCATAAACAAGTTTTAGTTATTCTACACAATTCTTTATTGATGATAAATAAGTTGTTGTTTACCTTTAATCATTAAATTGTTGAAAAATACACAAATTGCAACAATTGTAAGCACAAACAAATTTTTGTAACCTGAAAATAATATAGAACTTGTAACTATAATATTGTTACGTTTTTCCCTTTTTGAACAAACGTACGGATTCTTTTGATTGCATATTCCACTGTGGCTCATTATTAAACCTGTATTCTTACTTTGTGGCTTTAGCTAGCTATACGCTTGATCCTACCGGTCTTGTGAACCCTTGGTCTCGTATTTACTAAACATGCGTTATTATTACAAACGCAGCCATCCACGCTACACTACTGTTTTACTCCAGCGAGACATGAACTACTCGATGCCTTATTTAGTTGCCTTAACCATCCACAAACATCTCCACTACTCCTTTTATCCAAGCCAGTCATCTCCTTTAATCCAGTAGCCACAACACACGTCTGCCATACAATGTTGTTATGCTGTTACACTTCCCCGCACTAACCGCTTCCGTTCTTACTTTTTATCATAAAGGGCTGCTTGACAATTATCTGTCACTCTTATATTAAATTGGACATCTCCACTAAATAATAAATGGCTTCACACAATAATTGTCTTTTGCCTCTCGGGAGGTTTGTACTGGTGTTCGTTAGTTTTAAATTGCATTATAACAATTTTTATTTTTCGTTGTGCTCATGTCTGACGGCGGGGATCGAACCCACAACCACAATCTTCTGTTTTACAGCACGCACCTTTACCAACGCAACCATCGAGGTTGCTCATCTTTTGTTATCTAATTGTGGTATATGATATAAATTCTATTATGGTATAGAATATAAATTCTATATACACACCATTAGTTGAATTAACTTATTCACCACGCTCATACGGATAACAACAATAGGGGTTGCCAGATCTTATATTCGTAACAATATGTAAAGTTTGTTTTTATGCAAAATAAAAAATAGGTTTGGTTTTAAAAGTACCCTAGTTTAGCTGAATGCTTCATAATCATTAAAAATATTTGTTTGTAAGCTATGGGCTCATTTGTAAGGTAAAAAGTGAAAAATTAAAAATTTAAAAAAAAAATTTTTTTTAAAATAATTTTAAATAATTTTAAAAAATAAATAAATAAATAACTTATAAATTAGTAGAAGGTATCAAAACAAATAAAAAGTTTAGCAAATATATTAAAAAAAATTAAATTTTTATCTTATTAAACATTTTATGGTTTGGTTATAATAATTTGCTATTAAATTATGGTTACCTCACTGTGCACTGATTTTTCTACAATCATTAATTTAGTTTTCACCTTTAGTGATTCTGTTGACGACTAATTATCAATGATGGCAAATCAGTGTCTTTGCGGTTTTTAAATGTTTCTATGGCGTGCGATGAAATTTTAAATAATTCTTATTTTTATACCCTTCACCACAAAAAGTGGTGTATAATTTCTACAATATCCATTTCCGACCCCATAAAGTATATATATTGTAATTTCTTATGCATAGCGAAGTCAATTGAGTGACGTCCGTCTGACCGTCAGTGTTAGGCTTGAAATCAAGTTTACGAGGCTAACTTGATTTCACAAAATAAACAAATATGTCAATCGATTAGATATAGTGTCAAAAGAGGTGCTACTGCAAGTAAGCAAGATTGGTCCATGTCCTTCGAGGCAGCAGGCAAAACACCACGCCTACCACTAATTTTTTCATGTCATTTGGAACAATAAATTAACTTTAATCAATCAAAAAAAAAGAACATATGGGACGATAGAGAATTAAAAAATAAGAAAAGAGCATCATGTGAAAAAATTAGCGCTGGCCCATATTTTCCGAGTTATGGGGCTCTGAAATTTTCAAATTTTTTAAAATATCAATATGGGTATCATTTTAAAGCTTTTGAAGAGTTCTTTAAGGAAAAACTAAAATTTCTTCAAAATGCTTAACCTATTAAGAGTCGGTGTCATTTATATGTAAAATTATATATATGCAGCACTAAAATTTTTTTTACTTCTCTGTCACCCCAATATTTACTTTTTTGATAGGAGTTATTTCACTAAACTAGATTTATATAGATGGTAAAGGGTATATAAAATACGGCATAGCCAAATATAGCACTCTTATTTGTTTAAAATAAAATTCAGTAAGTCTTTCTATTGATATAAACAACACACATATTAATAATAAAGTATTGCCCAAGTGCTTTTCTTTTGCGAAAAAATAGTTCTTATTCTCGCTGATTTTGAACCATTTTGAATCCAAGTAAAATAATTTAAATTAAACTTTGTAATCTAACCTAACTTTTATTATTCTATGAGTATGTATTCATTCTTTATATTTATTGTAACTGTATTAAAATTACAAGTTTTTTTTATTATTGGCGATTACCATCTTTTTCTGAAAATTTAATCAGTGGTTTATATGATTTAGCAGCACATAAAATTTTATGACCGTTAGTTTATCTATAAATCTCACAAAAAATGTCTGCTAGAGAAAAAATAAAAATCAATATAAAATATTTTTTTTTTATTTAAAATGTGTTTAAATTTTTTGTCATTGTTGCCATTACACTTAACAACTTTTTGATAATTGTTTTTGTAATGTGATAAAAACTATTCGCATCAGCCTGTATATTAAATGAAATGCTTAAAATAAAACTTTTGGGTTAAATGCAGTTGTGTGCGTGTGTGTGCGTATGTGTGTAAAAGTAATTGTTTTAAGTGTGCAAGTTAATGCATGTGTGTGTAAATTAATGTACATTTTAAAATTTAACAATTTTCACATTTAAACGTCATTTATTTAAAATTCAATGAAACGGAAGCGCCAATTTTTATACAGACCATAAATTTTCTAATGGGTTTGTTGACTTTTTTGAAGTTTGGACAAAAAAAACTTCTTGGTCATACCACAGCACATAAAATTTATAAAGGAATTTTTTTTAAACAATTATAAAATTTTATTTAATTTCTTTATGGTAATAAAAGGCAAGTAGATTAAAATTATGCAGAAGTCTTAAAATTAATGGAAATGTTGTGTTTTTGAAGAACAAAAAAAAAAAAAAAAAACTATAAACAATTATAAAATCATTACAAGGAAATGTAGAGATCAATATTCCTAGACTTTGTATCAAAATATATAAAGAAAACTAATATAATTAAGAAAATTAAAATATAATATATAATAATATTTATTATTAATAACAAAAGCAAAAACTAAAAAAATTAAAAATGAAATAAAAATTAAAAAAAATCATAAAAAATAACAATAAACTAAAAAAATAATATAAATTTAATTATTAAATAATATTGAAATTATTAGTTTGATCTTATATCAAATGATTTCTAAAGAAATCAGAAAAAAATTAAATACCTGCAGAAGGCAATGCAGCATTTTTAGAATCGTTAAATCCGTCATCAGCGTTGTTTGCATCCATCTTCCCCAGGTTGTGTACGTCATAAACATCATCTATTTAAACAAATAATTTTCATAATTAATAATATAATTATTATTCATTATCAATAGCATTTGTACAAATTGGAATTATTGAAATTATTATATTTATTATACAAAGAAAAGATTTTTTTTCTTTAATTTCAGATAGAAATTTAATTAAATTTTTAATCAATTCAATTATATATTTAATTAAAATTTTATTAATTTTTTAAATTACGTAATTGATAAAATTTATTATTTAATTAAAAATTTTGTATGTAGTTTTTAATCTATCCATATAGTAAAACAGTAACGGGGTCATTTCTGAAAATTTTTTTCATGAAATATTTTTTGAAAATATTGTTGTTGGTGTAGATAGTAATCTATCTGTCTATCTGTCTGTGTTCGCATCACGTAAAAACTTCTGGATGGATTTGAATATAATTTTGTGAGGAGGTCCGTTAGAACCTTGGTTCCAATATATAAAACTTGTTCTTTAGTAATAATAGGTCATTTCGTAGACAAAATAGAGATACAATTGTGAAAGCACCTAATTTTACGTATATAATGGTACTAAAATAGTTGTCAACACTTTTTATTTTTGTAGATGAAAAATTTTTAACACTATCTGCAGAACTCTGGAATATATAGTTAAATTAGAATTTTGAGAAAATTCATAATGACACGGAGACGAAGTCGTAGGCACTGCTAGTTTAAGATAAAATTGAGAGGATTCATAATTTAATTAAATTTTAATCGAATAACAAATGAAATCTTTAGGAGATACAAAAACTGTTATCTTTGTGTAACAATCATAAAAATAACAATTACATTTTAGCTCACGCAAATATCTAATGAAATTGTAAGCATTTAGAAGTCGGTAATGTGTTTGCTGTGCCTAAGGGTGCCAGATGATTTTGATAAGAAATCGGCATATTTGGGAAAAAAAATCGGCTTCATCGGCAATTTAACACAAAAAAAAGATAACCGTTTTACAAATGAATTACTTCGATTAATCGTATATGGTGGAATTATTCCAATATTTCCATATTATTGTTTGTCATTAGAGTCACTTTAAGCAGATTTATAAAACATCACAAAAGGTCCATTTTCTTGTAACCTCTATCATTGGATTTGTAGCCAAGAGACTTATTCACTAGCGGTATTTTTCCCCCTTATTGTTATTAAATATTTTGTTGAAATACAATTCTGCTGCAATACTCATTGTACGAAAATGTATATGTATCTTTCGCTGCACTATTTAATTAATTCCTAATAATGATCAGCGTTGCATAAGCAATTATAATTTGTTCATTTGTTAGAAAGGAATGACTAGATACCAAAAATCTGTGACCTATCATTTCAATATTATTTGACGATTTTCAATAACTTCTAAAATCAATTTTTCAATATTCTTAGCTAAAACCATTTTTATAAATAATTCCTTTTTGATAATATCATAAAAATCACATTAAACTATTTTAGTTTAAGCAATGTGCTGTGAAGTAATTGATCAGCTTATTTTTTTTATTCTGATTAAGCACTAAATTTGTTTCAGATTATTATTGACTTAATTGCTTTTTTAATTTAAAAATTCTTTATTTCTATTTTTATATTTAAATCTATTATGAATTTGCTCAACTTTTAATTGTTGCAAACATTTTTTCTTTGATGTGCTTCGAACATCTTCTTACAAAAAAACAACAACGCTTTAATTCATCATGTTGAGGCGATGTGATGATCATTTCAGGCATCAAATATTTTAATTTTTTTCGAGTTAAGAATTATCAAAGCTAACACTCTAGGTCCACTAACATGTCATTATAGATTGTTTGGGTCTACTTTACTATTTTTTTAACGTTGAGAAAATATTTGTAAAAAGCTATTTGGTGACAGTGCTTTAACGGTTTTTCATTATAGGACTGACTACTTTTTTGTGATTATAAAGAGTGATTGTTTTTATCGAAACTGCAAGACTGGGTGGTTTAATAGACTTTGTAATCAAAACCATAAATTCATATTGACTACAGATGCAAGTGTTCTAGTGATGTAAATGACGAATTATGCCATTGAGTAATTGCGCTCAAAAAGAAATTTTCTAGGAACTATTAAAAACAAACTATTAAAAAACTATCGATATAAACTTTATTACAATGAAACAAAATATAATACTAATTGGCGGCTTAAATATCCCGAGGAAAAAATGACCTTCTTAGAATTATTGATAGCTGCTATTGTTCACCATAGATTAACATATGTCCTCTCTTCTTTACTAAAAGTGTTTTGCTTTCTTTTTTTCTAAAAGTCTAAAGATTTCTTTGGAGAAAGTTACAACCTGGTAGTAATAAAGATATTAAACCACTCATTTTTAACAGCTTGTTGACTGTATAATAGTCCAATTATCATTTAATTATTATTATTTCATGCCTAAAATTAGGCAGCTAAATTTTATTTAAATTTTATCTACAATTTTCATTTGTAAATGTCAGGCAATTAAAAAAACAACATCAATGTTTCTTATTTGATAACTTAATGCTAACAAAAAAGTAAAAAACAAAAACTTAAAATATTCTCCAACCATAAAAACTTTTATTGCTCTTCATGTATTTAATTTCTTTTTACAAAGTGCCGAAAAACTAATTATGCGCCCAAAGCCTTAAATATGTTTATAATTTACGTGGCGAGCGACCCTTAAGACACGAATAATATTAAAAATTTTTATTATTTTTTTTTATAAAAAATATTTTTGTTAATATCAGGAATAACAAAGAAGAAACTTTTCAATGTCAGAATAAAAAAAGAAAAGGAAAAAGAAATTAAAAATTAAATAGAAGCTGAAGTATTCCACTAACAAAAAGTGCTTGAAAAAAAGTTTATTTAGCCTGAAGAAATTTTGAAAAGAAAAAAAAAATACAATGTTGAGTGAAACCGAATTTTAAATATTCTTCCTAAGTCACAGAAAGTTTTTACCGTGAGTCGGTAAAGGGCTTGACTCCTTAGGTTTAAAAACCCTAATTTTTCTTCTTCCTCTTAATTGTCAATGTTTAAGACATTAAGATTCTAACAGTTGGGGGTATTTTTTTAGGCATTTGCTTTAAAAAAATTTAAGAGTGATTTAGAAATCGATTTGATTTATTTTCTACATGTTGACTTTTCCCTGTATAACTTTGTTTATTGCTATTTCAGAATATTCCACAACTTATTTTGTGAATTTAGAACAATTAAAGCCATTTTGGTCGATTGGTGATAGCTTCTCTCGATTTATATCTAGCTTTCTCAGGGATCACACTATACGAGTTGTTATAGATGGGATCTGGTCAAAGCAGGGGTACCGCCAGGTTATCCTACCGTATTTCTTATTTTCTTAACGATCTGTCAGATTTCCATTCCTATCTACTTTTTCGCAGATGACAGTAGCATATGCATATGTTCATTTCGCAATAGCACATGGATACTACCCTAAATCGTGATCTTTTGGAAATACCGAATGGGGCCTTGCGAACAGGGCTTAATTTAACACTCGTAAAACCCAGTGCTGTATGCTTTCGCACAGGCGAATGGTTGAATATGAAACGTCATCTCTAATTATGGGTGTTATAGATGTTAAGGAAACATAAGCTCTCGATGTTCTTGGCATGAAGATTCAATGTGATGTTCGGTTGAACAAGATTATTTTTTGGTCGCAAAAGAAGCATTCAAGTAAGAAATACTTCACTCCATCTGATCTCCTCGCTCGGAATACAAATCTTATGTATGGGCTGGTGCTTTAAAGAATTTTTTGGAGTTACTCGATCGTGTGCAGGAGAGAGCGAAGAAGCTCATCGGTGACAGTAGAGTATCAAGCTCTATTGATTCATTGAAGCATTGGAGCAATGTGGGGTGTGTTTTACTATTTTATCGTTACTAAAACGGAATGTGCTCTTATGAAATTAGGGAACATTATCCTGAAAACCTATATTTCTGTATCAAGAGCGCATCCCTTTGTGGTCGATTGGCCAGTAAAGCGCACTACGCATTGCAGAGAAAATTCGTTTTTTCACCGAATAGTTTGTATGTGGAATAAACTCCCTGCGAAGGTCTTTCCTGTCACTTTCATTGTAAAAGATTTAAAACAAATGTCCACAAGCACTAATCTCTCTATCCCCCTTCCCCTAATTACCGAGTTCTGGCACAATACGTTGCATAAGTAGGAGTCATACCCTGACTGCTGGTCCTAATAAAAAAACTGAGATTTTAATTATTTTTTCCACCGTTTCTTTCCCTTAGGTAGGAATTTGTTGACCATCAACGCCTTGAACTCGAAATGGCTTTTGTTTACTAAGTGTATTAATTGCATATTTATTGCTCCGGCTAGAGCATTATGTTGAAGATGAAGTGCCTTCGAAAGATTCTTTAAATCTACACTGAAACTCATATGCAACTCGCCGAACTGGCGAGGACTATGCAATAGTCCTTTACCTCCAACTCTAAAAACCCTACGCTACTATACACCTTTTTTATTACGTTGAATTTGTTGATTTCTCATTAATATGTTCAGTCTCTTCTGAAAAGTTTGTAAGGCTACGTACTTACTCGCACTTGTGACACCATGACTATCAACGCGGCACTGCAGCTGCAAAACAATCGATAGTACTATCAATAATATCGATAGTTTTATTTCTGTCTGGCTATCGTTAGTTTTTTTTTTGTTCGAAATCGATAGTATTGGATAGCGATAGTTGCCAGAATTAGCATTTAAAAAATTTCTTTAGTAACGATAGTATCGATAGTTAAAAAAAAACTATCGAAACAATGCTATCGATAGTTTTAAGGCAAACTATCGGAACTATCGAATGTGCCGACTATCGAAAGTTTTGCAGCTCTACGTGGCACTGCAATTAGGTTATATTTCAGTTCATGTAATCCTACTACAGTCGTTCTCTTTCTATCACGTGTTCGGCCTGTTCGCATATCTTGCATCCTCTTTTTATACCAATTCTTTCATAATAAAAAGAAATTGTATTAAAACGTTAACATGCCAACAGAACGAGACAGTAGTTTTCAGCTAGCAAGGATAAGGGCACATTGTAGATTTTATATGCCCGATCTTTTGTAGATCCTTTCAAGAATTCAGACCAGGTGCACATTCACTTTAATTCAATTAGGGGAATTTTAATAACCTGGCTACTAAAATACAAGGTTACCTTGTATAAGCTCTATCTCTTCTGTGATTTGGGAGTTTCTGTATTTTACTTAAAGGTGGATTCTGTCTGGACAAATTGTTTGTATGTAGTTCGATATTTATCTCAGAGAAGAGAGAAGTGATTTTATTTGACAACTCTCAGCTTGATTTGGTTTAACATTAATTTTTGTCCGGAAAAAATTGAACTGAGTTGCCACAAATTTTTTTTTAAAAGCTCAACTGAATTTTCACATCACATTGTGTTTTCCATTAATAGAAGCAATTTTCTTTTACTATCCATGTTTTAATAACCAAAATGCTAAACTAATACAAAAATATACAATTTCACACCAAGAAAACACTAATTTTTTAATGACTTACTGCTGTATCGACACGTTGTAAAATTAATACGACTTACTTAAAGTACCTACTGACGAGCAATTGGTTTGTTCGCACATAAACAAAACGTAGGCAGAATAGGTAAAAAATATTTGTTCAGGTTTGTCTGCGTGGAGAAAACGTGGCGATCTTAATGCTTCGTTTGCTCATAATTTTTTTTATATTTTTATTGATTTATTATTGTTTTTTTGTTAGTTCATATACAATTACATATAATTAGAAAAAATTACAGGCTTTTTGGTTTAAATATCGCCTCAATCTATCTTAGAATATTCAAAATGGAAGTGACGTTTGAGAGCAGACATCGTTGTGGGAAGAAATGTTCTGGCAACGCTGTTCGAACAAGAATTGGACATCGACAACGGAGGTCTACACAAGCCATTTTAATGTACGCACATGAAATTGTTCAATGGTTGAACAAATTAATGGATCGTTAAGACGGCGTGTTATGTATTTTTATGACAGCTTTGTTTTTCCGGACAAATTTTTCGAAATGGTTGAATCGTGCTGCAGAAAAATCTCAGTAATAAATTTTTTGTTGTCCGGGCAAAATGGGTGAATCCACCTTTACAAAGAAGTTATTGCTTTAAGTATTATTTGTTTAAAATACCAACATGCGTTGCTCTTATGAAACCATTTAAATATTTTTTCACACTCAATGATTGCCATTTTTCCATCAAAAAGTTCTTTTTTTTTTTTAGCAAAAAGCTGCAGCTGGTATTACTGGTGTTTAGTTTATAGTTTAACTTGTTTGCTTAAAGTTCAATATTTCTGTAATATTCCGAACATCTGATTTAAGAATACACTAAAAAATTCTAAACATTTTGCAATGTTCTTTATTGTATAGATTGCCCAACTTACGCCTAGACGTCACATCGCTTAGTGTTTAAAAACAATACAGTCCAACGTTTGAAACTTTAACTGAAACTGTACCTTTTATTTTTTTGGTGGTACATGACAAGAAATATCAAATGAGTTGTTAATTCTTGCTTAACTTTCATGCAGTTGTAGGGTACAAAAACACGCGGAAAAAATAACAAAACGTTGAAATAGTTTTAAAAAGTTTAAAAAAAAGTTTTAAAAATAGTTAATTTTACTATTTAATACTTCTAAGTATAATGTTATTATTATTAAGTATTTTAACTTTTCTTTGAAGAAAACAAGGTAAGAGAAATTTGATAAAATATTAATTTATGCAAACAAGAAAAACAAATTTTGTTTAAAAAAAGTCTTAAAGTCTTAATATTCTTATTAATTTTAATTTAAATTTTTTAGTCTCTTACAAATCTTTAATTTTTATATTTTGATTGGGGGAAAAAAAACTTGTGTTTAATTTTGCGTTCTTGCGACACAGGTGACGTATGAGTAATATTAATTCTAATTTATTCCGAAATAAATGAATTAATTTTCCTTAATGATTATTGCTTTATTAAATATTCTATTGTAATGAAAAAAAATCATAATTCATTTTTGCCTTTTAATTTTGTTTGCAAAAAAGTTTTAATCTTTATTTTGTCATTTTCAATTAAATATCAGAAAAGCGAATTAATCTTAATTAACCACACATTTGATTGAATAATATGTTCTTTTAAGAATCGATTAATTCATATAATTAATAACGTACTCTAGCCCATACAAGATGACTATAATATTTCTCACTTGATTTACAGAAACGAGGTAATGACGAGCGCTCTCATCGATTTATTAAAATAAAAATTTTTCGAAAGGCAAATTTCAAGATATGGGACTGTTCGTAAGGTTTGATAATCTCTAGATAATTATCTAGGGAGCCACTTGAAATCTGTGGTTTATGTTAATGAATAACGCCTCTGAAGCCAACCTGTTCGTATGGTTTGTAAAATATGGCCAGAAAGGCTCGAAAAAACGAGCCAAGCGCATTCGTCAAGAACAGCAGCGTCGAACATATGCCGGAAATATTTTCGAATAAAAAATCTATTTTAAATAAATTTTAATTTTAATCAATAAGAAAATTTATTATTTTAAATCATTTTTACTTTAATTTATTTTAATTGTGTTGAATTCATTTAAATATAAATATTTTTTTATTTTTTTTTTTTGTGTAAAAGATTTTTAAGTTTTTTGTCATTTTGCTTCTTTTCAAAATACATTTTAACTTCTTGATATTATCTTCATGAAATCGTTCGTCACTTATTGCTAAACCTCGTCTTATAAAATTGCTTGTGGTATTAATTATGAATGTTTTTGGCTGGCACCAGTAGAAATTTACAATTCGTCCAGATCCAATAGGTTTTTGGTTTTTGTTACCAGTCAATATAAATTTTATTGTCTCTCATTATTAATGTGTCAAGATATTGTTAGTTGCCTTGTTTTACTTTTTCACTCTCAACTTATTTCTAGGACGGAATGGATGCATCTATTTTCACTACCTCAAAGAGGTCATCTACATATTTCGTCAGGACTCTTGGTTGTACTTTCAATTTTCATTTATTAGTCATCAATAATAGGTGATGCTGGAGACCCCATAGGCAAATTACTGTGTTTCCGTACTTTTATATAATTTTGTCTCTTTATGAGAGAAAACGATGTTTGCTCTCATTTTTACGAATTTTACCCAAAAAGTAAAGAAACAGACTTAATTTAAAAATTATTCTTAGTACTTTTTTCTTAAATTGAAAAAAAAAAACGGTTTTATCTGTTGTCGCTTTCTTGTTGTCTCTGTTAAAAAAACAGTTTTAAGTTTAAGTTTGTGTATGTGTGAGTGTGTGTGTATTTCATTATGGTCATTTACTCTGCTTAAGCACGTTTTTCATCGGAACCATACAATTGTTGCAGATAAAGCAAATAGTAAAAAATATTCAACAGCATTATTATTGAGAAAGCCAACGTCATAAGGATAAGGCAACAGCAACTAGCAATTTATGTTTTTTTGTTTTTGTTTTGTAAAATAATAGTTTGGCATTGTCAGCTTTAATTGTTGCATCGTGGCTTAAGCAACCACTCTCTCCCCCATTTTACAATATAAAATATATTATGCAGAAATAGGAAATAAAATTAAAGTTGTAATTGCAATTGAATTAAATGCTGAAGTAACCACTTGCTAAATATTCTCTTAAATGAATGAAAGCAACACAAGTGGAAAATCTTAAACAAAACTGAAAACGCAAAGTCGATTAACACTGATTATTTGTCACTTTCATTGTTTACATTTAAAAGATCTTGTGAATCGTTTAAGTTTTAAAATTATTTTGAGAGTTTTTGGTGAATAAGACATAGAAAAATTCATTGTTTGTAATCAGGGATGCCAGAAAATTTTGATAAGAAATTGGCATTTTTAAACAAAAAAAAAACGGCTTTATCGGCAAAAAAACTGCACACACATTTTGAGTACAATAAAACATATTTTTACTAATGAAAAGTATCAAATAATTTATCATTTTTAAAGATTTATGTTTAAAATCAAAATGCTTTAATATTTGAATTAAAAATTCTAAATAAAAGCTGATTTTGTTTGTTTTGTTTTTGTTATGTATTGATTCTTATATTAACTCTTTAACCAATGAGCCCAAATACATTTCATCAAATTTCAAAAAATGCTCTCTATTCATAAATTCCGTTAAATAAAGTTTATCGATTTTTATAAAATTACTGCGTAACGTTCTTTTCATATGGATGTATAGGTTATGTATTTCAGTTGACTCACCTTAAAATATTCTTTTAATACTATTAAGAATTTCAAGTATATATTTAAAGAGGATAAATAAATTTTATTTGTTTCGTTTAAATTTTTTATAATTGTTTTCGCTTTATTTGATTAACATTAGCAGTAATCAAAAGTAAATTCTTAAGGCCTTAACAACATATTTGAATGTTTTCAAATTGGTGAAGTCTCTATGTAAATTAAGACAAGCATATTATGCAGGTGAGTGCCAAACATCTTTTATAATTAATAAAGATATTTCATTATAATTATTTTGTATAAAGCTTGTACAAATATTTGGCCTAACATTATCTACTTTTATCAATCGGAAGAAATACTTCTATATTTGTAATTTTCACATATATGTACAGCCACACAATGACTTGGTTTTGCATAGATCTGTTGCTTCATTCACACCAGCGTGAACTTTTTATTTTCTAATAGCTCAAATACAGTTAAGAACTGTATTTTCGATAACACAAAAATAGCCTGACCCATTTTCTTCTTAGTAAAAGTGCTGACTTATTAACAGTTGTCTCTTTCTAATGTTGTAAGTATTCTAGTGTTGCACAAAATTAAAAATTATTTGAAAATAAACAAAAGTTATCTTGTTACAGTGTTTATAAAAAAATCGGCATTTTTGGAGCCAAAATCGGCAAATCGGCATATTGATAAAAAATCGTCAACATGCCGATAAATCGGCAAATATGGCAGGCCTGTTTATAATTCATATTAAAAAAGGCAATAGTTCAACAAATTTCAAAAAGGCATAAAATAAGCGACGAAAAATCGTTTTCATTTAAAAAATCCTGTAAAAAAAGAAATAAAATTTCATTTTTAAAAAAGTCACACAGGGTCGGCTCCATAACATGTATGAACCACCCGTTAATTTTAAACTTTTTTAATTATAATTTTCTTATAAATTAAACGTATCTGGCAGTAACGTTACAAAGGAGAAGACATTATAAGTCAAAATTGGTTTTGTATGCGATTAAAGTTATTTAATAACCGACTTCAAAACAGAAGGAGGTTATCAATTCGTCTGAATGTTGCTTTTTCTTAATGTTTGTGCCTGCAGAACTCAGTCATCTCTAAACCGATTTTAAAAATTGTTTTTAATTTAATAGATTATTTTTACAGATTGGTCCCGTTTTAAAAACAGTTCATAATCTTAAAAAGTAAAGGGTGTCACCATACTGAATACATAATTTTTACATGTATTATGAACTGTAAAAAGCACTTCTTTAAAATTTAAAATGACTGCGTATTATTATACCGACCAATAACAAAAAGTAATACAAAAATTGATCTAAAAATTAAAGGGTGTCCCTATAGATAACGAAAATAAACCTATATTTGCCTATCTTTTAAAACATTATAGGCAAACTCTTGTAAGTTGGACAGAATTTCGATTACTATGAATATTATAATAATAAGTATAAACATTTAGAATTATAAGTTAAAGGGCGTCCCAATAGTTAATGTAATGTGATATATGTGGCCTTAATTTTGAACCGTTATAGATCATTAGAAACATTCAATGCTAACTCCGCTATAGTAAAAAGTTTAAAATTGGGGTTTGGAAATTAAAGGGTGTCCCAATAGTTCATGTATTTTTTGTGTGTGGCCAAACTTTTGAACCGTTAAAGACAGAACGCTGGTACTAAAAAGAGACCTGTATCGCCAAGCTCGCTTTATCAACAAGTTTATAATTTGAATTTATATAAAGTAAAGGGTGTTCCGATAATTGATGTAATTTTACTTCTATGACAAATGCTTGCAAGTTGGATGGAATGTCGATAGCTATGACCGTTATGGTAAAAAGTATTAATATTCATAGTTATAAATAAAGGGGTGCCCAAATAGTTTATGTAATTTGATGTATGTGGTCACACTCTTAAAGTGTTATAGAACGACAGATGAAATAATTTTAAATAATTATAAAAATAATTATTTATATTTATAATTATAGTAGTCATATGCAGTGTTTAATAATCTGAGTAAAATGCCTGCTTATAACGAATTAAGAGATGAGGCCAAAACTTGAAACGTACACATCTTTGGTGTCACTTTTTAACTCATAACATTTGTTATTTTCTATTGTTGCAGCGATAATAATACATCTTCTATTCCAGAGACAGATGCTTGTGATAGACTGCAGATCATGTAGCAATAACAATAGGGTATCGTTTTTACCCTTTATGTGCGGAACACTAAAAACGTACTTTTTAAAAAATGTGAAAAAGAGTAATTTTAAATTAACACAAAAATATGTAAATAATTTTGCTTTCTTTATAAGTTAAAAAATTAAAATACTCGTGAACTTAAGCCAAACTAAAACTATTAATTTAGTAATTACATTAAAATATTTCGTTAAATAAAATCAAAAATTAAAAAAAAGATATTACGGGCTGCTCTATATATTTCTGGCCTAATAGTGAAAATGCGAATATTTATAATCAAAAATGGTTTTATTGTTTTTCAAAGTATTCTCCAGCATGATTTATACACTTTTGCATGCGCTCAAACCATTTGTCGAAGCACTTTTTCCACTCCGATTGAGACACCTCTAAAACTTGGTTTTTGAACACTTCTACAGCTTCTTCTGGCGACGAAAATCATTGACCACGCATTTTTTTCTTGATGTGCGAAAACAAGAAGAAGTCGTTAGGTGCCAAGTCAGGGCTGTACGGCGGATGACCCATTTATTCGACGTTTTGGCCGGTCAAAAACGCTCTGGTTTGAGCCGATGTGTGAGAGCTCGCATTGTCATGGTGAACAATGATTCGTCTTCTCTTGTTGGTTTTTCGAATTTCTCCGATGACTTCAGGCAAACAAATTGTAGTGTACCACTCAGAAGTGAACGTCCTACGTTGCTCAACCGGAACAGTCGCCACATGACCAGTTTTGCCGAAGAAACAGGCGACCATTTGCTTCGAAGTGCTTCTTCCACGAACAACTTTCGTTGGATTTTGCTCGTCTTTGAAGACCCACACGGTCGATTGTTGTTTCGTTTCGGGCTCATACGCATAGATCCATGATTCGTCACCTGTGACGATCTTATAAACATCTTTTGAAGCACCGCAATCGTATTTTTGCAACATTTCTTTGCACCAATCGACGCGAGCCTTTTTTTGAGCGACTTTCAAATTGTGCGGGATCCAACGAGAACAAACCTTTTTTACGGCCAGGTGTTCATGCAGTATCGAATGTATGCTGGTGGAAGAAATGTCCAAGGATGTCTCTATCTCTTGGCATCAATGTTCTCTGGCACAACAGCCGTTTTTGGACGACCTTCACGGAATTCCTCTTTGAGCGAGCTTCGGCCACGATTAAATTCATTATACCAATTTTTCACAGTGCTATAGGATGGTGCTTCATCGCCATACAAAGAGTTAAGTTCATCAATGCACTCTTGCCGTGATAATCCACGTCGCAAGTTGTGAAAAATGATGGCACGAAAATGTTCACGAGTTAATTCCATTTTTTTCTATATTAATTTTTTCAAGTCACTGTAAACAACACAAATAATGGTCGTACGTCAAAGCGTTTTGAGTACGATTATGCTTAAAAATGACAAACTTTCCAATGGAAACGTCAGATTGCACTTGGCAGCACTCAGTGTTGTCAGGCCAGAAATATATATAGCAGCCCTCGTAAAAGTTAATTTTTCTTAGAGTACAAAAAATCGAATTTGATACGAATTTTTGATGAAAAAACTGTTGTTTTAATTAATTAATTTTTTTGTTAAAAAGTGAAGTATTTTGAAAACAGTAACTTGTAGTGAACGAGGAAATTATTTGGGTAGAATTAATATATTGTAAAGAAAGTACCATTTTCCGAAGAAAATGGCTTAAAAAACTCATGTTTTTTAGCACAAAAGTGTGGAAAAATTGACGTTTTGTGTAGAGAGAAAGTTTTGTGTTGCTAAAGTTATTTTTTTATATATTTTTTTAAGAATTGTTTTTTTTAAGTAATATTTTGTTTTTTTAGGCTCTTTTATACAGTTTAAAGATGTTGATAATTTTACTACTTTTTCAAAAAAAATAAAAAATAAAAATAAAATTATTTTGGAGAAAATTAAAATTCCATGTTTTGCTTTAAAATTGGATTAAATGAAAACAACCTTAAAATTAAAAAAAAAAAAAAATTAAAAAAAACCTTGAGTTTTCATTAAAAAAAAAAAAATATTAAAAAAGGAGTTTTATATAAAATTCCGCAGAAACAGCAAAATTAATGTTTTCTACAACAGATTCAACACTGTTGAACAAATTTTTTTCTTATTAAATTTTGGCACAGCTCATTTAATGTTTTTTGGTTATTTGTTTTTCAAACGATAATGAAGTTAAGGATTTTTCTTAAGAAGCTTTTTTTGCATTCAACATATTTTCAATAATTTGTTTGATCTCAATTTTGTAGTCTATTTTCATGGCAGTAAGAAAAAAAACAAAGTTTGACATACTTCTTGGAATGATATTTAAATTTTTAGTAATATATTCATAGCCCACTTTTAGGGGCACAAAGTAAATTGGTTTACATTTTAATTTGATTTACATGAATTTATTTAAAAAAAAGAAAGAAAGAAAAAAAATATTGCAAAATTCGTTTTAGTTTAGAAATTTTATAAAATACAAAAAAAAAATTTACATACAAATGAATAAAACTCTCTGCGACTACTTTAAATACACCACTTTAATTTTGTGCGCTTGTATGTATGTGTTTGAGTTTTTGTTGGCTTTTTAGAGTCAGATAATCCTTATGTAAACAAGATAAAATATTTTCTATTTGGTACTAAACCAGCAAGAAATTGAAAACAAAAAATTTTGAGAGCAAAAGAAAGAAAGAAAAAGAAAAGTTTTCTGCTTATTTAAATACATTTCCACATCTCACAGAAAAAAAACAAACAAAAACTATGTTTTTACTTTTTCTCAATTTATGCACGTTTTTATGGCAAACATCTATGAATTTGCACATATTCATCTAAAAATTCATATAATTCCAAACATTCATCCATCCATCCATTCACCTTCATTTGGCTGTGTGTTTACCACATAACGAAGTCAATTTTGTGTGTTTGTCAAAGTCTGAGTTATTTTCATTTTTTTTTTTATATTTTTATTTGTGAAATTTTCCTTATTATGTGGCGAACAAGTGAAGAAAGAAGGCATTAGAAAAATCCTTTTTTTTACTGTGTCAATTTTAAAATCTTGTTTAAGAAGTCCATGAAACTTTTTAACATTTCTTTCTGAGCTCGAGTGTTTGGGAGGTCTCTCGTTTTTCTTTTACTTATTTGCACTAAAGTTTATGTTCTCCCTGCACAAACACATATATAGAAAAATATCTAAATGTAGCGACACGTTATTTGCCGAAATTGGGGTTTAAGTTGAAAGTGCACTTGTGGCAGAATGTTGAAGAATTGCTTGTTAGGAGTTGTATTTTTGTTAAGAAGTCTCAAAAAATAAGTAGATTATTTGCAAAAAAAAGAAATATTTATTTTTAATTGCATGTTTGAAGGTTTTGCTTTTATTAAGTGCAGGATTTTTAATTTTTAGAAAATATTATTAGAAACAAAAAATAAAATGTTTGAAAAACTAAATGTGTTAAGATGTTTCTGTGAGAAATAAAATAAGAAGGAAAGGGATTTCTATGAAATTTAAGTGTTCATTAAAAAAATGTTACTGTGGTGCGACTTTTGTAAAACAACTGTTACTTTAAATATACGTCTTATGCTTTAAACACATTTGAGACAGCAGCTACCGACTAAAAAATATCAAAAATAGAATACATGTGTTTATATGAGAATGATTTTATTGCGACAGCAAGGCAACAAGGCGGCAGGTTGTTGTCTAGGTTAAATTTGCCATTGCAGTCGAATTAAACTAATGCTGTAAACACGATACACGAACACACGACAGCAAATGACGCTAGCAACATTTGAGGCAGCTATATAATTATTTTGAAGGCAGCAGCTACATAATAAAAATATGAATTAACTGTATTTCAGTGATGTTACTTAAGCGATTTTTAAAGAAGCAGCTCCGATAAAAAAAAAAAAATGTTTTAACTATTTTGTAAGGGGCTACTAAAAGAGTAGAATAATACGTCGATTTTCGTTTAAATTGTCTTTAAAATTTAAAATATATTGAAGTATTTCTCAGAAGCAATAATAGGTACAGTAGTCTGTATCAGTATAAATAACACGTAATTTCTTGTCCACTAAAATAAAAAAATACTGGAAACAACAGTTTTATGATATCTATTAAAAACCAATCGTGTTAAATATTTACAGATGTCCCATACTACAATTGAAATTAATATAAGTACTTCAACCAGCAATTACTAAGAACAGAAGTAAAATTTTAACCAAATGTTGTCCACACAAAAAAGAATTTTAGTTTTATATACATCTTAACACATTCCTTTGAAATTTTCAAAATTTTTCTTCGTATAATTTCGCCATGACAATTCGTCGGTGTGACATTTCTAATTTTTTTAAAATTCGAATTTCGCAAAATATATTTTATGTAATTATTGAAAACTATGTAAAAAGTGTTAAAATTTTTCTCTATACAATACTAAAATGTGCTGACAACTGTTTAAGTACAATTATACCGGTAAAATTGGGTGATTTAACATTTGTTTTTCTATTTTTCTACAAAAAAAAAAATCCATGTTTGAACCAAGGTTCTAAAGGATCTTCTCACAAAATTTTAGTCAAATCTATCCAGTAGCTCTTACGTGAGGCAGATAAGATTTCAATAAATAGGTATATTGTATTCCAAATTAATTATTATTTTCACCAGCAACAATATTTTCCTTAAATATTTCATGTACTGAAATTATCCTGTTACAGTTTTATTATAGATTTACACTTATATCTTTGAATAAATAATTTTTATTTCAAATTTTTATTGCTCTTTTCTTTTTTCATAATAAGAGACTTTAAGCACTTAATATTTTACATGTCTTATAGTACTGAAATCACTAAATTGTTTATTGTCGCCAATAAAAATAGAAATTAGTTTAATTTGACTGCATCGGCGAATTCAGCCCAGACAACAACCTGCCGCCTTGTTGCCTTGCTGTCAACAAAATAATCATTCTCATATAAACACATGCATTCAAATTTTAACATTTTGCAGTCGGTAGCTGTTGTCTCGAATGTGTTTACTTTACCTTTCTTAACATATCAATTCGATTTAATAACAAGGGTTACCTGCAAGTGCAATCGAAATCCCATATAAAAAAATAGTTTAAAATAAACAAAAAATAACATTGCTGAAGTTTTACTCTATTCAATTCGTGAGAAATCTCGAAATGTTTAATGCTTCATGTTTAGAAACAGCAAAATGTTTCTAGCAACATTTCTTTTCAATTAAATTAAACAACGGGAATTTTTTATTATATTAATTAATTTTCTAATTAAAATCTTTTTTTCGTGCTATTTTTATTAATTATTAATTATTCTAATTAATTATTTAAATTATCGAATTATTTTAATTATCGAAAAGCATGTTTAATTTAATTTAATATTTGCAAAGTGCCCGTGCATCTAAATAAATTATCGTAGTGTTTTGTGATATTTTATTTTTCAACCAGCCGAATAAAAGTCAGCCGTGTACAGTGGAAAAACAAAAATAGAATTACTGTTTGTTATTGTTGTTTTTGCTTAAAATTTGATTTTTGTTTTTGCTTGATTGTTTGGACAAAATTTTTTTGTTTATTTAAAATGTTTGTCAGAAGTTTCCTGAAGAGTTAAGTAAGCGGTAACGAAATGGCCATCGAGACGTGCTTTGACCCTCAATAATAGATATCGGTAATTTAAATAATAAAACGGGGTAATAAAAGTAGCACGAAAAAAAAAATTTATTTGGAAAATTAACATTTCCTTTCAACTGTGATATAACATAAGCTGCATTTCATGCGGAAAACTAAGCATTCTGTTCAAACTTGCGAAAATTATTAGCAACTTCAGTTATTTCGCTCGCAAAATTTGACGAGGTATTGGTACACCTCGATTTAGAAAAAAGTTTTCCTATAATTTATTTAGGAAGGCCGGATTATATAACAAAAAAATTTTCAGTAATTTTACGTTGAAGTTTTAAGCAAATAAGGCTCAAATTTTTCTAGTAACGGATGTAATAAAAGTATTTTCAAAATAATTAGTGAAGTAAATTTTATCGCAGCTCAACCTTTCAAAGAAAAAGATAATCTGGATTTATTAAAAAACGTTTGCGAAAATTTCGTTTGAAAAGGCAATTATCTACAAAAGATGAAGAATATTAAAAAGTAAGAGTGATATATTCGGCTACGCCGAATCTTATATACGCTTCACCATCTATGTATATCTATTTAAGTGACGTAGCTTTAATCAAAAAAGCAAATATTAGGATGACAGGAAATTAAAAAATAAAAAATTTCATCGGCTCTTAATGGGTTAAGCATTTTTTTTTTTTAAATTTTAGTGTTTCCTTAAAGATCTCTTCAAAACCTTTGAAATGATATCCATATTAATATTTAAAAAAATTAGAAAATTTCAGAGCACCTTAACTCGGAAAATATGGCTGAGCGCCATTTTTTTCATTTGATGTCTTTTCTTATTTTTTTAATTCTCTATCGGCCCATATATATTTTTTTTTTGATTGGAGTTACTTTATTGTTCCAAATGACATGAAAAAATTAGAGGTAGGCGTGGTTTTTTGCCTGCTGCCTCGAAGAACAACGACCGATCATCCTGACACCTCTTTCGACACTATATCTGATCGATTGACACATTTATGTTTTTTTTTTTGTTTTTTTTTTGTGAAATCAAGTTAGCCTGGACACTAACACGAACGGAAAGACGAACATCGCTCAATCGACTTCGCTATGCATAAATAGATAGATATGGATAGCAATTACAAACGGAATGATAAACTTAGTTTTACTACTTTTTGTGGTTCAGGGTATAAAAACGATCCGCTATCAAAGGGCAGTCTTCCAAACATTATGTTTTCTTTTCTTAAATGCCATAAAAGTGTTTTTTTTTTGTTTGGATAAGTGTTTTCTTGTAAAATGTAGGTTTTTGCTTATGTTCTGTTTTGCTAAAAATGCGTAATGGGAGAAAATTGTGGTTGTTGTAGAAAGATAAAACATAAATTAACTTCCTTTGAATACCATAACATTTGACGTGAAATAAATGCTTGCATGTCTTATGGTTTTTATATTTTTAATTATGGTACTTATTAAAAAACCAACACATCAGGCACAAGAAATGTGTATGTAATTATTCAACAACTTTAAGCTTAAATAACTTTGAGTTTCTTATGTTTTTTTTGTACTTAAACATATTCGTTATAATAACTTGGATAAATTCAAAATGCTTAGTTTTCTAACATTGTTGTTGTTATTTGATTTTTGTAATTTTTAACCAAAATTTAAATAAAACTGCCTAAAAGTATGCAATAATAAATATTCAACTTTGGTTGTAAACACTTTGGTTGCATACGAAACCAGCAAAAAATATAAATAAACAATGATGCCAGAGTGTGTGCGAATGAGAGAATTTGAATAATATTTGCCAGGATTTTGAAAGCGCCAGTAGTATTGTGGTTGAGTGCAATACTGTATGTGCTTTCGTAAATATTTTTTTAGAATTAAAATTATAAATGAAAATTCCGATAAACGGGTCGAGTTGCTGCACAAACAGCTAGCCACATCAACGCAACATCAACCTGAACATTAACAAATTTAATGTATTTAATGATATAAAACAATGAACGGAGTTCCAACTGTACTTGACTACAAATTCTCTATTCTTTGCTAGCATCACTCAGTTGGTATTTTTATGTATTTAAATGCTTTCTGAAGGGGAAAAATATGTCTATGGGTTTTTGCCAGCGTGTGCGTGTGTTTGTGTAACTGTTGTATATTTTGTGTTTTAAAAACTTTTTTTAAATATTTGTCTTAATCTTTTATAAAGTAAGGAAAACCACACTTACAGTGGGGTTGTGAATAAATAAAAATAATTTTAGATTTAAATTAATATAATTCTAAATTTTGGTGTCATTTCGGAAGAAAATATATTAACAAATTTTCTTGTTGTTTAATTTTTCATGGTTTTGTAATTTTTTGGACTTTATTTTAATTCTTAAAAATTTTGAAGGGAATTGAAAACTCTAAGATAAAATTGGATGTGGAAACTTTAAGGTACCAATCTGTAACGAATTCCATTTGTGGCTTAACATTTGCAATAATGGTTAATAATATTTTTAATTTATTATATATTTTTTAAAAAGTGGCCACTTAATTATCAGCCAAATTTTACTAAAATATTTCAGGTCAGATCCATGCAGTAAATCAATACGATAAAAAGCATTTATATCTCACCCTTCTAACGAAAAGCAAACATATCGCTCCTTTATTGCAACATAGTCATATCTCAAAAAATTAAAAATTTGTAGTTACTTAAGCAAAACTGCTCTTTTAGACTTTCTGTACATGTTGAAAAAAAATCAGTTTTATATCCCAAGCTGAAACGAAGTTATAGCAATTGCAATTGGGGCAATTAGATCAAAGGACTTATGTCTTGAAAACTTAAATCGCATTTTGCCAAGTTTAAGTTTTTTTGAGATATGACTATGTTGCAATAAAGGAGCGATATGGCACCACTTAACAATGTTCATTATTATTCTCTTTATCATTTAAGCATATTTTGAGGCATAATTAAGTTATGTAAGTTAACATATAGTCTAGGAACTATGACCTCAAATCCTTATCATAAAACATCTTTCTATATAGCAGTTTTATTTGTCTGAGAAGAAAAATGAAAATTCAGTACTGAAAAACTAGAAAACTAAAAAAAAAATCAATTTATATTATTCTTAATGGTATATTTTTATTTTCTTGTTATGTTTATTTAATTAAAAACACAAAAACAACACAAAACACTTAATTTACATATGCACAACTAACTTTTCTGATCGTTGGACTAATACGGTCATACCGTAAAAGATTGTGATTTATATTTATAGGCGAGTAAAAACGCTTAGATTCTTTTAATGTGAAAAGATCTGGCAGGCTCATTCTAGCTGGTTCGTGTGTATGTAAGATAATTAAAAGAAAAAATTAATTTAAATTATTTCTAATGGTTTGATTTTTATTTTCTTGTTATTTTCATTTAATTAAAAAAAATTATAATGATAGTAATAACAGTGTTACGTAACACTTAATTACCATATTCACAACTAACTTCTCTGATTGTTGGATTAATACGGTCATACCGTAAAAGATTGTGATTTATATTTATAGGCGAGTAAAAACGCTTAGATTCTTTTAATGTGAAAAGATCTGGCAGGCTCATTCTAGCTGGTTCGTGTGTATGTAAGATAATTAAAAGAATTTTGCAACAACAATTAAGACGCTTTTTTCTTCACTTATTTAATATATATTTTTGTGTATGTAAATGGCATATAGACTTTTAATTGAACTTTTAGGGAATTGTGAAACTTTGTATATAAAGATATTAATTAGACATTCGTTACAATATTTGTACATTAAAAATAAAACTTTTCTTGTCATCATGCCCACTGTAGGGCTGTATCTTCAGTAAATCTACTTTAAAGCGATTAAATAATTTTCCCAACAATTTTTTTTTTTCGTATTTCTGAGTGTCTGGTGACAGTTGTTGCCTTTGATGTTACCAGTTTGTTTGTTTGTTTTATTATTTGTATAGACTGGGGCTGTAAGTCTTTGACCAAACATTCGTTAAACGTTCAGCAGTAAATACCATGCTGACGTTTGTTGTCGTATTTTTTTTTTGCTTGGTTTTGTGTAGCCTGGCATTAATGCTAAGCACTCAGTTTCAGCACAATTTGCTTCTGCCCATCTGCTTGCTCCCTTTGTTTGTATTGATAAAAATAAAAAATCGTACTAGAACTTAAAATAAGAAAAATATTAAAACATAAGATGAATAATTTTTTAATAATAAAACTATTTTCCTGCAACTGCCCTTGTGCTTGACTATGTGTCATTTAGACTTTTATTTATTCTTTTCATCTTAAGAACATGTTGATGGTTTGAGATTAATTTTCTTAAAACTTTTCTTGATAATAATTAGAAATGTTTAGTTTCTAAAAAGCCTTGAACATATGCAACATATTTGTTGTTTTAGAATTGTGTTTTTATAAAATCTAAAACATTTCTTTAGTCTGTTCATTGCAGTTTTTTCCTTTCAGTTGTGGAATAATATTCTTGTTAGTTGGAAATTTCAATGTGAGGAATATTCTGAGTTTTTTGTGGTTTTAATTGTTGTTGAGAGTGTAAGTAAATAAAATATTTGCAAGTGATTAAAAGCCGTTTTTTGCTGGCATTTTATATTACGAAGGCTTTTGTGGTATTTAATCTGCATAAGCAGAAGCTGATAATTATTAAAAAAAAGGCTTTGAAATTTCTTATTAATTTCAAAATAAAGTAGTTAAACAGCTGCGTCACACAGATAGAGTTAATTAAAAAAATATAGCATGTTTATGGGGCTAGAAATAAAAATAAATGATAGCATATATTTTGGATTGATATGCGAAATTATTTACATGAAAACATTTATCTTAATGGATAGTTTATGAAAGTCATAAAATTAACGGATAATTAAAAAAAAACATAAAATAAATAAATTAAATCTTGTAACCGCTCCAATGGTCGAAAAGATGGCTTTCCATTATATAACCTTTGCAATACACTGAGCCCTACCAGAGTAGTACAACTTTGCTAATCGTGCTCAGAAACTGAAATTTTAGCGAGTCCTAAAGTATACATAAATTAAGAATAGGCTCTTATCGAAAAAAGCACAATCACTTGCTTTTACAATAGTTATTTTGCTATAAGGTACCTTATCTTATTAAGGTACCTTTTTTGAAAATTTTTTTTTTTTATATAAAGGAAAAATATTTTATAAAAAGCACTTTTTATTTAAACTTGAGTTCTTTTTGATAAAAAGAAGTAAAAAAAAAATTTAGAAAAAGTACTTTTACTGTTTATAAAAGTATTTTTTATAGACAGTACCGCTTTTTGTTGTAAATTGTACTTAGTTCATAAAAAGCAGCTTAAAATAAAAATATACATTTTTTTCTAAAATTATTTTTTCGTAAAAGTACTTTTTCTCTTAAAAAATGTTTACAATGATTTTTCAAAACAATTTTTGATCTATTAAAGTACTAATTTTTTTTACAAGGAACTTAAAATAATTTTCGTATTTTTTTTCATACACATTTTATTGCATTAAAATAACTTTTATGTAAAAAGTACTTTTTATAAAAAGTACCATTACGAAAAAAGTACTTTGAGAGAAAAGTTCCATTTGAAAAAAGACTTACTTTTTAAGCAATGCTTTCTGCCGATAGAAAAATATGTTTCTATAAAAAATATTTAAAAAAAAAAAATTTTTTTCAAAACTGTCTTATTGCTCTAATTATAATTTTTTTTCCATAATTTATTTTAGTTTTCTGTAATAATATAATAATAGGCTTTAAGAAATACTCAAAATTTATTGTTTGCCAATTTTCCAACTCAATCTTAATAAATTAAAAATTCAGTGTAATAAATTAAAAATTCCCATATGCATACAGATATTCAAATCAGAAGTATAATAAAGTATAGAAGCGTAAAACTCCTTTTCTTTCAATATTTTTTTTCTTTAATAATTTATTTGTTTTTAACAATCAAGTTTTATATTCTCATTTTGTTGAATAAAAAATATTATTATTCTTTCTGCTGCTATTTGTTTATATCAGTATTAAAATATAAAAATGCAAATATTTGGTTTTTTGAGTTCAATTTAAAATTCATACCTGTTAAGCAGTTGTAGCAGTGCTTTTAGCCAGAAAGTAGGCAATGATTTAAATTATAATCCCGTTATATATGTTGCTATGTTACTACTTATTGTGTTTGTTTTTATATGTACACTTCCACACAATCTTACCTGTACAGTTATTTAAATTTGTGTAAAAGCAAGAGCATGCGAATATAGTCTGTGTCTGTGTGTGTGTGTGTGTGTGTGTGTGTGTGAAAATGCAGACATGTTACAGTAATGCAATACAACGCTATTCAATTCTTTGTGTTTAATATATTTTTACAAAAAGTATTAATGTTGAGTAAAAAACAATATAAAATAAGAACAAGAAAAAAAATTTACATAAGCCCTAAAGTAGGCACTACAAAATGGAAATGTACTGATTTAAATTCTGCCTTTACTTTCTTTGTGTGTGTTAAACAAAATGAAAAACAAACTGCTTTACAATAAAGAAGAAGGGGTTAAATAAAATAAATATTTTAAAACAATAATAATAAAATGGTAAAAAGATAAATTTTGTAAATCGCTTAAAGTGCAAAAAATATAAAAAAATTGAATTTTATTACACTGTGTAAAGACAACTTGAACACACTATCAATTGTTGTGTGTTGAAATATAAAATCCCTTAAAAATCGCTGCCTTTATTAACAATAAAAATTTTATTATTTGTTTAACTCCTCTTAGAATATTAAAACTATCAAAACCTACAATGAAAAATAATTGTAAATAATTTTTTTTTTTCGCAAATTAGCCGAATACATTAACAACTTTAATTATCCAACAATAATGTTTAGCATAATAAACACTAAAAATTGTGAACAAAAAAATAAATTATCGTAATAAACCTCTAATCTGGGCAATTAAAGCAACATTGCGTGGCAACAAATTACTGGTATTAAAATACACAAACCTTTGCCAGTATTAAAATGTATTTTCATCCTTTCGCCTTTTAAATTTGCAACAACAACGAAGAAGAAAAACCACAACTAATTCCACTTGAGTAAACACCTTTAAATTAAAACTTTTCAACACTTTGAAACAGACAAAAAAAAAAAATTAAATAAAAATAAAAAATTTGAGAAACTTAAGACAAAAAAAAAAAAGATGAGTAAAAAAGTATGATGTGGCTACTTTGTAAAAAAAAATTTTTGTGGCATCAAGCAAAAATTATGTCATTTTAAATGGACTAGACATAAAAGACAGCAAGTAAGTAGTGGCTACACTGCAAGGAAGACACATTTCGTACAGTTTGTCATTTACACTTGCCTTTAGTAAATGACAACCTTAAAGAAACGTGTTTCTTTGCAATTTTTTGTTACAAAACTATAGACTTTAATAGACTTAGAACATTTATCATGTCTAAAAGGGTTCTCCAAAAGAAATATAAATTTTAAGAACAATTTTTCTAAAAAACCACTATGAATGAGAAAATATATATCAATCTCGACAGATGCTAACTCTGACAACCATAAATGTTTTGAGCTTAAATAGCAAAAATGTTCTGCGTAACTTAAGGCAACAAAATCCGCTATTGGCTCTAACATTTATATTTTCACTGTCTGTGGTTCCTCACTCAATCATGTCAATCTTAATCTGAGTCTTCTAAAAACCACAGTAAAGGGTAAAGAGACAAAAAACGATTAAAGGACAAAATCTTAAGCAGTCATTTTTATAAGAAAATATTTATTAAGGATTTTGAAGTGAAAGGGAATAGTTAAAAATTGCGATTCTTTGTAGAAAGGAGAAATTAATGTGAGAAATGGTAACTCTTTTGGGAAAAGGGCAAGTTCTTATAAAATGAAGGCAACTATTTCTAGGAGGGAACAATTTTAAATTAAGAAATGTAGTTTTTTTTTCTAAAAGATAAATATTAAAAAAAATTCATAAATATTTGTGCAAAAGGCACATTTTTCGAAGAGAGGGCCTTATGTAAGGAAGATTTTTTTTTAAAAAAGTCAAAATTATTGTTATAAAAAACTTATTTCTTGGAAAAAGTTTAAACATTTGTAAAAAAGAAATTTTTTTGAAAGGCCTAATTTAAGCGAAAAAACAATTTTTTTTTTTAAAAAAGGTAAGTTTTAAAATGCCATATATTAAAAATAACACTGTTCTGCATGAAAATCCTCCTTTAAACCAAAACATGCTTTCTTACTGAAATATGCTGAACAAGAATTTGAAGTCAGATTCTGTCTATTACACACAGTTTCTTGAGAAATTCTATTTTTTATCCAAAAATGTAAGTGTTTTGTAAATTTTACGATTTTTTTTGGCATCAAAACATAGTAAAAAAAATTCAAGAGCCCGATGATTTTAAGCGCAATGAAGTATATTTGAACAAAAAAAATTTGATGGGAATATTACAAGTGGTTGAAAAAATATGGCTAAAAGTTTTTTTTATCTTTCATTCAAATCCTTTTCATTCAAATCCCTACCTGCTCCCTTTCGCCCTCAATACCACAACTCCCCTCCCACTCAGCCGCTCTCTTGTCACTATTTTCTTCTAGAACTTGATCAGTACTCTCGAGGCTTTCGCTCCAAGTTTCTCCCCTTTTCTGTCAAAATCAGAGGATGATAGAATTTTTCTGAGTTCAGATTCGGACTCAGCACACCTGAAAACATGAGAAACAGGCAAAATTGTTCAAGGAAGGGGAGAAAAGTTTTTTTTTTGCAGAAAAGGGCGATTTTTCATTGAAAATGCAACCTTTCTTAAAAGAAAAAAAAATTATGTGATTTTTTTTAAAAAAGAAAGCAACATTGTTTAAATTAGAAAAACTCTTTATAGAAAGTGTTTGTTCGAAAAACATATAAAAGTAAAATAAAGTGTCGATATCAATTATTAAGATAAATACGAGCCCTTCAATTTTAACGTAACCCCACATATCCCCAAGTTAATGACCGCAAAATAACGTAAGTAACATAAAAATAACAACGAGAGAGCCGCCATATAATTAGAAAAATGTAAAGTTTTAAATAAAAAAAAGATTACAAATAACGATGCAATCGATGTACAAACATAAATTACTTTTATCTACCGTTATGTTCTTTCATTTTTTCTTCTAAAATCTGTTTTTACTCGTAGCTTTGATTAGTGGTTTGAAGCACGTTAAAAACTTAAAAAATTACTTATTTACTACCTGGGCCAGTGATGCCAGTGGATTCTTTTCACAAGAACGAACCCTTGTGGATACGAATGTATTTTATTGCAATATTCAGATTTTTAAGTTGGAAGACATTTTCATTGTTTAATTTTCCAAGAAATTAGAGCTAAATTTGTTTCCTGCGCAATTTTTTGCAAAAACATTTGACATACATTTTTTTACCAAAAGCTCCTTTTTTTTTAAATTAATTTTGTGAAAATCAGAATAATTCGAAAAAAATCTCAACTTATTGTGAAAGAACCAACTGCCGAAAAGTATGAATTCTTTGTAAAAAAGGGCAATTTGTGAAGAAAAAGTGCAAATTACAGAGAAAAAGTTTATATTATAAAGAAAAGGTGGAACTTTTTGAAAAAAAAACAATTTTTTTTAAATAATGCAATTTTTCTTAAAAACAAATTTTGCTTTGTAGAAAAGGGAAAACAATTTTGAAACTATTTGAAAGCGTTGTAAACAGAGAAAATTTTAGCGAAACAGACAAATTGTTTATTGAAAGACAAAATGAAACAGTTTTGAATAAAGTGAATTATTGTAAAAAATGTGAAATTTTGTACTGACAGTAATTTATGGTTGAAAAAATATTTAAATAAAATTTTAAATTTCTTTAGACTTTTAGAAAAATTATTTTTTTTTAAACAACTTAATTTTTTTATTTTAATGAATATCATGTTTAAAAACCACTTAATTTCACTCTGAATTTATATTTGCAGTTTACTGTGAAATGACTATATATTTATCCAGCAGTGGCATTAAATGTGTTTGTGTAGTGTGTGTTTCATTACAGCGGTCTTTGTGGCACTACAAAGCAACAGCAACGAGCCAAAGCAAGAGACATAGAGAAAGAATAACTATTTGCCTGAAACTATGCTTTGAACTTAATTAGCTGCGAATTAACAAATCGTTTTTGTTTTCTTTTTCTAGGTTTTGGTTGTGTTGTTGGTGCTGGCAGTATGTAAAATATAAAGCGGAAAAAATGAGAATTTTCCATATTTTTCCTACGCTTAGAGTTATAGGATTATAATAATATTTTGACAAAAAAACAGAATAATAAATGTTTTCCAGGAAAGACAATGAATGAGCCGCAGTATATAGAGTGGCTGCAGTTGTGCAAGGTGAAGCAGGCAACTTTTTGAAAAGGAAATGTAAAATGTCATCCTGCAGGCAAAGTGTGAATATTTTTACAAATGTAATCAGGTTGTTACTTGCAGCCAAGAGACACAAAAAAAAATATTTTAATTATTGTTACTAAAACACATAATTTATAAAACCAAAAAAGTTTTACAAAAAAGTTATTAAATTTAATTTCATAAAAAGTTTTGTTAAAAGAACATTAATTTAAATAGGAAAATAAGATAATTTTATTTAAAAAGTTTTTAATATCGAAATGATTTAAATGTGAATAAAAAAATAATGACATTTTGTTTAAAAAAAAATAAAATAAAATGAGATCAAACCTGGAGCCTAAAAAGCGGCAATATTTAGGAGTTTTTTTTAATTAAAGTCTGCCAGAGTTAAAAATTTTTAACTCATGAGTAACGATTTAAAATAATATAATTTTAACAGCTTATATATTTTTTTATTATACTGCAGCTGTTTGGCTTCTAAGAGGAACTCTACCAAAAAATTTTTAATTAAAAATAACTTTATTCAGAAAAAGTTAGTTATTGTTACCACTTAATCATGTCTTTCGCGTTTAGTAAATATATCTGGAACAGTAGGAAAATTAAAAATATAGACGATTTCTGTAGCAAATTAGTACAAAGAAAATTTTTTAAATGAACGAGCTAAAAAACTGGAGATTTTTTAAAAAATTCAAAACAGCACCTTTCTTTAATCGAATGTGCTCAATCACAGTATCTTTGTTTTTAGAGGAAGAATAATAATTCCTTCTTCCTGTAATTTAAGTGAAAAACTTTTCACTTTAAAATATTAAAGTGATCCTGTTTCACACAGAGTGGCCTAAAGTTTAGCATGAACTTTAAAATAAATAATTCTTGCAAAAAAAACCGAATTCAAAACAGATTTTAGCTATTGTTAATAACGGTTTAAAAATTTGGCAACATACATCAAATTACATTAAATACTGGGACACCCTTTAATTTCTAAAACATTATTTTATACTTGTTGTTACAGCGGACTTAGCAGTATAGCTCTTTCTAAATTTTAACCATCTGTCCGTTTAACAGTTTAAAAGTTTTGCAATTTACATCAAATATCATCAACTATAGTGGCACCCTTTAATTTCCAAATTTTAATACCTGTTATTGTAGTAGACTTAGCAATTAGATTCTTTGTAAATTTCAACCGTCTGTCTATAACAGTTCAACAGTTTGGTCATATACATCAAATGACATCAACTATAGTAACACCCTTTAATTTATTAATTAAAATATTAATACTTCTTATTATACCAAACAAGATAGTACATATTATATCTTATTTTCAAGTATTTGTATGTAATGGCTCAAAAGATACGGCCATATAGCTCAAATTGCATCAATTTTGGAACACCCTTTAATATCTAAATTTAAGTTGTATATTTGTCGTTGTAGCGGACTAAGCAACACAGCTTCCTTTTAAGTTTTAGCTGTCTGTCTATAATGCTTCAAAAGTTTGGCTACATTCGTTAAATTACACCTACTATTGGCACACCCTTTAATTTCCAAATACACATTTTATACTTGTTGTTATAGCGGAGTTAGCAATGCAGGTTTTTTTTATAAATTTTAACCGTTTGTCTAAAACTCCGCAAAAGTATGGCAATATGCTCAAAACTAAATAAACTATTGGGGCACCCTTTAATATATAATTTTAAATATTTGTACTTGTTACTATAACGGTCAACATTCTGGCGTATTTTTGAAGCGTTTATTTATATCGGTTAAAAATTTAGTACCATATAGGACAATTTACGTTACCTATGGGGACACTCTTTAATTTTTTGATTTATTTTTGTATTACTTTTAATACGATTTTTTTTTCAATTTTAAAGTGGTGCCCTTTACGGTTAATAATACATGTAAAAAGCATGTATGTTGTGTGGGGACACCCTTTATTTTTTAAATTGTTGAACTTTTTTTAAAACGGGAAAAAAATTTCAAACACTGTTTAAAAGTGCTGAGTTCTGCGGGCACAAACATGAAAAAAACAACATTCAGACGAACTGATAATCTCTTTCTTTTTTTTTAATTCGGTTAAAAATAGAAAAAAGGAGTGATTATATTCCAGTGTATATTAAACGGACTATAACGCTTTTTACTGAAAAATTTCGCATATTGATTCGGAAGCGAGGTTCAATATAGATGACGTATCGCAACCTTGTCACTTGGTAAATGCATGCATTTGCCTTTTGCTTTTACTTCTTATTTATACTCTAATCATTAGTGGAAATCGTTGCATCAATGAATACCTTGAAGGAGGGTGGAAAATCCCTGGCTCTATCGATACTGATAGTGGATGAAGGTACAGGTGTCTCTTATATTAGGTGGAATTAGTATCAAATTGATCCTAAGACGAGTTATTGATGGACATTTAAATGTAAATGTACGACCTTAGAAAAAAGCCACCATGGTACTTAAACGATACTCACGAACCCTTATAGACTTTAAGACATTAATTATTGTCCTGCTGCAGTTTAAGCTAGAAATTAAAAAACACAATTTTTTTCGGTAAAAAAATTATCAAAAAAAAAAAAATACAAAATAAAAATACTGTCTTTACTTTATTGTCTAGACAGAAATCTTAAGTTTATTTAAAATGTTTCTGAGAAGTTTCCTTAAGAGCTTAGTTAGCGGTAGTAAAATGGCCATCGAGGCGTGCTTTCAACTTGACTAATCAATATCGGTTATTTAATTATTAAATCGGGATATTAAATTAAAAATAGCACGAAAAAAACATTTTTTAAATTAATTAATATATGTAATTCAATTTAATTTAATCGATTTAATTTAATTTAAAGATACAAACTTTAGCTCGACTAAAAGTTGTTCATATTATTAGTATATAACATTTTAAAATTTATGTTCTTTAACGATTAACATGTTGAAGCAAACCTACCAAAACCATAAATGAAAAACGCTTAAGTCCACTTATAAAAAAAACTAGAGTTAGTGATTGATATAATTACATTCCATTAAGTTCTTCATATACATAATTTCACATAAACATGACATCGGCTTTTAGTGGGTTAAGCATTTTTTTAAAATTTTTAGTATTTCTTTAAAAATCTCTTTAAAAGCTTTAAATGATATCCATATTGATATTTTAAGAAATTTGAAAATTTCCTTGGATGAAAGACGAAGTAGAGTAGTCTGTGGATGGTTCAGGTTACTAAACAAGGCATCGAGTAGTTCATGTCTCGCCGGAGTAACACACTAGTGTAGCGTGAATCGATGCGTTTGTAATAATAACGCATGTTTAATAAATACGAGACCATGGGATTCACAAGACCGGTAGGATCAAGAAGTATAGCCACAGAAAGCCATAAAGTAAGAACACAGTATTTATAATGAGCCACAGTGGTATTCGCAATCAAAAGAATCCGTACGTTTGTTCTAAAAAAACGTAATAATATTATGCTAATATCCTATAACATTTTTAATAATGATTTTTCTTCAGAATGTTAAAATTTTTTTGTAATATATTATTTCTGAAGTAAAAAGAGGAATAAAAATTTAGTAACGACCATAATATTACAATCTTAATCAATTTGTTCTACTCCAGAATTATTAATTTTTTGTGTGAGTTTTACAGCGATTTAGGTTTTAAAAGAAAAAAAAAAGTTGCTTAAACTTTTACTTTTTCAATTGATTTGTATGAGCCGACAAAAGCTATTAACCACTTTGAGTTTACAGCCATCGGATATTCCTCATTGTGTGCAAATTTTTTATTTCCTTAAAAGTTTCAATTGTACGAGTAATAGCAAGGATTTTTTAACTTTTTGTATTCCTTTTTTCTTTCTCAGCTCATCTGCCTTTTTTTGCTTTAGCTTAAGTCAAACTTTTTCTCTAGCTATTGTCAACCTGAAAGAGTTTTTGTGGACACAAAAAATGAACAATTCCTTTTTTCGCATGCTTAGCACGTAGCATTGAATTAAAGTTTTACGTTTAACAATTTTATCTTCTCTTTTTAGCTAAATTTTTTTGTGAAACCGTTTGGCTTGCAGCAAGACATACTTAAGTGGTTGGATACAACTAAATACTGTTGATGAGCTAAACAGTAACAATAATGCACATTTTAAGCATGAATAATAACAAGTGTTATGGCAAGGTATATGCACACAAACATACACATACACTTATACAACAGGTATCAAGAAAACTATCAGAGAGATAAAAAACTTTTAAATGTCACATTTCTGTTTTTATCACTTAACTCAGCACAAGTTTATTTCTTCATTATAAACCAAGTATTTAACTACAAAAGGAGTAGAATAACAGTAAAAAAAAATAACTCAATAAAAATCTTGTTTATTTACTAAAAAAATAGTTGAGATGATTACGAATTACATTCACAGTAATTCAAACTACTTTAACTATAAATCAAATATGTTCAGTTTTTTAACATTTCTATTTTTTTCCTTATTCCCTTCTACACACAAAAATATTATAGTTGTTGCTTTTGGTGTTTTGTTAAGAAATTTTTTGATTTATTGTTTGCTAAGTTGAATAAAATACTAGTTTTTCAAGTTTATTTTTTTTTCCTATTTGACTTTATGTTACGAATTGGAGTGGATTTTAAACACGTTTCAAATGTCATATATAATGGAACATTTTTATGTGGCTGTGTATGTGTGTGTGTGTGTGTGTGAATGCATGATATTTAGTAGCAGAATTAAAAAAATATGACTTGAAATATGTTTATATTTTTCATAAAGACACAAAAACATGCTGTTGCATAAAAGAACACTTTTAAACATTTTAATGCGTAAAACTAACTTTAACATGGCGTATGAGTGATATTTTTTGTATTTCATAAAGACGTATGAGCAATGCAAAATTAGGAAATGAAAGCAGTATAAATAGTTTTAGTTAATATTTTGTTTAAAAATATAAAAAAAATATTAAAAAAAAATTTTAAAAAAATATTTTAAAAAATAATCTAAGAAAATATTTTTGAAAAATATTCTAATTCTCAAAAAAAAAATATAATAAAAAATACTACAAAAATAGTCTAAAATTAAAAATTAATTAAAATTATTCTGACATGGCGTATGAGTGATATTTTTATTTTTTTGTATTTTATAAAGACGTATGAGCAATAAAAAAAGGAAATGACAGCTGTATAAATAGTTTTAGTTAATATTTTGTTTAAAATTATAAAAAAATATTAAAAAAAAAAAATTTAAAAAATATTTTGAAAAAATAATCTAAGAAAATATTTTTGAAAAATATTCTAACAAAAATATTTAAAAAAATTTTTCTAAAGAATATATATTTTTTTTCAATTCTCAAAAAAAAAATATTCAAAAATATAATAAAAAAAATACTACAAAAATAGTCTAAAAATTATTCGAGCATGGCGTATGAGCCATATTTTTTTGTATTTTATAAAGATGTATGAGCAATGAAAAATTAGGAAATGAAAGCAGTATAAATAGTTTTAGTTAATATTTCGTTTAAAAATATAAAAAAATATTAAAAAAAAATTTTAAAAAATATTTTGAAAAAATAATCTAAGAAAATATATTTGAAAAATATTCTAACAAAAATATTTTAAAAAAATTTTCTAAAGAAGATATATATATATATATATTCTCAAAAAAAAGTATTAAAAAAATAATAAAAAATAGTCTAAAAATTATTCTATAAAAATATAAAAAAAAATATTTTAAAATTTAAAAATTCTTCAGAAATATTCTAAAAAATAATAAAAAATATTTTAAAAAATATTCTAAAAAAATTTATTTTTAAAAATTATTCTAAAGAAAATGATTTAGTTTGATTCATCGTTACGAAACCGCTTTAGGGTCACCGTGAGTAGGCTCTGCAACCTCCAATACTTTTGTTTTCCTTTATTGTCCATTATCCTTTAGAGATCTAGAGATGGGGGTTTGTGACTTTTGGTCGAATTTGGTGGTCGGTACATTTTATTCCCGAAATATGATGTCCTGGAGATTATCGTTTCATTGCATATAGAAGAAAAGAGTAAAGTTGGCGTTAGACGTCTAAGCAGTGACTTTTTCCACAATTTTTATTGATCAGGAAGAATAGCGTGACTTTAAGAGGGCGTCACGCACGCAACCAGCAAGAAACCGGCAAAAAACTATATTTGTATTAATCCTGAAAAAGGTGCTGTTGTTCTTTATTGCCTATTTCACATATTTTCCTTTTTGTTTCTCTTTGTGTACACGAAATATTTTTTTTCATTAAAAAAAAATTCTCCTTAAGCCTGTGATGATATGACTAAAATTTCAAGCAAATAAAATCCTTTATTATAATACGATTATTTAAATCCTTTTTGATCTTAATTCCTTAAATTTTTATTTATTTGTGTTTTTTTATCAGTTGCAGTGAATGTTTTTTTTCACCAAAGTAAAATGCTAGATATGGTTTACCAAACAATTTTCATTTAAAACGAATAGTCCTTAAAAACGGCTTTAGTCTTCCGTTTCTTGTTTTTTGTTGGGTGGAAAAAGAAAATAAAAAAAAATATAAAAAACAACTTCCGTTTGCAATTCTTTTCTTTGTGGATGGAATTCGTATATAAAGTTTTTGGCATTTAACTGCATTTAAAGGGCAACAGAGAACAGCCAGGTAAACAAAACAAATGTTTGATTGCAAGTTTAAACATTTTGTTCATTTGCTGTAGCGAAAACCAAAAACTTTGTTAATAACAGCAGCCACAATTTCTCAAATAACCGCAACGATTACAAAATCTATTTTGTTCACACAAAAAGAAAAAAAACTAAATGAATATTTTTGTAAAAATAAAAAATCCTATTTTCCCAGGCGCACTTAAAAGGATTTTATTTTTCTAAAAAAAAAAAAATCAAAATATTATTTTTTGTATGTCCATTATACCTTAAAACCTCTGACTAAATAAAACATGACAGTATCTTAAATTTTAATAGTTTTTCTATAGACTTTCTGCTAAAGCACAGAATTTACTCGTATGCAGTTTGTGCGGAAAATTTTAAAGAAAAATAAAAAGACACGAATTTACATTAATACAATTATTTCAACTTTTAGAAATTTCTAAAAGTAATTCAAATAATAAAAGAATAAAAAACCCCAAAATAAAAATGTTACCTGGCATGAATAGAAAAAAGTGTTTTGTAAGTTTGTAACTGTCTGAATGCATTTTAGGAACTAAAGAGGTGTAAAATTTCATCGTAGCTACAAAAACGTGCTAAGAGATTTTGTTGGTTGTTATGCTTGTGTGTGAGTGAGTATGATGCAGGACTATAGGAAATTTAAGAAAATTTTAGGCAGTTTTTATTTTCTTTAAACGGCAGCATAAATATTTTAGGCAACGGACTTTTTTGTTTTTGGTTACTTTTTGAATAACAATTTTTGATTTTATATAAAAATACATATATAAAAAGTAAGAGTTCTATATTCGGCTATGCCGAATATTTTATACCCTTCACCATCTATGTAAATTTAGTTCAGTGATGTAACTCCAATCAAAAAAGCAGATATTTGGGTGGCAGAGAATTAAAAATTTTGAAAAAAAAAAAAATTAAGTACTCATATAAGTCGTTTATTTTGAAAGTGGCATAAATCAATCTGCGTTTAAATTGAAACACATAAATAAACGGTTGAGTTTGAAGGGGTTTAAAAGTATTGAGGCTAAGTTTTGAGAAGACTTACTTGCACTCCTTATCTCAAGATGCTTTATTTTTCATCAATATAAACTTTAGGCAACATAAAATCGAAAATTTCAGAGCCACGTAAATTTTTTGATATTTTTCTTCATTGAAAACATGACTGCAACGAAACTAAATTATTAAGTTTTACAATAGATACTAATGGTTTAAACGCTTTCACAGCGTTTTATTAATTTTCTTTCATTCACTGCCTTCAGTCGTTTTATTTTATATAATAATACCGTCATCTGGCAGCACCATATCTAGTGTGGCGAGTTTACGCAAAAATGCATATCTTCGTTGCCCACTTTACGCTCAATTAATCTGTACAAAAAAAAAAAAACAAACAACTTGCCAAACAAAAAAAAAAAAAAAAAAGAAAAAGAAATTTTTTTAAAATTTAAGATTTAAAGGAATTTGGTCTTTATATAAAAAATCTGGGCCAAGTCAGCAGTATAGTGGTCAATAAATATAAGTTGTGTGTGACACTTTAGACAGCGATGCTTAGGGATGGCTTTTGTCCGACCAATTCAACGTTTCTGTAAGTGCGCTAGCTTTTTTGAAGCGGCTCCAGCATCCAACCCTGTATTAGGACTAACTCCGAAAAATTTTCTTAACATTTTTTAAGTTGGCTTTCCAACGAAATTATAAATTTGAAAACATTATCGTTACTAAACTAAAAAATTTAAATTTAATGACCACATAATTTTATTATGTTATTTTTACAAAATTTAAATTTAATCCTTTGTTTTACTAAATCCCTTAGCGGAAATCGGTTAACAAAAGCTTTGCTTGCTCTCAAGAATTCTCACAAGTATTAAAAAACTTTTTATTAGCAAAAGTTTAAAAGTTCCAGTTTTGGGATTTTGATGCATGATTTGGGAATTTCGAGATTGAATTTATTTAAATTGAAAGCCTCATGCAAATTTAAGCCAGTAATCTTCGCTATTGATAATGACTAATGACTACTTTAACAAAAAAAAAAGATAATTAATAAACTAAGTGAGAATTACAAAATTAAAATTTTGAAATTTTGTTTACTTCGGCTACTTATATAAATGATTTATTATCTTTTGATCATCGTTTTAATGATTCGTTATCTCTTCTCTTTAAATTTGTGGTTGTGTTACAAAAGGATTAACTAAATGAGAATTACTAGTTGGAAAAATACTGCCGTGTTACTTACAGAGTATACGTTTTTCAATACTCGAAATAAAAAAGGCATTATTTAAGCAACAAGATGGTTTTGTATATTTAAAACTGTCCACCCGGTTTAAATTTTGCTGTTCAAATCAAGCTGCTACAAGTTTTCTTACTTTTTAAAATTTAAAATTTCTTTAATCCGTTGTCGTACTACTGTTATTTCCTAATTCCCTTTTACTCGAAAATTTAAAGAAAAAAAAATAAATATTTACATACTAAATAAACCACTATTAAAACAAAATTATAATTTTTTTATAGAAGTTGTCATGTTATTTTGCCAATTAATCGTAAAAAGCTGTTTTTTACAACAATGGTGTCTTTGGTGACCCCCACTGATATTTTCCGGCAAACATTTTCGTACAATATTTTAGTCCTTAAATGTCCTTTTTTAAAGGATATTTTTTGATTTTATCAAAAAAAGGGTCAAATTGACCCATAAAGGAACCAGTTAGAGGGTTAAGATCTTCCACAAAAATAATCCTCATACAATTCCACAATATAACTCAGACCAAAAGAATTCTCTCAGACATTAACTTACAGCATTTTTTTCATACAGTATAATGCTCCCTTCGACCAAAATATTGAATACTTTGACCCACTGTAAAAAAAAACTCAGACGTGCTGGACCATAAGTTTTGTTCTACAAAAATGATCTACAAACCCTTTTAGAATTATAGGATCGCTATTCTGTTCCAAAAATGCTGTTGGACAGTGTTATTTACAAATATCTGCGGACGTTTTGCAAAGAATAACGAAATAAATGCTTTGGATTGTGTGTGGACTTCGTCTAAGCAAATTAATATTGATGGATTATGAATATTTCTTATATTCTTATTTATAAAATATGTTGGTTGAATAGATGATGTTTATAATGTTTAAGATAGATTGATGCGAAGAATGCTGATGAAGGATGTAGCGATCCAAAAAAATGCAGCAATAAATTCTTTTGTTTTCTTTGGAAAACGTCCGTTAACATTTGTTAATAACTTTTTTTTTTCAAAAAGTTTTTAAAAATTAAAATGAAAATGAACTTAAGCTAAAATTAATTTCAATTCAATTGTTATAATATAAAACAGTTCATTTAATAATTTCAATAAAATTAAATTAAACAGAAATTTTATCAATTAAAAATTATTTTGTTTTTAATATTATTTTTTATTTGCAAAAATACTTAATTTAATGGAATCCTTTTTATTAAAATCACCTTCAACAACCAACCAACTCACATGGTATGTATTTGTATATTAACAATGTGTTAATGTGTGCGTGTAAGAAGTAATGTGTTTGGATTTGGTTTGCTCTTGTGTGTTTGCGTTTAATAATTTGACACACTTTTAAGCCAAGTATGGATAAAAGTTTATTTATAAAACCATAAGTTTTAATATGTTTCCTGTACGTGAAATTCACATACACACATGCATACACACTTTCGTACATGTAAAGTCATACTTAACCGTTGCATACTTTTTTGCACAGCGTGTAAAGATTCTCTTAAGGCAAAAAGCAATGAGTGTGTGGTATTGTGGCATAAAAATACCACATTCACGCACTTTTACCTGTAACTTTGTTTCTTCTTGTTCTTGTTCTTGTATTTTATTTTTAACTTTTCGAAAACTATAACGCATTAACTTTTCACACAAACACACACACACATGCAGGCAAATGAGCTCCGGTTGTGAAAGTGGCAGGTATTATGCCTGATGCACAATTGTAATAATGTTTAAGGGTTATGTGGATGCCGGTGAATGCGGGTGTGTGTGTGTGTGTGTGTGTGTAAAACTACATGTTAAAAGTTTTTTGAGGCGTGTTCAGAAATTAATATGGTTTTTATGAAATGAACATTTTATTCAATTGACTTTATGCTACTTTATTCAAGGAATTAAATGTGTTAATTACATTCGCTACATTTCATAAAAGTGTAAGTGTACGTGTGTGTGTGTGTCTGGTAGATTCTTGCCTTTTCTCAATTTTAGTTACTTTTACTATTCACATGTGGATGCTGCAAATAAAGTGGTAGCAGTGGTTTTGGTTACAAATTTACCCCAATTCAAGTCAATAACGCACGAAAAGAAACCCAAATAAAGATTGCGTTTTTTTTCCTTCAATAATATTCATGAAAGGAAGTAAGAAGTTTATAATTAATCTTAAATAATACTTAAAATTCATTTGATTTTTGGGATTTTTTTTTTACTTCCACTGAAGTTGTGTTGTAAATAAAAAAAAAAAAATTAAGTGTTAAAAGTTTACATCCGTTTCCGCAGTGACATATACTACGTGTATAAATTTCATTGCTTCCATTTTTCCTGCCATCAAGTTTCAATTATATTCTGCAGCAATAATTCTTATTTCATTAAATCGTGTTTTTAAGTACATGAAAATACTTTTTCTTGTTCTTTTTGTGTTGCTGATTTTGAAAAAATTTTAATTTGAAATTGCTTCGTTAAATATAATTTATGAACTTTTTTATTTCATCAGTAGTTGTACTGCACTCTTCATTAAAAATCAAATAAAATATACAATTTGTTGCTCTACATTTTCAGCCACTTGTTTAACATTTTCTTTTAATTTTTTTTGTATGTTTGTGTATGTCGTTTTGTTCTCTCCATGGCATTACGCATTCACCACTCAATGTTATTGCTGTAGTTGTTCAAAATATTTGTTAAGCAAAACTTTTTGAAGATAAATAGATTGATGCAATCGAATGTGAACGGCAGGGGTCATAATTTGGCAAATATAGCCTTCAAAGTTTATCATTTGTAGTTATCGGTTCTAGTGTAAGAAGCTGTAATTCAAGATAAAAAATTGTTGGGAAAACTAATTTGGGTGTGAAAATCAATTAAACCATTTGCTTCAGCAATCTTACTTAGAGAAATAAAATGATAATCTAATTGTTATTATCCAGCATTTCTTATGGATATTCTCTTTAAAAATTTTAACACTCTGTTGTTTGTTGAGATAAACTCGTGGCTTAAGAAACCCCATTAAAAGAAGTCTAGAAAGTTTAAGTTGGTGGGTCTTATTGACCAGTGCAAAGTACTTTAACAAGAGATTAAGCAACCCAGAAAAGCAACTCTCAGAATTTCAATTGAGAACTAATGGCGCCAATCTGTTGAAACCGCATGTTCTTCAATCCTAATTTGTTCAGTTGAGATGAAAGAAAGTCGTTGATTATAACTATGTAGCAGTGGTGTTTTTGGTGACCCCCACTGAAATTTTTTGGCAAACATTTTCGTATAATATTTAATCCTTAAATGTCCTTTTTTAAAGGATATTTTTTGATTTTCTCGAAAAAAGGGTCAAATTGACCCATAAAGGGACCAGTTAGAGGGTTAAGATCTTCCACAAAAATAATCCTCATACAATTCCACAATATAACTCAGACCATAAGAATTCTCTCAGACATTAATTTACAGCATTTTTTTATGCAGTATAATGCTCCCTTTGACCAAAAAATGAAAACTTTGACCCCCTGTAAAAAAAAACTCAGACGTGCTGGACCATAAGTTTGTTCCACAAAAATGATCTACTCAACATACCCTTTCAGAATTATGGGGTTGCTATTCTGTCCCATTCAAAAAGTCTAAATTTGTTGGACAGTGATATTAAAGAAGCGTTTGTAAATTAAATAATAATAAACTAAATACAATTAACAAACTATTTAAAAAAATATATATTGTGATCATTGAACAGTACAGAATAATTTTATACAATGTGCTTTTAAGAGTTTTTTGAGTGTTCTTCAAAACAATCAAACAACAGCAAGAAATTTTTACTGTCTTTCGTTAACAGCACACAAATAAGCATTTTGAGCTAAAAGCAGAAAAAATAAAAATCATTTACTCCAAAACTGTAGCTATAAAAATTTGTGTAAGGAGTTTTTAACTTTTTTGTGAGTACTGAAACTAATATTGCTCAAAGCTTAGCAATAAATTAAACAAAAAAAAAAATGTGCCAATTAAAAAAACACAATTTAAAAAAGAAAAAAAAAAAAAAACAAGTAAGTGTCCTATATTCGGCTATGTTGAATCTTATTTACTCTAATCCATATATGTAAATCTACTTTAGTAAAGTAACGCCAACCAAAAAAGTAAATATTGGGATGACAGAGAATTAAAAAATATGAAAAAATTAAGTAATGCATGTATTTAATTTTACATAAAAATGTCATCGGCTCTTTATGGGTAAAGCATTTTCAAAATTTTTAGTATTTCCTAAAAGCTCTCCTCAAAAGTTTTAAAATGATTCCAATATTGATATTTGAAAAAATTTGAAAATTTCAGAGGCCCGTAACTCGGAAAATATGGGAGAGTGCCAATTTTTTCACTTGATGTTTTTTTTCTTATTATTTAATTCTCTATCGCTGTATATATATATATATTTTGTTGATTGGAGTTACTTCATTGTTCCAAATAATATGGCAAATTTAGAGGTAGGCGTGTTTTTTTTGCCCGCTGCGTCTAAGGATATGGACCTACCTTGATGATTTCTAATAGCACTTCTTTCGACACTATATCTGATCGATTGGCGCATTTAGATTTTTGTTAAAATTAAGTTTGCCTTTGCAAACTAACACTAACACGGAGCGACGGAAATCGCCCAATTGATTTCGCTATGTATAGGAAGTCGGAATATATACACTTTAAGGGGTCGGAAATGGATATTGTAGAAATTACAAAGAAGACAATAAACTTAGTTATACCCCTTTTTCACTTTTTGTGATGAAGGGTATAAAAAGATTAATTACAAAATTTCGTTTTCCATCTCTGATCTGCAAGCACCCAAAACCATGCACAGATCTCTTGTACTTATGTTGTTTTTTTGTAAAGTATTTACTTAGTGCACGTACGGTTGAAGTGGGTGGCATAGTCAATTAAAACACACAAAATACAAAATAAACACAAAACCAACAAAATAAAAAAAAAAAAACAACAAAAATACTGCAAAGACAATAAACCGGCTTTTATGCCTTTAGTACAATGAGAGTTTAATAAATATTGTATTTGCATTCTCTTGCTTGTTTGTTTTTGTGTTTAATGCTTGAACAGCAACAACAAACTGTAAAAGAAAACTAACTGGTTTTTATATTTAATTGATAAAAAGCAGATTTAACAACAACTATAAAGTGAAAAATAAAACAACAAATACAAACACGTTTACATTTACACATATGACTGACGTACTGTAAATACCCAGCAAGCATAAAGTTAAATGTTTGAAGTAAAATGGTTTTTTTTCTGTTAAATATCAAATGTGGTTCTCAAAATTAAATTTAATGTTATTGAATTTTAATACGTTACTTATTTTTTGAAAAATATTCAACAACTGAAAGTTTTCAATTTATTGGGAAAATGTTGATTTAATAATTATTTTCACAGACATTATTTGTTAACAGAATTTAATGCAATTAGTTAAGTTTTAAGCGTTTTAATAATTTTTTTCGTATGAATGTCATTTCTAATTTTCTCAAAATTAAAATTTAGAAAAATGTGTTTTTAAATATTTATTTCAATGTTTTGTAGACAGTATAAAAATTTTTCCATTTACAAAAATAGAACGTTCAGGCAACTGTTTCAGTACCAATATACCGGTAAAATTGGGCGCTTTCTTACTTGTACCTCTATTTTCTCTACAAAGCGACTTATTTTTGCGAAAAAAAATATTCTAATTGAAATTCCAAAAAAAAGTGTTTTTGTATTCCACATCGATTACTATTTACATGAACATAAAAATTTTCCTTAAATATTTCATGTACAGAAATGACCCCATTACAGTTTTATTATATGTATAGATGACCTGTGACTATTACGCTGTTTTGTCATTTCAAAAGTATTATTTAAAATCTTTATCACTTAGAGATCAAACTTGATTGCTTGCTGGGATCTCATTTTTTCTGTGAAAACTATTATTATTTATTTTCACATAAACCGCAATAACGTTGCGCAGTCGCACAACCTCTTGTTTTACAAAAGAAAAATTTAATAATATTTTATCACTTAACAGAAAACAACTCACAATTTTTATCTTACAACAGTGGAGCAAAAAAGAAAAAGAAATAAGGATAAAAGAGAGTTTAAACGAGACTTCAAAAGAAATCTGAGATTATTTTTTAAATTTGTAGAATTCTATTTAAGAAAGAAAAAAAAACGCAAAAAATTAAATTCTTTAATAAAAAATTTTAAATTTGTTTTATGCGTAAACTTTGCATCTTAGAGCTTAAATAAAGAAAATCTGTTATCTTTTATAAAATTATAAAAATGAAAATAAAGAATTCAAGAAAAAATCTAACCATGGCTTGCTGATAGCTTATTGTTGTTGTAATTTTTTAAAATTAGGTTTGGCTCTTTAGATTCTGTATATACTAGACAATTATAAAAATTTAATTACTTTTAAAAAGCATGAATTCATTCTTTTAAGGTTCTGCTAAATAATGCACAGAATAACAATTGAATTACGCAGCCAAGAGACCAAAGCGAGTTTTGAAAGAAAAAAATATGTATATTTATGTGAGTTAAAACTGGGTACTATTGTGCCACCAAAATAGACAACTAAAAGCAGCCAATATTTTCAACACCACCATAACCAACAACAATAATTAACCGGTATTTATTTAAATTCATTTATATACTTGGCCGCTATTGCTACTGTCGTCGTCATCGCTCAAGACAACTTAAAGCTTCAAGTTTTTGATATTAAATTTTATTTTTATTTCAAGTTATTTTTTTTATTAAATAGATTTTATTTTTCATTATTTAATATGGAAACAACCTTTATTGACTTCTAGTCTTTTGAGTGAACGCTAAGAGCGCTAATCGTGGTTTTGTTATAATTTAAAAGTATAAAAATAATTGTTGTTATTAAGGTGAAAAAAAGTAAACCAAGGTGTGGATTAAAACTAAAGAAATCAGAAATTAATTCATAGAGAATAAATTTTTAAATATCAAAATTATCTTTTAAAGCATTTGAAATTAAAAAAAACGCTAACATATTCATTAAGTTTATAAAGTTGCTCACAATTAAAAGATCAAAATTTTATATAAAAACCAAAAATTAAATAAAATTGAATTTAAATGATGACGTTTGCCAAGTTATTCGTGTTGGCTTTGGCCATAGGTAAGTTAATTAATATAAATAAAAGAAAAAATCTTAAAAATGATAAGCATTTAATGCGTAAGAGGCAAAAATTTTAAATTTCCATAAAAGAGTTGATATTATCGTTTCTAAATAAAATTGGCATTAAAAACTTTTTTTATCTTCCCTGATTTGTAAAGGATTAACAGTTTCGTAGAGTTATTGCAATTATTATATGGTGCTTTCATCAGGAAACGTAAAATAAAAAAGTTCCACAAATAAAGAAATAAGAGAAAAACAAATTAACAACTTCGTTTTTTTTAATAAAAATTATCTTTTACAAAAAAAAAACTACAAAAAAGAAAAAGAAATTAAAAAAGTAAGTGCTTCCAAAAGTGACTTTCCTGAGGTCTCTTCTATCAAAAATTCCTTTAAAAAGTAGACCCGCAAAAAATGCCTTTGTTGAAGGTACCATTAAAACAGGTACAATAAAAAAGGTATTATTAAAAAAGGTACCATTTAAAAGGTACCGTTAAAAAAGGTACAATAAAAAAGGTATCATTGAAAAAGGTACCATTTAAAAGGTACCATTAAAAAAGGTACAATAAAAAAGGTATCATTAAAGAGGTTCCACTGAAAAGGTACCATTAAAAAAGGAACAATAAAAAAGGTATAATTAAAAAAGGTTCCATTCAAAAGGTACCAATAAAAAGGTACCATTAAAAAGGTACCATTTAAAAGGTACGATTAAAAAAGGTTCCATGAAAAATGACCATTAAAAAGGTACCATTAAAAAAGATACAATAAAAAAGGTATCATTAAAAAGGTTCCATTAAAAAGGTACCATTAAAAAAATACAATAAAAAAGGTACCATAAAAAGGTACCAATAAAAAGGTACCATTTAAAAGGTACGATTAAAAAAGGTTCCATGAAAAATTACCATTAAAAAGGTACCATTAAAAAAGATACAATAAAAAAGGTATCATTAAAAAGGTTCCATTAAAAAGGTACCATTAAAAAAATACAATAAAAAAGGTACCATAAAAAGGTACCATTAAAAAGGTACCATTGAAAGGTGCAATTAAAAAGGTACGATTAAAAAAGGTACCTTTAAAAATTGCCTTAAAAAATTATTAAAAAAAGATCCGATTAAACCAATAATTTTATATAAATTGTTTTTAAAAAACATCTTTAAGTAAAGTACCTTGTAAAAAAATACTACTTAAAGCATTATAAAAATACTTTTTAGATATCTGTTTTAAAGAAAGTACATTTAAAATTCTTTAAAATAATTAATAGATTGTTAAAAAAAGAACTACAAAAATACATTAAAAAAAGCACATTTTTGAAAAATGTACTTTTCAGAAAGGTGGCATTAAAAAAGTACCAAAAAAAAGCTTTTTAAAAATTTATAAAAGTTTAAGTTTTTAAAAGTATATTTTAAAATCTTTTAAAAAATCAAAATAATAATGAATAAGGTACCAAAATAAAAAAGTACTTATTTCGGTGATGAAGTACGATAGTGACGGCATGTTTTTCTTTTTGAAGAGATTATTTTTGTTAGCTCTTGGAAATTGTTAACTCTTTTTTCTGTATACATAGAAGCGAAAAATGCTGATTACGCATGTAGCGATCCAGGAAATGCCGCATTATATTCTGATGGTGTCTAATTTTTAGCATTTTCTTTGAAAAACAAAAGCATATATTTGTAAATATATTTTTTTTTTAATTTTTTGGAAAATAAATTAAAATATAACTTATACTGAAATTAATTTTATTAATTTGTTAAAATTCTCTACAAAATCTAAAGCCAGTTTGTTTATTTAAAAAAAAAAAACTTTTTTATTGATTTACAAAAAAAAACATTTGTTTTATTTATTTTTTTAATAAATTGATTCAAGTTTTTTTTGTTAAAGAAAAAAGAAAAGTTTTCAGAAAATATTTTTAATCTGTAAAAAAACTGAATAATATTATAAATTTTTATTATAAAAGGAAACTGCAGCTTTTATCTCTTTGTCTTGTTCATTTAATCTTTCCTCTTTCTCTTTCTCTTTAATCTTTACCATATTTTCTGTATGCGAATTTTTGTGTTGACAGTTCCCACATTGGCAAAAGCATTCAATAGTTACGGAAAAAATTGAAATAAAAAAAAAATTTTATTGAAAACTAGCTTAAACAAATACTATAATATTTACGTGAACGCATATGTATAAATATGAACATATACAAACACACGATGCACACACATGTATACATATTGAACATGTTAATGCATAATCAGACCCTTAAAACCACAAGCGATAAATGAAATACATAACCCACTATACATATATTTTGAATGTTGCTAACACAAAGCAAAATAATAAAAAAAAAATATAAATAAATTTGTCGAATAAAAATAATAACAATAAAAACGACAAAACAAACAAAATCCTGGTGTTTAAACATGAAAAACTAGTTTTGTTTTACACATGCAGATTTATCAATATTTTTGTTCTATATATAAAAAAACAACAACAAAAACAAAAGATTGCATTACAAAAATAATACAAGTAAAAGTGAATGTGATCTACAGTCAGCAAGGACGAATCAATTTGTATCCTTTACTTAAACTGGATTTTAAAAATTTCTGTGTTTTAGCGACCTTGACTTAATAATTTTAATGGATAAAAAATAAAAAAAACTTGGACATTTCAAAATGTTAAATATTTAATAAAAATAAAACGCTGAGGCCAGGTGAGGTTGACTGAATTCAAAAGATACCTCCAGATGTTCTTCTAATGACGGGAAAAATATTCAAGAAAATTTACTTAAAGTTATAAAGTTCGCTTAGATTTTATTAATTTGTTATTGCAAAATGTTTTTGAGTTCTTTGAAGTTTGGAGAAGTTTGGATAGAGAGGATTATTTCGTGGCAAATCCGTTTGATAGTTTCTCTGGCATGAGCTTTTCAAATGCCTTAATGAAACAAAAACTATTTTTTTTTAAGAAAATTAATTTCATCTTAGAGATGCTGTTATAAGTTTGCGCATAATACAGAGACAAGAACGTGCCGTTAGTTGGAACTATCAATGTTTTCCTAAAATGTGTTATCCTCTCACTCATTAATTTTTACAATCCAATGCGCTGTTAATATGTACAGAACATCTTTTTATGAAATTACTTTTAAGTTCGTTAGCTTAAGGTGTTATGATTTCCTTATGTGACACTGCTAAGCACAGTTTCTGATTGCTTGTTTATACTTATTGAAAACGTGCAGCCCAAAAGCACTACGAAAAGGGAGTCTTCAGCGACCCCTATAATCATCTTTACCTATGGGAAAACCGCTTCTTTGGCGCTATTGTATCTAGGTAATATGTCTTTAACCTGCTGAGGTATAAAAATGGAAGATAAGGATTTTTTAATGAGTGGCTTACTACTGGTATAAAGGGAAACTTCTTTTGATTTTATAACACAGGCGTCTTGATCATCTAAATTGTTAAAGGCTCCCACTTTATCTCATCTTCTCTACAGACTACACAATAATTGTTTTTTTTAGATCTCTCTTTGCTTTACTCTATAGTCGCTTTTTGTCATCTCAACTGCTGTTCTTTCTTATTACAGGCTCCTTAATCATCTCGACTACTGCTGTAATTTATAGATGCCTTCACACCAAATTATGTGACATTAATCGTCTTTGTTTTCTATCTACCGCTATTTTCAATTTATTCCTCTTTTCAAACAACTATTTCCACAAAAATGATTTTTCTTTATATATATTCATGCGCCAATGGGAGTTGAACTCATGATACTTTTTTACAAACTCGCAGACATTCTTTCTAGGTCATCATTGCGGTCACTTAAAGTGTGTTGCCAATAAGTAATAATAAGTAAGAACTTATCCAGGTGTGTTCACCGCAAACACACACGAACTACAATATAAGTTTTTGTAGGTAGAAGTTTGCCAAATCATTCTAGTTATAGGAATCTTAATTCTGATTCCGTTAACAGTTATTACAAGACGGGAAGCTTCAAACTGAATGTTAGAAAGCAAATATGATTTTTTGGAAGAATCATGGAAATTTATTTAATTTTTGAATTTTTTCCCGTAACACACCTTAAGGCGGTCTAAAAAAATTCTTAACGTGTAAGTGTAGGAACACTCGACGGTATCGATATTTTTATAAAAATTTGACATAAGTTATCGTTCAACGACAATGCCGCTGAGATAAAATTTATATTATTTTTTTGTCGGTTTTCATTATTTTCTCATATTTAGTCTCTCACTCTCTCAACAATATTGCCACATGTTTCCAGAAATATTTGTATTTTATAAGCTTTTGAATTCACAATAATAGCAAAAGCACATTATTTAATAAAATAGAACAAAAATTCTGAAATAAAAATAGCTAAAAACGGTAATACACGCAGCTGAAAAAATTAATTGAAAAGATAAAATTTATGAAAATAAAATTGTATGAAAAAATAACTGAAAATGTGAAAAATATGAGCCAATATATTATCTTAAATCAATCATCAGTTATTCTTCGTCCCTCTTTTCAATCTGTATGAAGGTTTTTATAAGTCCCATTGAATCCCTTGCAAGATTTACAAGTCCAATAGACTCTAATGCTATGTACATGTTAAATATACTACATATACATTAAATGTAATAAAATATGTAAAAAAATATTTTTGAAAACAAACACAAAACTGATATGAAAATAAATATTATTAATTCCGTAAGAGAATCGTCGTTATTTTGTTCTCTTATTCTCAGTAACGATAAGTCGTTGCGTTACCGTCGTCTGTTGTATTCCTACACTTACTTGTCAGTTTTGACTATTCTCTCACATTTAGTCTCTCACTAGCAATATTGCCACATATTTCCAGAAATATTTGTATTTTATAAGCATTTGAATTCACAATAATAGCAAAGACACATAATTAAAATAAAAATGGAACAAAATTTCGGGAATAAAAACAGCTAAAAAAAACTGGAAAACAAAATTGAAAGGTAAAAAATATCGAAATAATATTATTTAAAAAAATAAGTAAAAAGGTGAAAAATATGAGCTCATGTGTCAACTTAAATCAGTCATCATTCATTTTTTGTCCCTCTCTTCAATCTGTATGAAGGTTTGAAAGTCCCATTGAATACATTGCAAGATTAACCAGTCCAATAGACTCTACTGTCATGTACATGTTAAATGTACTTAATATTCTTTACATTTCATTAATTTTTTTCAATAGAATTCATATGATTCATTTAAATATAATAAAATTGTATTTAAAAAAAATATTTTTGAAAACAAACACAAAACTGAAATGAGAATAAATATTTTTAATTCCGTCAAAGAATCGTCGTTATTTCGTTCACTAACTCTCAGTTCCGTTACAGACGTCTGTTGTGTTTCTACACTAAGTCGATCAATGAATGTTAAAATTTTTACTGCTCTAAGTTTGCCACATGTCGGTTAATAAATCTAAAACATGGCGGACTGTGTCTCTAGTACTGAGGTCAAATAATAGTCGGTGAGGGCATTGCTAATAGAATGAGCATAGAAAAAAAGTATAAGTGTGTGAAATAAAACAAAATCAGATAGGGCAACCTGACTGGATACACTAAATACACTAAAATAAAAGAATATTGGGCATGCAATTACTCCTTCGTCTTAACGCAAACAACCTTGAACCTTAACTCAATTAAAAGTCCACGAGTGTGACTTACACCAATTATTTATTAATTCTTCCTCTCAATTAAATAAAAGATTTAATTATTTAAAAGACAATATAATTCCATTTTTGTACTCCAGCATCGTATTTGATTAAAAAAAGTACTGTTTAAAAGAGAATAATTTCTTTGTTCTCGTTAAGTGCATTCCTGAAATTTAAATGTTCATTAAGGAACATCATTTTTACGTAAGTACGTGCATTTACATAATTTCGAAATAATTAGGAAAATCATGATGCGTTTTAAGCGAATTCTATTTAATCGTATTTGAATCGTAACAATTACGTAATCGCTGGATTATTTGCTTGGGCTCAATCAGAGGGCAAACAGAAGCAGAAACTAAATGGTAGGAAAAAAATCAATAAATTAAATCTGAATTAGATTTCATAAATAAACTGTTGTTTACAAAATCAATGTGCTCAAATAAAAAATAATCACTGAAAATTATTTCAAATTTGCAAATGCCAAAGAAACGAGCCACATGCACACATAATTTTTTTTTCAAACCCATTTAATTATTTGTTGGCAAAATTAATATTTGGCAAGATTGAAATCAAAAGGGATTTATATTGATTTATAACAAGTTGAAATGAAAATATTTATATTGAATAAATATGGTTTAGTTATTAGAGAAATCTCTGGCAATAGAATTAAAAAACGAAAATCATTGATTTAGGCAATGATTTAAATAATTTTTTCAATCCTAAAAATAGGTTAAATTTTTTGTTTGCTTTAATATAACAACAATTTAATGTGTTCCTTTTAAGTAGAGTCTAGGGTTGAGAAAACAACTGCTTAACAAAATTTCTTGCAATATGTTAGAATATTATAAGAACCGTGATTAACCCTGAGAACTATCCCGGAATCCCCGTTATAAACCCGATAGTTCTGATGGTTAGCCAGGATTCTTAAAATATTCTAATACGAATTACTCTTCAGATTTCATTTTTTTAATTCATAAGAACTTAGAACCAGCCAGCGAATATCCTTATATCCTGAAATGACCAGAAAACCAGAGTGTTGCAAAGTACCCGTTAGATGTCTGTTGGGCTTGGAGATACGAAAAACAAAAACTCATTAATTATGGTGCGGTAACGATCTTCATTGACCTTAACGTGAGATCCAGCCTAATTTTAAGGAAATAAGGTCCGGTGATGCCACCAGCGTGTAAACCAAACTAAACGGTGCATTTTTATGAATGCAATGGAGTCTGTAGCGTATTTTATAGATTGGTCTCACTTCACATGCGGCAATTCTGCTTAATAACAAACCCGTTAAGCCAAAATTGATGATCACTGCTGAACCCAATTTGGCGATAGAACAACGGGTCAGTTACTGACTGCTCTAGAGCTTAATCGGCAAAAGAACGACTCAGATAAATGGCTCGTGGCTTTAACTCCTGCACTAGCTGAGTCTTATACGGGTGTAGGTCAAGATCTTTGTTCAAAATTTTCTACGTAGTAGACGGACAGAGCTCCAATTCCTGCAACCGAAGACGAATCGATAAATTGTGAAATTCTTCCACACTTTCATTTACAGCAGCGATATTCTCTTTAGTTCGCACATTTCTTCGACGTGTTGAAATCTATTCACAGTTCGACGGATGGCTTGCTCAGACGGACGATTATGTGCGCCATAAAAATCATGAAGTCGTTTATAAGTTGCCAGAATTGATTTTCAAAGTAAAGTTGGATGATTTGATCGCGTTGTTCAAGCGTGAGTCTATTCATGACGATTTGCGAGAGTTTATTGAAAATAATAAGAAAACATTTTTCATAAAAATTTAATTTTTAGTGTTATTTTTTTTTATAATTTCACGTTCTATCAGGCATAAAAAAACACCCTTAATAAAACAAATAATTCTGCTGGAGTGCCACAGGGCTCGTTACTAGGTCCGGTGCTATACAATATCTTTGTTTCCGGCATACCACAACCGCCGCGGGAGGATCATTTACTTATGTATGTCGATGATATTTTGATTGCCTCATCAGGTGCTAGAGCAAGGAATATTAATGAGCGACTGAACCGATACTTGACGATACTGGCGGACTATTTTACAAAATGGGGTCTTACCTTGAACATTTTGAAGACTGTCGCCGTAATGTTCAAGGGTAGGCACAAATATACCAGGGCTGCTATATATATTTCTGGCCTGGCAACACTGAGTGCTGCCAAGTGCAATCTGACATTTCCATTGGAAAGTTTGTAATTTTTAAGCATAATCGTACTCAAAACGTTTTGAAGTACGACCATCATTTGTGTTGTTTACAGTGCCTTGAAAAAATTAATATCAAAAAAAATGGAATTCACAACTTTCGACGTGGATTATCACGACAAGAGTGCATTGATGAACTTAAATCTGTGTATGGCGATGAAGCACCATCCTATAGCACTGTGAAAAATTGGTATAATGAATATAATCGGTGCCGAAGCTCACTCAAAAACGAATTTTGTGAAGGTCGTCCAAAAACGGCTGTTGTGCCAGAGAACATTGATGCCGTGCGTGAATTCATATTGCAAGATTGACATGCGACATACCGAGAGATACAGACATCCTTGGACATTTCTTCCACCAGCGTACATTCGATACTGCATGAACACCTGGCCGTAAAAAAGGTTTGTTCTCGTTGGATCCCGCACAATTTGAAAGTCGCTCAAAAAAAAGGCTCGTGTCGATTGGTGCAAAGAAATGTTGCAAAAATACGATTGCGGTGCTTTAAAAGACGTTTATAAGATCGTCACACGTGACGAATCATTGATCTATGCGTATGAGCCCGAAACGAAACAACAATCGGCCGTGTGGGTCTTTAAAGACGAACAAAATCCAACGAAAGTTGTTCGTAGAAGAAGCACTTCGAAGCAAATATTCGCCTGTTTCTTCGGCAAAACTGGTCATGTGGCGACTGTTCCGCTTGAGCAACGTAGGACGGTCACTTCTGAGTGGTACATTAAAATTTGTTTGCCTGAAGTCATCGGAGAAATTCGAAAAACCAACAAGAGAAGACGAATCATTGTTCACCATGACAATGCGAGCTCTCACACATCGGCTCAAACCAGAGCGTTTTTGACCGGCCAAAACGTCGAATTAATAAGTCATCTGCCGTACAGCCCTGACTTGGCACCTAATGACTTCTTCTTGTTTCCGCACATCACGAAAAAAATGCGTGGTCAACGATTTTCGTCGCCAGAAGAAGCTGTTGAAGTGTTCAAAAACCATGTTTTAGAGGTGTCTCAATCGGAGTGGAAAAAGTGCTTCGACAACTAGTTTGAGCGCATGCAAAAGTGTATAAATCATGCTGGAGAATACTTTGAAAAACAATAAAACCATTTTTGATTATAAATATTCGCATTTTCACTATTAGGCCAGAAATATATAGAGCAGCCCTCGTATAATTTAAAGTTTTTCTTTTTGTAAAAAATATCACTGTGAAATGCCTTAAGACTTCTCTTTTGTTTTTTAGAACAACTTAACAACTTTTGGCATATTCCATGTCCGAATACAATGATTAAGAAAATACAAATTACACATTTCACTGACACAAACACTTTTCAACTTGTCTAATAATATTTTTGTTCAGTATAAAAGTCAATGTTATCCCACCCAAACTCGCTTACTGTCTTAATTTGTCTTTAGGGCGTTAAATTACATTATTTTGTACATGTACGTCAAGGAATGCTGGATATTATTGTTTAATATTACGAAATCTGTTATAACAACAATAAGAAAATTTACATCAACTCAGGACGACACTTACAATTTATAGGGAAAAAAAGGCAAAATTAAATTTGCGTAAGAGAAGGTATCAAAGTATCAATAAAAAGCAGGAAGCAACATATTAAGACAAATGAAATAAAATTGGTTTCTCTACTACTTTTAGAAAGAAAAATTAATGGCTAAAAGAATTTGAATGTGTTCGTACATACGTATAACTAAAATAAATATTATTTACGACGTCCACCTGAGACATAGAATGACAAGAATGTAAGTGTGTAAACTAATAAAGGTCACAGAGATACCAAATATGAAATACCGGTAAAATGTGTGTGTAGCATTTGCATACAGTAGGGAATAAGCCCAATTTTATTTTCCCTATTCCGAAAAAAAATTCACTGGTACATTATTATTGAAGAACTATGAATTTAGCACTTCAGATTTCTAATGAAATAAAACTCAATGTCAGTAAATTTTATCCGGGAGATCCTTCTCGAATACAGTGAAAAGCATATGCTTCTTTGGTTAAAGTCTGATCAAAATTTCTTAGAAATTGCAAGAAAGTACCAACATTAAGTACTTGAAAAAGGATTAAAGATAAGTACATAAATTTCAGCTAAAAAAATCTCTTATTCAGATTATCAGACGGTAACGGTAACGTTTTTATACCCTTTACCACAAAAAGTGAAAAAAGTGTATACGATAACTAAGTTTGTCACTCCGTTTGTAATTTCTACAATATAAAGTACTCGTATATATTCTTAATTCTTATGCATAGCGATATCCGTCTGTCCGTCTTTGCGTCAGTGCTAGTGTTGAAATCAACTTTGACGAGGCACTAGATCAGCTAGAGATATATACGCCAATCGATCAGACATAGCGTCGAAAGAGGTGCTATTGGAAATCAATATGATCGATCCACATTCTTTGAAGCAGCGGGCAAAGCACCACGCCTGCCTCTGATTTTTTCGTATCATTTGGAACAAAGAAGTAACTCCAAAAAAATAAAAATAAATATATGGGAAGATAGAGATTAAAAAAATAAGGAAAAAAATCGAGTGAAAAATTGACGCCTCCATATTTTCCGAGTTACGGGGCTCTGAAATTTAAATTTTTTTTAAATATCAATATGGGTATCATTTAAAAGCTTTTCAAGAGATCTTAAGGACAAGACTAAAGTTTTTAAAAAAAATCTCAACTCATTAAGAGCCGATGGCATTTTTATGTAGTAATATTTTAATTTTTTATTTTTTAATTCTCTCTCACCCCATTAGTTGCCTTTTTGTTTAGAGTTACTTTACTAAACTAAGTTTATATATATGGTGAAGGGCATAGCCGAGTATACCATTTTTACTTGTTTAATCTGATCTTGCATAGGTTTTTTCGTTTCTGTTATTATAGCGGGCATAAAGTACTACATTCTTAATGTAAGTTCCAAGTGCTTGCAATATGCATGAAAATAAATTTCTTGTTAGGACACACTTTGATATTTTGTTGCCGCTACTTTGGCTGTCGTACATGCTTTATATACATTTCGCTTGTCTGCCTCTAACGGTTTCAAAGACAAGATCATATAAAAAAACTTGTTCAAGAAAAATAATTAGTTACAAAATATTTCTAAAATTTAAAATATTAAATTTTGTCTACCCATGGCAACACTTGTTTCCTAATTGACTATGATTCCTTGTGTATTTGAACGCCTAACTCATTTGTTATTAATAATGCTTTAAGCGTCAAATTAATCGTGTAAATAGTTTATAACCAGAAACATTTTGGCAACGCGGCGTATGATTAATAATAATTCTGATAATTTTGTACTAAATTGTTAATTACTAAGCAACTACTTAACATAAAATTAAATTTGTGACAAACTTAAAAACATAAGATTTGAAAATTTTTACTGATTGAAAAAATATTTTAAGGTTATTTTGAAATATGTAAATTTTAAATAGTTTTTCTGAGAAGCATGTCAAAAAATATATTATAAATGAAATATTATAAAACAAAGAATGCAATATAATAAAATCCAATAAATACAATAACAAGATTTACCTTATAAATTCTTAAGTTTTATAGATTTAGGCCTTTTGTTTGCTGTCCCAAAATATGTAGCAAATGCTTAAATTTATTAAATTTTTTTCCAAATATTTTACCGAAAAATCAATAGTTTTTAATTAAGAGATTTATAACAATAACCTTTCAGTCATATATTATAAGTATTTAGGAAATAAATTACATAAACCAAAATTATTAGAAACAAAAAGAAGAGACATTACTATGTCAACTATATGTGTATATACCTAAACTTTTAAACTTTGTAGCATATTGTTAGGCTGTTAAGGAAGTTTTTCTTAATTATTTGTGTGCACAAAAGCCTGTATTGCTGTTTAGATATTTCCAACCAACATTATGAAACAAATTAAGAAGTTGAAATCTTAAACTTTTGGGTTTAATTAATTGACACTTGAAAATAACACTTTAGCAAAATTTTTGGCACACATATTTTTTATATTTATTAAATATATTCATAGCATACATTTAGGAAAATAATTTTTTTTTAAAATATATTTTGCTGGCGAAACATGTTTACATGAGTTAGTAAAAGCCCGGTGGTTCTAGAGAGTGTTTTTGTGTATAAAATTACTAATTTATTTTAGATTTGTTATTTCAAAAATGCATGCCGAGGCATGGTTGCTGAAAGTAAACTTTTAAAAAACTCAATCTAAAAATCGTAAACTTACGCTGGTCTGAAAAATTTAAAAATTAAAAAGCCAAAATAAGTTTCTTCTCTTAAAAATTTAGACTCTATAAACTATTTTTGTCTATTCCGATAGAAATTATCTTCTCTGCCATGGGCTCAAGAGAAATGTACGAGATAGGCAGTGAAGACTTTTGAGAGCTGAGGAGTGTGTAATTGGGGAAACGCAGTTACGGGTGAAAATCCATTTCTCGCGTAATTGAAGTAGAATACAAAAAATAATGTTTTACTTTTACAAAGTATAATGATTGATTTATGAAGTTATTTCTGTAAAAAGATTTCTACTACTTTGTTATAAATGAAATGAAAAGAAACCCCGACTTTTACTTAATAAGCAAAAGGTCGATACATTTAAAAAAGATCACTTTTTCATATATACAGTCACAAAACGAATTGTGAGGACGTTTTAGAAAGCAATATGATCTTTAAATTATGCAGTTTACTCCACAACTCAAATGTGTCGTTCTTATTGACACACAAAGTTTTCAAACATGATATGAAATAACGACTTACTCTCTCAAAATGTGAAAAGTAAAAAAGCCATAAAATGGCGAACTTTTCTGTGTGTTTAACACCAAATTTTAAATTTTGAATTATGACGTTGTATTAGTAAATGAGCAATATGTCTGTAATTTAAAAGTTTAAATATTTTACCTTGGTAAACTCTTTTAAATGCTAAAGACCGCAGAATTTATTTTTTTTCTTTATCTGTAAAAAGAAACAATATTTTTTAAAACATAATGCAAATTTTTTATAAATTATTTTGTTCCAAAAAAATTTTTTTAACTGACATATTTTTTTACATAATTAATTACGTTAAAAACGCTAATGTAAAATAGTGCTTTTTTACTGACGATTTTTTTTAATTAATTATTTAATTTTTACTGAAACAGGATAAAAATTAATTGATAATTTTAACTGCACCGAAAATCAGTTTTTTTTCGCTTGTTTCATTACCAACAGTCATAAAAAGATAAATAAAAAATGTCTTCCTAAAGCAACCATATTTTCATTTATCTTTAACTTAACTGAAAACTTTATAAATAAACTACAAACAGTTCATTTTAATCTTTGTGTGGTTAAACTAGAAAGTCGCTTAAAGAATTAACGCTCTAGCAGAAAGGCAAATAAAGTGTTATGAGTTATCAGTTAGCGAAGTATAAAGAAATTATAATGAGAATTATATATGAAATTAGCATAAGAAATGACAAACATAAACGACTATAGTGTTGTTCACTAGGATATAATAAAGTAGTAAACAACCAAAAATGCATACAATTAGAGATGTGAAATGTGGAGAAATGATTTATCATTAAAATAAAAAAATATTCAGTGTGAGCTTGCTTTCCTTTTATACCCTGAGGTACAGTTCCGTAGTTTAAGAAACCAGCTGTACTCCGCCAACATGTTTGCATTCCACTTCCCTGAAAATCTCTTCTCCAGCTTAGCGATGTCTTGATGGAACCGTTCTCCGTGTTTATCCGTGACTGCTCTTAAATTTTCAGAGAAAAAGTCCAGATTCGAGGAAAGTTAGTGAACCTTAAGAGACATGTTAGTTATGTCCTGGTACGCTAAAAGCAGTTTCTCGACGTGAGCGACATTATCTTTACTTTTGTGGTTACCCAGGAAGTTCTTAAAAACGTTTGAAATGCAATCCAAGCTCGTTTTGTTTTTCATTTTAGGTGTTCAATAAACGACGAATCTTGGAGATGTTGTCTAAATTGGGGACCAACAAAAACGCCTTTTTTGATTTTATCTTCGTTAACACGAGAAAATTTAGTTTTCAAAAATTAAAATGCGCCATCTCTCTTGTCCATTGCTTTCACAAACTGCTTCATCAACACAAACTTGGTGTGTAAAGTGATAAGTAAATGTTTTTTTTTTTTTTTTTGGAACCAAAGGATTGTGAACGACATTTTTTTCACCAGGTACAAAATTTTCGTGCAAAGGTGATGAAATGTTTCTCTCGGGCTCGGTTTTCCCATTCACAAAGGAAGCAGCAATAGTCTAAGTGGTAAACATGTTGACTACAAACCAGCTGCCCTGGGTTCAATCCTTGCGGTAGTCAAAAAATAAAAAAAATGTTTTTTTCTGTTTAATGGTGTATATACATATTCAGATCTAAAATTAAAAACATGCAGCCTCCTTCGTCGGTACTTCTCTATAGCATATTCGCCGGCGAAGTAAAATAATTAATAAAATGGCTATATCTATCTCCTTTCACCACCTTTCTTCTCTGGCATCTATCCCTTTCCTAAAGAATGAAGCACGGTTGCGAACTAAGTAGGTATTGATGCCTGAAGTGCTACTTCTTTATTAAAAAAAAAAAATCCTGATTGCAGGCCTGTGAGTACAGCAATAACTTTTAAGTCAGTGCAAAGTTTCCACTTATAATCATGATAACTGATAGTATCAAGGATTCTGCTGTTTTCAACAGGAAAAGTTTTTCTTGGGTTACATGGCATATTTAGTTCTGTCATCAATAAATGTACATAAGGGCAGAAAACCAAATTTTGATCTTCTGAGAAAAACATTTCAGGGTTGACTGTCTGGTACTGTAAAAATATATTTTTACTGAGTTTTATAAGAAATTCCACTGCTGGAGTTGCGATCCTAGGTGCTGAGTTTTAGTCTTGGGTAACTTCAAATTCCTGAAAAGATCATTTAATTCCGATTGAGTAAGGACGTGAGGTTGCCGAGAAGCCAAATCAGTGGAATACTCTTCATCATCAGTGAATGTATCACTCGAAGCCTTAAGTTCTGTCTCAGAGTATTTTAAATCAATTTCTGGCTCTTTAACGTCTATAAGTTAAAATTGTAAAAAAAATTACAAAAATAAAATAAAAATGGCGCCCCCCAAAAAAGGGTGTACTTCACTATGTACAGACACAGCAGACATCAATATATAAATAAAATTGTTGCAAGTGTGTTGCGACTTTATAACTCACGATCGGTCAAACCGAAATCGATTAAATATTTAGGTTTTGTTTGTATGGCCGTGTAGATGGTTTATCTAAGGCTTGCACGAAATTTGTCGACGAAGTTGTGAATTATTACCTTTCGTGACTAAATGTAATTTTGTCCGTTAAAAAAAAAAAAAAAACAACCAATACGTAGGCGACTATGAGCGTATGCAGTACGTATACTGTGTGCTGACTTCATACTCACGGCAAATACACGTTGTAGCGCATAAACGCATACAATTGATTATATTTTATGTTAATATTCATGTATAGCGAAGCATGCCGGGATCTGCTTGTATAAATGTATTATTAATTTTATTATTAATTAGAATTAAAGGGAGGTAGCAAACGTAAAATTAAAGAAATGTTTCTTTTAGGTAGAACAGACCATAGCCAACACCAGAACTACTGTAAAGCATCCATATCGTATATAACTTTTACGCATGCAAGCATTTACTTAAGTGTTTTTGAACACCTTGTAATTTTATTTATTTTAGTATGTCAAGTGTTGTAGGTTTTTCTTTAGAAAAATTTGTTTCCTTTAACAAACACCCAGCCATGCATACACACACATTTATTAACGACTACATTCGTGAAAAAGAAAAACTATTTATTAAAACGGTGTTCATGGGTTGCTTGCTAGTGTCGACAGTCGTTAAACAGAATCATCTTACAAATATGAAATTATATTTATTTTATTTTATTTTATTTTTCTTTTGTTTAAAATTACTTTATTCAAGAGGTTACTTAATGAGTTACTATAGAAACTTTTGTATACTTGCATGTGTATAGGTGTCATGTAAAGTGTAAATGTATATTTAACTTTTTTTTTAAAACTTAATAAAAAATAAAAAACATATAAAATATAAGAAAACTATTTTCAATTCCTTTAAAAGTAATTAAAATTAATGAGCGTAAAAGAGTTACTAAGCAAACGAGTACAAAGTGGAAAAAGGTATGAATTTAAGGCTTTTTTTTATAATTTAACTAGAGAACTGGGAAATTTTGAATATATTTTCAACCTTTGAATTTTAATTAACTCAAAGAGAATGGACGAATTAAAAGTGCCAAAAAATTTTTTAGGAAAAAAAATTTTAGAAAAAAAAATACTTTTTAGAGTGTTTACAAGTACTTTTTCAAAAAAAGTTTATAATAAAATTAATTATTAAAAAAAACTAAAAAAAGAATTTTGTTAAGTGTTTAACAATAATCACCCCTAACGTAAACAAAATGTGAAATTTTTGTTTCCATGAAATTTATATTCCTCATGAAGGGAAAATTGCAATCGTGAGTTTCATGGGAACGTTTGTTTACGCTATCAATTCGTACTGAATACAAATTAGAAAAAAGAAAATATAAATAGGAAACAAAATATTCCAAATTTCTTAAAGTTATAAAAATTTAGAAATGTTAATGATTTGTGCTATTGTTTTGTTCAAAGCGAAGGAGATATTACAACAGAGAACAATTTTATTTCAAGAACGTGACGTGCAAGACACTTAAAAGCCCTTGAAGTTACCCTAGAGACAAAAGGTCCAATCAATGGACACAAGTGGACACGTCTGCCTGCCTACCTACTATCAACATTGCTACTGACTCATTTTAATAAAATAAATTTTTGTATCTGATCATTTAAAAAACATTTTTAATAAAAATTTTCATAAATTTATAACCAATAGATAGATCTCTTTGTTTTGCATCTTGACGAGCATAATGTCAGTCTACACTGCAGTAACTGATGTTGAGTTAAAAAAATGTGTTATTGATGTAAATATTCTAATTAAAATATATAAATGTATGCAGTTCTCCAGCAAAATTTAAGTGAACAAATCTAAGGGAAAAGTGAAAAAATTTCGAGGGAAAAAATCAATCCCGATAAGGGGAATTTTTTAATTTAAACTTTAACAGCCTTATGTATAACAAAAACTTAGAATGAATCTGGCATGAGTGAATAAATTGATAAGGCTTCCAGTGTGTTTTGCCGTACGGCCTGGCACCCAAAATGATGACAGATTGTTGCCGTAACCCACACTATATTTTGGGACAATTTTCGGTATAAAATTGTGTGAAGAGACTTGCAGAGACCCTGCTTAGTTTCGTCACTTATGCCAACCTTATGCTAAGTCTTTGTTATGCATACGGCTGTAAAATTTTTATCGTGCTATTTTCCCGGTATTGATTATTGAAGGTGAAAGCATGTCTCGATGGCCATTTCACTATCGCTTACTTAGCTCGTAAGGAAACTTCTCACAAAAATTTTAAATGAACTAAAGATTTTTGTGAGAAGTTTCCTGACAAGCTAAGTAAGCGATAGCGAAATGGCCATCGAGACGTGCTTTCACCCTCAATAATCAATACCGGGAAAATAGCACGATAAAAATTTTAAAGTTTAAATTATATTATTAATTAATGAAATTTTCGGCTTTTGGTTCTTTTTAATTAATTTTCTAAACATTTTTAGAAAGAAAAATTATTTACAAATGTATGCGGACGTTTTCCAAAGAAAACAAGAAAAATTAGACGCTAGCAGAATGAAATGCAGCATTTTCTGGACCGCCACATCCTTCATCAGCATTCTTTGCATTTATCTACCTTATGTTATGTACATCGTAAACATCATCTATTTAACCAACTAATCTTAATGTTAATTTGGTGAGACGAAGTTCACACACAACTTAAAGCATTTTTCTTTGTCATTCTCTTTGTAACTCGTCTTGTACATTTGTTGTTGCTTTTTTTGTACTAGCAATTTGATAGTCACAAATGCAACTTTTTTATTTTTAATTATTCATACTTGTTTGCTCACAACATTATAGACTCTGTTTCAGTATCATATTGACTTTTATGAGTTAAGTATGAATGTAAATACGCGGTGCCTAGCGTTTGTTTTAATTTTTAATTTTCACCCTGACCAGGACCAAAAAGAACCAAAAGCCGAAAATTTCATTAATTTGTAAAATCGATGGTTCGAATCCTGGTCAGGGTGAAAATTAAAATATATTATTAATTATTCCCGCGTTTTTAAATTTTAAGGGGACTTTTTGTTTAAGTGAAAAACTGTTCACGTAAATTATTCACGGTTGCAATTTGGGTAAAAGAGAAAAAATTTCGAGTGAAAATATATTCGTAATAGAGGTGGAAATAAACCTTTAAAATTATATTTTTAAACATTTAATAAAAAAGTTTTAAAAATAATCATTTTTTTAAATAAATATATTTTTTTTTTTTGTAAATTGGTACTAAAAGTGTGTCCATTAATAGGTACTTTAATAAGAAAACTTTTAAAAGTCCATTAAGAAATAAAATTAAAATCAGGGTTTTTTAAAAAGTACGTTTCCTTTTGATAAAATAACGTCTTAATATAACCAAATTATTTTTAAGATAAAGAAAGTAAAAAGAATTTCTGAAAACTCCAACTTTGAAGTTCTTTAAAGAAATACCTTTTGAGAAATATACCTGGTAAAAATATATATTGTTACGTTTTTCCCTTTTAAGAATATACTTACGTTCAGATTCTTTCTCATACGGCTCACAACAACAGGGGTTGCCAGATCTTACTTTCGTAACAGTATAATAAATTACCTTCTACAATATAGCTTTAACGTACTTTTTTGCAAGTATACTTAAAAAAGTACTTTTTGAAAAAGTACGGAATTACAAATAAATAAATAAAGATCCGTCTCTATATTAATACCATTTTAAAATGAAGCTATTTAAGATTAAAAGTTTAAATCAGTGAGCTTAAAAAAGTACCTTTAAAAAGTGTCTTCAAAAATCGATTTAACACAAATACTTTTTCTTGAATAAAAAACAATTAAACTAGTATTTAAGAAGTCAGGGTCTCTTTAAAACGGAACAATAAATAAGGAAAAGTATATTTAAAAGCAGTGTTTTATATTAAAGGTACGTTTAGAAAAAGAAAATTTTGTGCTACTAAAGTGACGTATCAAAAGTATTTTTGAAAAAGTATCCTTTTAAGTGCATTTAAAAAAAGTACCTACAAGAAAAAGTACTTTGTTAACGAGAAATAATAATAAAATGCTGCTGTTTAAAAAATTAACATTAAAAACATAAATATTAAAAAGTACCTTTTTTAAAGTTTATTTAAAAAATTAAACTTAAAAAGTGTAAAAGAAACGGCTTTTTCAACTGACTTTTTTTTAAAGATTGTTTTTTTCAAAAATAAGATATCAAAATATTAAATTTTTAATAAAGAATAATTTAAAAGTGTTACATAGTAACTTTTGGCAAAAGTACTTTTGTGAAATTTATTTTTTTTTAAATGTGTCTGTTCAGAAAAGTATATTGCAAAAGTGCATTTCAAGGTACCTTTATAATAGTACCATTTATAAAAAGGACTTTAAACACTTTATCTTTGGGAAAATTACATAATAAGCAACATATAAGTAAATAATATTTTCATTCAGGAACCTAAAAAGAACTTAAGTAGATGTTTCCTCAACGGTACTGTAAAACGTCGCACGCCAAAAAGCAAGATTCTTAGAATATTACCTTAACAAAATATGTTTGAAAGGTGCCTATTATAGTCTAGTTTTAAAGAAAGTACTTTTTAATTAGCTAGTGCGAACACAGTAATTTTTTAAAATATTTATTTACAGAAGACTTTAAAATATTGTTTTTTTAACACCTTTCGTACCGTCTTAGTAAACACTCTCAAACAGAAGAACCTTAAATGAGATTAAAAAAAAATGAAAACATTCCTTTATAAATAGTAACCTTATAAGAAGTACCTGTTTTAAAACTATTTTATATAAAAAGTACTTGCTAAAAATATGCTGCTCTTATTCACCAGGTTTTTTTAATCAACAAAGAAATACTTCCGCTCAATGCAAAAGCTCAAATTTACTTTAACGAAACAAAAGACAGTTTAAAGATTTTTTTCAACTTTTTATCTCCTTTTACAGTCACGGTTAACAACTTGTTGAGACAGTCAGACGGACTTAACATACTTACATTCGCAAGCATATTCATGTTAAATCACTGGTATAAATTAACACAAAATAACTTGAATGCGCTTTTTTTTGTTGTAAATCAACTACAAGTTATTAAATTACATTCTCTGGCAATAAAACAGAAACTAAAAACGTGCAGCGAACAAATGTGCTCTGTGACAGATATATTTGACTTTCAACTGTCAAACAATTAGTGCACAACGAGATTTTGCTTTTGAATTATTTCCTTTGATTTTCATGAAAGGTAAAATAACGCGAAAAGAATTAACATTGAAAACAAGTTGGTACCTACCTGCAAGTGATATGGTGACAACAACAGCAACAATATGATAACAAATACAAAGCGATTTCTTTTTGAAGCACTTAAAAAAGTAGGGAGTGCGAACGGTGTTCGTTAATTTAAAGAAACCATTAACATGGTTTCGGGCAAAAAAATATTAAAAATTTAAAATCAAGTTTTTTTCTTAGAAAATATATTCAATTTCGAAAATGCAAATATTCAAGTCAATGAATATTTTTAGTATTTACTTCAATAAGCTTCTTTGAATCCTTGCACGAGCATTTTTTCACTTTTAATTTTACGCCCACTAAAACTCTTTACAAATTTATCTTTAGATTTATTTTATAAATATTTAAAGAAAACTATACAATTTGCGTTTGTTTTTTCTCAATGTCATATTCATCCACACGTATGTATTTTAATAAGTAAAAATTATTATATTTGGCATTTAATTTAATTAACTTTGATATTTACTTATGGAAAAGCAGGCAGAAATATAGCCTTAAGACAGTTAATTAAGTGACACATGCTTGAAAAATTTGTTTCTTTGATATTAGAAACTTAATAGAGACATTTAAATCCTTAAACATTTTTCAAGTCTTTGAAGATGAAAAGATATAGTGTTAATAAACATTAAAGCAAACATATACGAGGTGTGTTTAAAATAAAGGGCTATTTCTTATTAAAAAAAGACGTATTAAATTCATTCATTGAAAGCAGAATATAAAAATGCAATTTCATTCCTCATATAAAGTTAGTTTTTTGTGCAACGAATTTTTAAATTACCCTCGTACATTATTTCAAAAATAGTTAAAAAGCAATTCAAAAAATCTTAGAGATGTCGTTGCAAAGATAAAAAGAAATAGAATGAATTTCAAATATTTTTAAGAGAAAAGGAATTCTAGTGAATAAAAGAAACCGAAATAAATATAGAAATTGTAATTGCAAAATGTTTAAAAAATAATTAACAAGGCTTTATTATACACACTGTTGTTTGTTTTTCTAAAAAATTGAAAATAAATTTTTTTGAAGGTAATATTTAAAATTTATTTATCAATTGCAGTCAATCACAATGGTCCAACTATAAACTTAAACACGAATACATCTCTACTATCAGCGTCTTAAATTTTATTTCAGTAAATCAGCCCGTTTAGAAATTTGCTGATTTATTTTCGAAATATTACGGTCTATTGCGCGATGTTGCGGTATTTGCCAGATTTTTACTCTGTCAGTATTTAAATAAAATTCTTATAAAAAAATTCTCACTAAACTAAAAACACATCATTTCAAAATAATATTTTAATTGGAAAATAAAAACATGAACTTTGACCTGACTTAAAATTTTTTCATTTATAAAAAAATAAAATAAAAAAATTCTAAAAATTAAATGAAAGAAAATAGATCGATTTCCCTTGATTTCCTCATTTTATTTTATTTGATTAAATTTTGGTTGCGAAGGAATATTGAAGTATTTTGTGCACATCTATGAAATTCCTACAAGCAGTAAAAATAATTTATTATTTGTTTTTTTTTTTCGAAATATTCCTTCTGAAATTCTCCTTTTAAAGTATTTGAAAAGTTTTCTTTAAATCTGTAAACTAGCAAAGTACTTAAGTAAAATTATTTAAAGAAAATATTTAGACTTCTTTCTTTTTTTACATATTTTACTTCTTTTTTTTATAAAATTGATAAAAGGGAGTTTCCCTTATGAAAATTTTTATTTTTCAATTAACAATAATTAATCAGAGTTGAAATATTCGGCCCTATTCACGTTGGCGTTGCAGTTTGAAATCGAAATTAAAATGACCATGTGGCATCACCGTTGTCGTCATCGACATTTGTCGTAAATATATCGATATTCTCCATTTTGAGCCAAGAAAGTAATAATAGTAAAACATTCTTTCTCATCATTATTTGCAACGAAATTCAAACGACCACAATAAAATAAATTCAAAATGAAAATAAACACATCAAGGTAGTTCGAAGTTTTTGTTCTAAAAGGGAAAAAGTCTCTTTTACGGTAAAAGTTTTCGAGAGGGCATAAAACCCTTCACCTTCAATTGTTTTTAGAGCAAAGCTGCAAAAAAATAAACCGTTAAGATCTCTAGTTCGTGACGAAGAAGGTTGTTAGATTTATTGCTGGCATTATCGCAGACTTTCGCATGCTGCCAGTTAAGACCTCTCGATTGTTTGCTGTGGGGCCACGTGAGGTCACTGTTTTATGCTAATAAGCCAGTAGCAGTAATTGAAAAAGTGACCCAAAATTGGATGTCCAGAATGCGCTTCCTCATGAGCAGCAGCGATGGCTGTATGCCCGAAATCATTTTTAAATATTAATGGAATTTTCTGATCTTTCGTACAAAAAAATTCTTCATTACAATTTAATTTTTTTTTTTGTTATTTTTACAATTTAAAGTTCTATCGGGCTTTAAAAAACACCCCTTATTTTTTACGAGCATTTAAATTTAAAGTTGTTTAGAATGATTTTCTTTAAGGAAATTGCTAATTTTTTTTAATTTGTATTAAATATGATCATAGCAAGAACCATATTCTGTTTTATCTGTCAATTAATAGTAGCGGTAAGCAAATTATAGTTATTGCAAGCAATTAATTGTTCACCATAAATTAGAATAAATTAGTTTTTTTAATTAAATTTTTATAATGCACACAAAGGGTGACCTAAATAAATTTATGACTGCCCGAAATAAGTTATAAATAAATATACAAATTAATAAATTGTTTTAACTGCCCTAAAATAAAATAGTATTTATAATCATAATGTATAGAAGCAATAGAAATATATTAAGGAAAGCCGAAAGTAATCAAAGTCTGACTAAAATAAGCAAATATTGTTTGGTTTTCAAAATATTTTGAATTCGCCTACTGATCAGTGATTTGTTCGCCAGCAGGACATGGGTTAATTTGAAAAATCTTATTGTAAATTCTTGCAAAAAAAAAAAAAAAAACACAATAATAATAATGAAACAAAAATATTATTTTAATGTAAAATTTATTTAAGAATATTTGTGTTATATTTTTTCTTCTAGTTAAAAAAAAAAAAAAAAAATACATATTTTTTCAGTAAGTTTCTATCTAAATATTCTGTCAGTATACATAGTGATACTTTAAACTTTGAAATGTTTTAGTTTTTTTTGGAAATCATGGATATTAAATAGTTTCGTTTCTTTTATACAGAATATATTTTTGTTTAGTTGGTGCGGTAAACAATACATTACATGACAATGGCAGAAATACTAACAATAGTTTCAGTTCGCTATAATTTTATTGTGTATTAAAACACACACATATTTAAACATTTTTTCACAACTTTAAGGAAAAAAGCAGAATAACTTTTTAAAGTATCTTATTGTTATATTTGACATGTGTTACAGTTTGCTAAGAATTGAAGCAGAAGAAATAATAAAGAAAAGAAATATTTTGGAAAAGGACTTAAAGAATTAAAGGATCAGTAATGTGAAGAGCATATGAGACTCTTTGGCGAGAGAGTTTTAAAACGTAATTTCAGAAGTATCACTCCACGGGTTAAAAAATTTAATTTCTCTTGACCCACTATAACAAATGTTAAACTAGTGGTATCCAAGCCTGCCATATTTGACGATTTTTCAAATTGCCGATTTGCCGATTATGGCTCCAAAAAAAAAAAAAAAAAAAAAAAAAAAAAAAAATACAGGACTATTTCTTTCGATTGATAAAAATAAATAATGCTATGCCAAAGTTTTGTACAAGCTTTACACAAAATCACAAAAACTACAACTCCAATTTGATAGAGATCGATGCTACTGTTATGACAGTCAATTGTTGCTGGTTTATCAGCATAAACTGGTGATTTCACGTGGCCGCACAGGAAACAATCGAGAGGTGTCAATTCCCACAACCTTGGAGGCCAACTGACAGCTTCGTTTCTGGAAAATAACTTATCGCCAAATTTTGCTTTCGATAATTCAATGCTTGCGGTCGCCGTATGGCCTCAGCGCCATCTTGTTGAAACCACATTTTGTCCGGATCAATGTCATCGATATTTTTAAACAAATAATCATTAATTATGGTGCGATAACGATCTCCACTGACCGTAACGTGAGATCCGACGTCATTTTTGAAGAAATAAGGTCCGATGAAGCCACCAGCGTGTACACCATACCAAACGGTGCATTTTTCGAGATGCAATGGAGTCTCTAAAGTTTGTTGTGGATTGATCTCCCTTTATTTGCGGCAATTTTGCTTAACACAATTTGGCGATAAAAAAACGGGTCAGTTACTAACTGCTCTAGAGCCCAATCGGCGAAAGAACGACGCATATAATGGTCTCGTGGTTTTAATTCCTGCACTAGCTGGATCTTGTACGTGTGTAGGCCAATTTCTTTGCGCAAAATTTTCCACGTAGTGGACAGATAGAGGCCCAATTCCTCCGACCGACGACGAATCCATAAATTTGGACCTGCTTCTATACTCAAGTTTACAGCAACGATATTCTCTTCATTACGTACATTCGTTTGACGTGTTGGTGTTAATGCATTCTCTAGAGACTATGTGGTAGGAAATCTATCCACAGTTCGAAGGATGGCAGACGGACGATTATGTTCACCATAAAAATCACGAAATCGTTTATAAGTTTCTCTAATTGATGACTGATTTTCAAAGCAAACTTGGATGATTTGATAGCGTTGTTCAAGCGTGAGTCATTTCATAGTGATTTGCCAGAGTTTACTGAAAATAAAAGACAAAAAATTGTTTATCAAAATTTAATTTTTATTGTTATTTTTTATATATTTTAAAGTTTTTTCGGGCTTAAAAAAAACACCGATAGAATAATGTATAAGAGATTGACTTTCGACGGTTGGTTACCATCTTGACACCATTTGATTTCTAGATCTCGAGCTGTTGCAGTATGATCACATCTTGCCAATGAACTAAAGAAATGATGAGAATCTAGTACAGCGACTATCAATGACAAATTGGAAAAATAGTAATACTTTATTAGTTTGTATTTTTATTTTGTAGGGTGTTTCATATTAAATATCACGTTTTGTTTTTTTGGTCAACACAAAATGAGAAAAAAGAAAATAAAATAAAAATAGCAAAACGTAAGATTTTCTATCTTGTGTAATTCACTATTTGTAACAAATGACGTATTTTATGATAATATTATATATTTTTTTTTCTAATATTTTTTTAAGGTTGCACTGCGGCCCAAAGGCCCGGCTTTAGAGTGGGAGCTGGTCATCCACAATCTCAAAGGCATTTACCTAAAAGGCCCACGGATCCACCACCAGTAGCAGATGATTACAAGCCCACCGAACATTGTCCCGAACCCAATGGCTTTTATCCCAGTGACGAACAATGTGATAAATATTATGCCTGCGTGTAAGTATTTTTTTTATATATTTTGCTTAATCTAATTAGTTTCGAATTAATGTTTGTCATTAATTAAATAAAAGGGAATTAATTTCCGAAAATATAACTAAATATAACTCTATTAAATCCCTTAATAGCACATACATACACACACACACAACAGTAACCGTCATTCACAAAATAATTTAGCTGTCAATTAGAATGTTGACACTAAATAAAAACAAAAATTTTTGTAATAAATCAAAACCAATTGCAAAATTGTTGTTTTAACTTGTTTAAGAAAACATTAATTTAAAATGAAATATATATTTTGCTATTTTGTTGGAAAAATTTTTTTTATTGTAGAAAATGATTAAATCCCTAAGCATCTCTTAATAAACAAATCACAGATATACAAATCATTCATTATTAGAAAAACATTTGTCATAGACACTCTCGCGCATTTACAATCAACAAATCCAATCACCCAAGCATTCACTTAAGTTTCCATGATGTTAAAATACATTAAGAAAATTCCCTAAGCGTTAAATGAGAACAACAACAAAAACGTGTGTAAAATTATTAGCAGCAGCAGCAATAGTAGAACGAATACTGAAGCTTAGGGAAGTACAAAATACACTAAACACAAAGAGAAACACTCAATTAAGTGTGGAATTACCTTTGAAATATCCATTTCACGTACAAATGTATGTACGTCTCCAGGGCATAAATGTTATAGTATTTTATGTTAAGTGTGTGTGCATGTGTGTTTGTATGCATGTGAGTTTGGAGACTTCAAAATCAAATTGCAAAAAAAACAAATTCTTCAACATTTTTTCAAGGTAATTTGTTGGTGTTAAAGCAAAATTTATAACAAGAGATTTAAATTAATGCGTTTACACTAATTTCGATTGTAAAATTTATAATTTATTTGTTGTCCGAAAGGCTTCAATTTAATTTTAAATTAAGCATATGGTTAGCATGAGTAAAGGTTTTTGTGATTTTTTTCCGTATGTTTTGACACTAAAAATCATGGTAGAAGAAAGTCGCACATTTTAATTACACGCAGAGGATAACATGGTTGTGGAATGATAACAAGAACCATATGATGTTTTCGGTAGCAATATATAGTTGCAGTGAATAACTTCTAATTTAAAAAAAAAAAAATTTGTTCACGATAGCAGTTAACATTTAATCATTATTATTACGTGAGAATATATTTAAACATATTTATGATTAGCAATAATCATGTTATAATTATGCTAGCAATAATAGGATTAAAAAAATTGATTCGATTAGAAACATATAATACAAACATAATATGTTACTCTTTGAATTTGGTAACCATGTTTTTCGTTGCGTATTGTAAGTAGGATGAAAGTAATGCGGCTAAAATCGGGGCTCTTTGTAGAGATTGTTATTTCGAAAGGCTTCAAAAGACTCTAATTAACACTAGAAGTTTAATCACAGCCATTGGCCTATAATGATATTTAACGTAGGTGTTACTTTGTCTTTATAGAATATTAGTTCTATCGATATTTTATTTTTAATCAAAAGCCTGTATCGAGTTTTAATTAGCTTCATATTTATTATCATTGTACTAGTTTTTAAATAAGTTTAGTTAACTATCCTTGATTTCAAAATATTTAGGGGAACTTGACCATTGTCGATTGAGCGATGTACGTAAATGTTGAAATCAATTTTGCCTCAAAAGTAAAATGTCAAAATAAATAAATAAATTAAAAAATATGTCAGTCGATCAGATATAGTGTCGAAAGAGGTGCTATTGGAAATCAGTATGAACGGTCCATATCCTTCGAGGCAGCAGACAAAACACCACGCCTATCTCTAATTTTTTCATGTCATTTGGAACAATAAAGTAACCCCAATCAAAAAAAAAAATAAATAAATAAATATATGGGGCAATAGAAATTTAAAAAAAAAACGTTAAGTGAAAAAATTACACTCGCCCATATTTTCCGAGTTACGGGGCTCTGAAAGTTTAAAATTTTTAAAAATATCAATATGGGTGTCATTTAAAAGCTATTGAAGAAATCTTTAAGGAAATGCTAAAATTAAAAAAAAAAAAAAAATACTTAACCCATGAAGAGTTAATGGCATTTTTATGTAAAATAATATATATGCAGTAGCAACATTTTTTTATTTTTTATTTCTCTGTCACCCCAATATTTGCTTGTTTGATTGGAGTTACTTTACTAAATTAGATTTAAATAGGTGGTAAAGGTTTCGTTCGGTTTCAATCGCTTGAAAATAATTTTTTTTTTAATTAAAATTGTTTTTAAAATTAAATATACGAGCTTAAGATCACAGTTTATTTTTTAATGCTTTTTAATATTATAAAATATAAACTATGATCTTGAGGGCTGACTTTTGTTAATTTAAACATAACGGTCGCTAAAAATTGAAATTATGATTTATTTTAAAATTATAAATTTTATTTATAGACTAGTGTTACCTATTTTAAATTATAAATTCTTTATTATTTAAATTATATAATCCTGTAATATGATAATTTGTTTAATATAATTTTCTTTGCTGTTTTCCCCGTCTCTTACAACACAATTAATTTACTGCAGGGATGGTGTGGCAACAGAGAAACTATGCGCCGATGGCATGGTATTCAACGACTACAGTCCTAATGATGAGAAATGTGATTTGCCCTATAATATCGATTGCTCTAAACGACCCAAATTACGTAAGTACTAAATATTGTGTTAATTTCAATAAAAACAAAAAAATATTTTTATTATCAAGGGTATTTTTAAGAATAATCTTTATAAGGGAATATTAGTTAATAAAAGACAAGGGATGTTTAGTTTAAAAGAAAAATGTTTTCAAGTAATTTTGGTTGCTGATTTATAATATTTATTTAATTTTTTATTGCCGATTTTCTTTGAAATTACAACAATTTATTACAACAATTAAATTATGTGATGTGAGATAAATTTCCCGTTTATTAGTTAAATAATGTAATGGGGCAATTTATTTTTAACAAATGAATCTAAAGATGTTAATCTTGAGACAGTTGCTATTAAGTCTTTACATTGACCCATTAATTAGTTAGCTATTCTGCAAGATATTTAAACAATTGCCTGTATAGATAATTTATAAAGTTTCTTATAATATTAGAGATTTCCTTAAAATACCTTCGTGAAAATGTACATCTTAAAAAATTAGTTTTATTTAATAGAAAATACTAGTGAAATTAATACTCAAGTTATTTGGGAAAAGCTTCTTGAAAAATAATTTTTAAAAAGGTAAAAAGGAAAAATATGCTTTAAAAAGTTATTTGCAAATAAATTATATTATTAATAAATTGGGAACGAGGTCTTATTTTTATTTCTTTTTAGAATTTTTTATTATAAAAGAATTGAAATATTGAAAAAGAAAATAAATAAAAAAATTAAAAAATTTGTAGAAATTTCCCAAAAAATTGAATTTAATTAATTTAATTAATTAATTAAAATTATATTTGAATATATTATTTAAAATAATTATTTAAATAAATTATATAAAAATTTATTTTTATCATAGTTTTTCAAAGAGGGTCCTTAAAAAGTACCTATCTAGTAAATAGTAGTAGCAATGTAGCATCTACTATGCTACATTTTTCTAGTTTCTTTTAAAAGAACTATTTTAAAAAAATATAATAAAAAATATTAACAATAAAAATTAAAAAATATTATATGTATAATATTAAAAAATGCAGCTTAAAAATGAGTTTTTAAAAAAGTACTTTTGTTAAAAAGTACCTGAAAAAATTAGCTTTTTGAAAAGAAAATAAATATTTATTTAAATAAGAATATTTTTAAAAAAATAAATTTTTGAACTGTAATAATAATAAGCTAATTCATTAAAAAAAAGTCACTTTAAAAAAGTACCTTTTCAAAAAAAATTCAAAAACGTACTTTTTAAAAAGACATTCAAATATTATTCTATAAATATTAAAATAAGAATCTTTTAAAAAAGGACTATTTTAAAAAACCCTTTTGAAAAGTACAAAAAGTACCTTTAAAGAAATTGTAGCTTAAAAGCTTTCTAGCAAATTTTCTGTTAATTTTATAAACCAGTAGAAAAGTCTTTACCTAATAAAGTTAAAAAAACGAAAGTCAAATATTTTCCTACAAATTATCTTTTCTTAAAAAAATATCTTTAAAAAGACTAAGTTTTACAAAGACTACCTTTAAAAAATTCTTTAAAAACACTTAAAAAATTATGTTTTCAATAACTTTTGTACAAAAAAATTCCTATTAAAATTTTCAAAAATAACAATTTCTAAATACTTTCTTTACGTTTAAAAAAGGGACTTTGAAAAAGTAAAAAATCCGTTCAAGAAAAAAGGCACCTTTAGAAAATTATCTTTCAAAATAGTACTTTAGAACAAGGAAACTTTGAAAAAAAAAATAAAATTTTAAAGAAGCACCTTTTAAAAACTGCCTGCAATGAATTTTAAAAAGTATATTTAAACAAATTCAGTGGGCAGGTTAGACCTTTTATAAAAACAAAAAGACATGTTTTTGTTAAACAGGCGAACATTATTTTTGCCGAATTAAACAACAAAGAAATGCTTTAAGTTGTGTGTGTACTTCGTCTCACCATTAACATTAAGATTAGTTGGTTAAGATGATGTTTACGACGTACATAACATAAGTTAGATAGATGCAAAGAATGCTGATGAAGGATGTGGCGGTCCAGAAAATGCTACATTTCATTCTGCTAGTGTCTAATTTTTCTTGTTTTCTTTGGAAAACGTCCGCATACATTTGTAAATAATTTTTCTTTCTAAAAATGTTTATAATTTAATTAAAAAGAACCAAAAAGCCGAAAATAAAGTCAAATTTCATTTAAAAATATATCTTGAAAAAAGCACATAAAAAAGTTTCTGACACATTCTTTCTCTATTTAAAAATCTGCCTTTAATTTTAAGAACCCTTTAGAAAAACATGTTTAGAAAGAGTATTTTTAAACAAAAAGATGTTGAAAAGTGTTATATTTTGAAAAAGTATATTTTTAAAAACTACCTGCAAGGAATTTTAAAAAGTATATTTAGAAGAAGTACCTTTTATAAAAAAGTACCTTCCATAATAAAGTACCTTTTAAAAAAAGTACCTTTGGCAAAAAGTTCTATTAAAAAATCCTTTTGCGAATTCTCACTTAATTTTAAAAATGTACCTTTGAAAAAAGCATCCTTGTACTAGTTAATTGCCTTTTCTTTTTGCCACAAAAATTTGTTTACAACATAAAAGTTCATTTAAATCATTTTTCATATATAATCCAGTTGAAAAAAGAATTCAAACGTAAATCTGATTAAAAGTTTAAAAATACTTTATTAGATACCAAAGCATAAAAACTAAACATGCAATTTAAAAGTTTAGATTTGCTTCTTTTTTTTTTTTTTTGTATTCCATATTGGGCCAACATGCTCCCACATTGAAAAGTTTCAATAAAAAATTCACATCAAATAAAAACAAAGCTAAAAGTTAACGATTTATATCGTTATAGCAAATATTCCTCCAAACAAATCAAATCACTTTAACCAAAAATATTTCAATAACGAAAGGAAAATATATAAAAAGTACTTTTTTTGGTTTATACTACAAAATAAAATTTCTAGAGGATTGTAATAATAAATAATAAATTTTTACGATACAAGAGAGTTTAATTAAGCTGTAGAGTAATAAAAAAATAAGCTTTTATAGTTTATTTTTAAAGTTGTTGCTTTTGGTTTGTGTAATTTTTGGATGTTGGAGAAAATTTGAATGGATTTGGTAGAATTTATTCAGTTCGATTTAGGACTTGATATTGGAAACAAAATTTTATATAGAAAATAAAGTCCTCTTGAGCAAGTTAAACGAATAAATCATCCGGTTGGGGCAGTTACCTTTAAAATCATTAACTCTTGATATGACTTTCAGCTACCTACGAATTAACGTCTGTGATCTAATTGAGCTCAACCGTGGTATAGAAACTTCAATTAATATATTTATTTAATTTTTAAGCAATTTAAAAAAAAATTAAAAAAAAAAATTTAATTGTGTGACTGATCCAGCGATGCTTTTCTATCACAATTCTAAAAATTTCACTTTAGAGTCCAAAAGAGCTGTTGAGGTAAAAGAAGTTTAGTTGCAGCAAAAAAGGAATTTCAAAACTGACAGACGCTATTCGATATATGTACATTATGGGACACCCTGTAATTTTAAATTTTATCTTTTTCGTTATTTCAACTCTCTAACTATAAATATTTAAAAGAAAGTTCTACACATAACAACTTACCTCAACTATGGGGACACCCTTTAATTTTTAAAATTAATTTTTTTATTATATTGTAATTTTTATGCTTTAAAATTTTTATAAATTTATATTTTTATTACTTTTTAAATAAGGATTTAAAATTATAATTTTTTTAATAGGAGCAATCTGCAGGCATTATCTTTTAACTAAAAAGATTTAATTCGAAAAAAGGTTTCAAAATCGTTCCAGAAATGACTGCATTTTGGGGGGCAGAAATTAAAAAAAAAAATACAGATGAATTGTTAACCTTCCAATTTCTTTAAGTCAGTTAAAAATATAATAAATAGTTAAAGTTATAAAATTTGTGTAACTTTTGTTCTAAACTGCAACACTGTGCTGTACTTTGCAGATGCTGTTGTTGTTCTTTTCATTATTTGTTTATACTGCATATAATGTTCTTTTTTTCGGTTATATTAATGTGGTTGATGATTTAAAGTTGTATTTGTTTTATTTACAAGCAAATTTATAGGTATTAGTAAGTATGTATGTATATACGTATGTATTAGTTGCAAAAGTACATGGTTTTGGTATCTCAAAAACTTTTTAGTACACACGAGTGCACACGCATTAGGCTGTGCCTTAAACGAAGGATGAAATCTATGTAAAGTATTCTAAAAATTAAAATTCCTTCCATGAAACTTAATATTTTCATCTTATTGAAATATTTCAAAGTGCTGGTCTCTTGTCACAATTTTCTACTATTTAAACAATTTTCTCAAAAGCAACAACAAAAAATTTAAATATAATGGAAAAGAAATTTTACAAATTTTAATCAAATAAGGTTTCTCTTTTTTTTCAAGAAAGTTTGAAATCTCTTGCCTGTTAATGGTTAGAAATACCTCAAATTCTGGCATCTTGTTAACAAAAAGTCAGCAAAAAGTCAAATCGGTATTAAACATTAAACACACATAAAAATATATACTCGAATATAGTCGAATATATTTTAATATAAATGTCCACATTGCAACATATTTACTCTTCCATTCCATATAAAATGTTGTGGTTTATTGACCACTAGTTTGTGGTTGTTGTGAGTGAATCAATTTTGTGGTTTTTCAGTTTATGCTGAAGTATTTGTAACTACAAATATGTTAAATTTCATTAAGTACAATATCTGTATGTAAAGCTCTCTTAATTTTTTTTTCTATTGCTTTTAATGTAAAATTTATACGTGAAATCTTTATTAATTTACTTGAGAAATGTTTATTTTAATAAGATAAATATTACAAAATAAGTCTTAATAAATGTCCAAGGCATAAAATGAAAAGAAAATATAAAACAATAGATTTAATACACTTAAGACACTTAATGTGTAAGTAAAGCAACACACATTAATTTTGACTACAGTTATAGCTAAAAGCTGAAGAGGAAATACATTTCGGAAAATAAAGTTTTCAACATCTAATAAAATATTTATCCACAACGTTTGCTTTCAAGTTGAGTAATAAAAAATAATGTTGTATTAAAAAGAAATAAATAATTTTTAAAAATTAAAATTGATTTAAATTTAAATATTAAAAAATCTGAATATACTATAAAAAATTTTCAATGGGGGAAAAAACTGATATTCATTCCTAGTCGTTGTAAAATTTTTTTTTTTAAATTTAACTTTCAATAGTAAACCAAATTAAATAATATTTTTCATAATAATAATTTTTATTCGATTAAATAAATTTAAACAAACTTATTAAAAAAACTTTATTCGAATAAAATTAGCCGAATATAGTTATTCAATTTGTAGAAAAATTCTTGATAAATAATTTAATAAGTTTTGAATTTTTATAGAAAAAATTTTTTCATGAATATTTAATTTTATATAAAAATAAGTTGTAAATTATAGAAAAAATGGAAGTGTTACACAATCCGTAATATAATTGTCTTTAACACGTTAACTGCCGTGTCACCCGTATTCGGGTGACAGCAAAAGTTCTCATCAGGCCACGTCACCCGTATTCGGGTGACAGCAAGAGTTCTCATCAGGCCACGTCGGGTGACTCCTTCCAAAGGATTTCCGAACATATTTAGATAAATATATGACAGGAGATAATAATACTGTTGAATTTTTTTAAAAATCGTTTATTAACAAAATTATTTACAGTGCAAAATATTGAAGCATTCACTGCAAAGTTGCGGTTGAGATATTAGTTGGGCAGAGATATTAGTTGTACTACTCAGAACACGGCAAAGATTACAACTGCTCGTGCAGAGTAATAACGTGATAAATGAGGATCGTAATAGATATCGGGGTGAGAGTACCGAAAGAAATGTAAACGGACATGCGGTAGCAGAGCACGCATCTTACAGTGGCACGGGTGGCCTGACGGGGATTTTGTTGTAAACACGCGTGGCAGTCAACGTGTTAAAGTAACAAAAAATTTATGCGATCAGTTTTCTCAAGTAAAATAATTCAAATATTAAAGCATTTTCTTACCATATTTGTATACGAATAAGGATATGTTGTGGGTTTTTAAAACATAAATATTTGCATAATTTAAGTAAATTAAAAGTTATTTAAATTAAAAAAACTTAAGGGGATAAATGTAAATAAGATAATTAATATTTTAATTGTTGTATTAAAATGGTAAATAAAAATATTAAAATTTAATTTTCAATAGCAGAATTAATAGTCGAAAAAATTATTCGATTACAATTAATCGATTAATTATATTCGAATAAAATTATTCGGATGGTAGAAAAATTTGTAAGTAATTTTTCTTTAATTTTTATGGAAATATTTTTTAATTTTTAAATATTATTAAAAATTGCTCGATAAGTAATAGAAAAACAGTCAGAGTTATTAGAAAAAGTGCAATTAACTATTTTTAAAGCAACAAAAAAGTTGTTAGTTTTAAATTATTAGTTGGATTATTTTTTTTAATTTGAATTATTCGATTTGATACCTCAATAAGTTACCAATTTTTTTTTCAAAATATGTTTGGCAGAAGTTTTAATATGTACACTGATAGAAAAATCATCATAACGCTAATGTAATTTAACATCAATTTAATGACAAATGTCTTCGTTTTTGACCCCGTGACACTTGTCATTGTTGTGATGTCAACCATGTCATTATTTGCTTATTTTGTCATCAATGCCAAGGATCACAATTCTGTCATTAATTCAATAACACGCAGACGTAAACGGAATGTACAAATTTTAAATGAAAATAAAGGAAAAAATGTCATTAATGCAATGACGAAACTTTTCTATTTAATGAAAACATAACATCAATGCAATGGCGTAACTTATTGATTTAATAAAAAAATGTCATCAATGCAATGACACAACTTTTTGATTTAATGAAAAATATCATAGATACAATATATGTATATATAATATAAACTTAATGACAGAATATCACCGAAGCAACAATCTGTCATTGATATAATACGGAAGCAATAAAGGTTTCAAAACCATGTGTTTTATGACAATAAAGATATAATTCTTATTTATAATACGAGTATGTATGTATATATTTTACAAAACAGAAAACTTAAGAACTTCAATTTTTATGTCATATTTTTAGGCATGCCACAGAACTCAATTCCGATCGAAAAGGGTTTTAATTTCGCAAGTTGGTTCTTCAGAAAACGAAAAACGAAAGATTTTTCGGAATGAAACCACTTTTAAATTTCAAACTGGAATATGGTTTATATAATAATAAAACTAAAAATTCTTTTTATAATTTAAATTTTATAATAAAAAAATATATAACTTGATTGCATCAAGTTGATGACATTGCAGTCATAACTTAGATGACATCTAAAATATGACAAAATTCTATGATGTCTGTCATTGCATTGATGCCATTTTATACCTTATTGGTGACATCTTTCATAATATTGATGTTATAATTTTGATGTTATAGCGTCATCAATCCAACGATGATTTTTTTTTATCAGTGCAGGAATACAATAACGAATATTCGATTTATTTAAATATATTTCATGAACAAATTGCAAATTATTCGCTTAAAGTAAATCAAATAATTAAGTAATTGAATTTTCTTAAATTACAAATGTATATTTTTAAACAGCGATTAAATTTTGTCGAATAATATTATTCGAATAATCGAAAAATTTACCTTTAGCATTTTTTCTTTAATTTAATCAAACACCAGATTTAAAAAAATTATTTGAAAAATATTAAAAACGCACGTTTGTGCTTGAGAGGAAAGGGTCGAATATTTAAGAATTTGTATTTACTAAACTATTAAATAAACAAAAATAGATTATCCAGTGTTCATGCTTTCTTTAAATAAAACAATAAGGTAAATTATTATTATTATTATTATTATTGATAAGGTCAATTATAACGCCTGACTCTCTATTCCTTATATGTCCAAAATAAAAAAAAAACAAAAAATTATTAGTAACAAATATTATTCATTCAAATCAGTGCAATAATCTATTCGATTCTTATTCCAAATTTAAATTTAATATAGGTTTCGTCAGTAGGAAAATATAAATTAAAAAAAATCATTCGAATATCTAGGGGTTAAAATTTTTTTTAATTTTTCAAAAAAATTATTCGTTTACATGTAATATATAAAAATCTTGATTCTTTAAATCTATAGTACTCAGTTACTTTTAACTTAAATCGGGTAAGATTTTTGTTCCAAATAATTTATGTTGCATGGAGTCTTACAGATAACATTATTCGAATAATCGGATATCTTATTTAAATATTTTGTTGTATGCAATAAATTGTATTTTTTACAAATTTGTTTAAGTTTAATCCAAATATTACCATTCTAAACGAAAAAGGTTTTGAACGTAGGATTATTCGAATAATTTTAAACTAAAAAAAATTATTATATATTTTTTTCTTGATATTTGGCTACTCCACTGCAAACAATCGTTAGAAAATAAAATATGAAATAGATAATTTTTTTTTACGCAAAAAGAACTAAAGCTGATTTAAAAACGTAATAAAATATATTTTTAGATTTTGAGTGCAAATTTTCTTAAAATGTATCTTTTTATACTTTTATTATTTTATCTTTGCTTGCCAAGAATATTTGTTAAACAAAAAGCACCGCAAGTAAAATATAAAAAATAAAGAAAAAAACTTTCTTTTAGTTTTTGCTTTAAGTTTTTATGGTTTTTATATTTTTAGTGGCCATTCATTTATGTTAACAATGTACGTGACACTGATAAAATGTCAATGAAACATATAACAAGATTTTTTGCAACACAGTTGACACATGTACGCACTCACACACATCTGAACATTCATGTTAAATTACACATAAAGAGCAAACAAATATTTACTCGAAAATATACCAAAAGAAACAACTTAAAAAAAAATTGACAAATTTACAAGACTAAAAGCAAATAAATCTATGAAATACAAACCAAACATACACACACACATACACATGTAGTAAAGCAAATGATATGGTTATACATTTACTGAGCTCAAATATTGGTAAACAAACACGTCCAATATACAAGTACAAAATATTTTGCAAATTATGCAACAACTTCTTACATACGGACGCATGTTGAACATGATGATGTTTAAATATTCATGTCTAACAAATGATCAAAAAACAATATTTACAATATTCATAAAATGAATTTTATGTATGTACATCAGACAAACGTGTGCCATTCGTATACATTAGGATGACTTTGCTTGAATGAAACGAAATAAGCCTTGACTCCATTTAAGGAAAAATTTAATTATTTCATTTAAAAGTACTTTGCATTTTAACTGCCATATTCATAAAGTATTAAAAAAGATTTGAAATGTATTTTAGGACAAATTTGTATGGAAAATTTGTCATTAAACATATTTCAAAGTTGGTTTATTTATTTATTTATTTTTTTTTTTTGGAATAAAAATATTTATTTTATAAATGTAAAATTTTTAAACTTATTCGATTATGAAAAAATTTAATCGATTAATTTTATTTTTGTGCTAGAAAACTGTATGCTTTATCTATTCACTTTTAATTTGTTGCAAAAGTTTCAGAGAAAAATTACTAAACATTATTTTTATTCGATTCAATTATACGAATATTTTTTCATAAATACATATACTTTGTGTTATATGGTTAACCTGAAATGATGTTCAGATTTTATTACCCTTTCTAAATTTTTTTATTAAAACTAAATTATTCGATTAAGTTAATCGACAATTTGTTACATTTTACTCAATTTTATATTTTTTATATAAAGAACTCAAAACATACTCTTTTCGTAAACTAGAACTTTTACTTTTAATTTATTAAAAAAATATCAGCCAAGATTTATATAATTTTTATTCGATAAAATTAATCGTATATTTTTTAACAAAATTTTTAGTTTGTGATTATTAGTGTACTCGAGATTTTGTACAGACTTATAACTTTTTCGTATTTTTTTTTATTTTTTTGTTAAAAAAATATTCGCATATACTAATCGATTAATTGTTTTAGTTTGCTTGAGTTTATGCTCATTTTATTGCTGAAGACATTACTTTTTTATATGAAAAACTAAAAATTCATTTTATTCATAACCTAGAAGTGTTATTTTAGTTTATTACTAAAATTTTAGTTTATTCCAAAATTTTTTTTTATTCGAATAATTATTCAAATATTTGTTTATAAATATTTTTACTTTGTAACATTTGGGTAACTTGAGATGACATGCAAATTTCTTTAATCTTTCGTAATATTTTTAATTATTCGATAAATTGTTTCATTATACTCCAGTTTATGCTCATTTTATTGCTGAAGACATTAGTTTTTTATTTGTAAACTAGAAGTGCGATTTCGACTTATTACTAAAATTTCAGCTTAAACTTATTAAAACATTATTTTTATTCGAGTTAATTATATGTATATTTGAGATAATATGAAAATTTTTTTTACTCTTTCGTAATTTTTTTAATTATTCAAGAAATTGCTTTATTTTACTCCAGCTTATGCTCATTTCCTTGCTTAAAAATAATTTTTTTTAATGTAAAATCGTTTTATTCATAAGCTAGAAGCACTACTATTCAAAGGAATAAAATCTGTGTGCACTTATAAAATTTAAAAAAATCGATAAATTAACTTTTTAATTGAAAATTTTAAAAATCTCTTTTTTAAAAAAATTTTAATTGATTTCTTTTTACATTATTTATATAATAATTATAATTATTATATTTTTTATAACTAAATGAACAAGTTTGAGTCAAGCTTAAGTTCATGTACTTTTTTTCTACAAAATTGACTACCTAAATTTTTAGAATTAATTTGGACTTGTTGCTCGAAGCTTCAACTGACCATGTTGATTTGTCGGTATTGTCTAATTAAATAAAATTAAATGATAGAATGACAAATTAATAAAATTTATTTGTTGCCATTGGGTTTTCTTTTAAATAACCACAATATTAACTTTAATACTTCGCCGCAAAAAATAGCTCCCTCCTAATGACCCCTAAGCAATTGCGTACATACAAATGTATTAAAAAAAAACGACAAAAACCGCATTATGCTACATCTCCAAGTAACCGTTTTGACCACCATTGTTGTACTCTAAAACAATAAAATACGAATATAAAAAAAAAAAAATTTTAACGAAAAACTTTATTTTGTAGTCATGTGAGTATAACTTTTTTTACTGTCAACAGAAAACTTGTTTGCTATTGCAAATAATTTTTATTGTTTTAGTTGTCTTTTTTCTGTCATCAATATGTTGTTCTTGTTGTATTTGTATGATGCATACAAATTAAGTTGTATGTGGTCAAACCTCATCGGCCAATAAACATGATCAACTATAATAGTTAGTATTAATTGTTGTTGTTTTTTAAGTTGCAACCCAGCAAACTAGTTTGATCTGAAGTGGAGAAGTACTTGAAAATAAAATTGTTTTTAAAGAATAATTGTAATGCAAGATACATACGAGGCAACGCCAAGAGGAGCATAGTTAAGAAAGAAATTATGTTTGTTTTTAAGTACAGACGAACTCTCAATATTATTACAAACATGGGAACATAATATTAAGGAACAATTTTGATATTACGGGAAACATGAAAAGAAACATTCATTGCAACAAAAAAACATTGCTACATACAACGGAACATTAAGTGGAATATGTTCATGTTTCCTTCAATGTTCCCTGATGTGTATCTAGTGTAGTAATGATAATGATTTAAAAAAAAAAATTATTTATTATAAAATGTTTCATCAACAAATTTTACTCGTTCTTTTGATTTCAGTATTTCACATATTTTGCACTTCAAGCCATTTATATTCATAGTCGATTTTCATTTGGATATAATTTTAGGTAATAACAAGTACAAGTGCTACATTCGGCTATGCAGAGTCTTATATACTCTTCACCATAAATGTAAATCTAGTTTAGTAAAGTTACTCCAATCAAAAAAGCAAGTATTGGGGTGACGAAGAATTAAAAAATAAGAAAAAAAATTTATATACTCAATCATATATTTTTACATAAAATGCCATCGGCTCTTAATGGGTTAAGGATTTCTTAAAAATGTTGGTACATCCTTAAAGATCTCTTCAAAAGCTTTAATATGATATCCATATTGATATATTAAAAAATTTTAAAATTTCAGAGACCCGTAACTCGGAAAATAGGTGCGAGAGCCAATTTTCTTACTTGATGTTTTTTCTTATTTTTTAACTCTCTATCGTCTCATATATTTATTTTTATAAATGTTCCAACTGTTATGAAAAACTTACAGGTAGGCGTGGTGTTTCGCCCGCTGCCTCAAATGTCATAGACCGATCATGCTGATTTCAAACAGCACTTTTTTCCACACTATGTCTGATCGATTGGCGTGTATAATTTTCTCTAGGTGATGTAGTACCTTGGCAAACTTGATTTCAACACTAACACGGACGGACATCGCTCAATCGAAATCGTTATGCATAATAAGCCAGAATATGTATACTTTATGGGGTTATAGAAATTACAAACGGAATGACAAACTTAGTTATACCCTTTTCCACTTTTTGAGGTGAAGAGTATAAAAATAATTTTTTGAATTTAATTCACTACCGCTGCTATATTTGTAATCAAGTTTGGGAATTTTGATTAATAGCGAATGGATAAACATTTATTTTTTAGTTTTTTGTATCAGTATGATCAGGTATAAACCCGTTCAATGATGAAAACATTATTCATCAATCGTGTGTTTGCTGGGATTGTACTGGCAATAGTGTAACAAAGTTTCAACTTATCTTAGACTCTTACGAGTTTATACTTGTTTAAATGTTTGATTGATTGTTGTTTGAGTTGGTTGCTTTCATATTGATATTCAACAGACGTTCAGTTCTCATGTACAACAATTATTTTGCTAATATTTGTTTTAGTATCATTTTGAAGTTTCGTCTGCTCTGTCAATATTTTGTAATGAACGTTCATCGGTAACTTTACATACAGATTTCTTAGCTGAATAAAGGTTTTCCTTTACAATGGAGAATACTAATTGTCGATAGTTGATTTGATGGGATTTTTTTTTTACAAAATTGTTGGAGTCTGTTTTTTTTTTGTTGCCGATAAATGAATATTCATGTGAAAGTTATAGAAGTTTGATTTACATTTTTACAAGGAAAAGTCTTTTTTTAAGGGTTCAAATTATTGTAGGTCAATTAACAAAGAAAGTGAATACTTTTTAAAATTCTTAAAAAAATTTTATTTCTGATATAAAGTTTTGTAAATTTTCTTAAAAGTCTATATTTTAGCTTGAATGTTAACAATTCATTTTAATAATAAAATTTCGTCTAATAAAAACTAATAGATGTCTGTTGACAGGAACAGTGTTGCCATTTTATTTAAGAAATGCTCGATTCTAAAAGTCACGGACTTATTGATCCACCCTCATATATAAAGACTAATAGATGAAAATTGGTACAGGACTTTGTGTTTACTTACGTGGTTAAGAAAAACGAAGTTCATGTAGGCCTTGAGATAAGTCCAGTATATTCAAGCATGGGACTTAAGTTGAGGATGTGATTGTTTGTAAAAATAGACAGACAGCGCTAAAGACATAAAATGGTCACTGTATTAAATCACAGCTGCTAGAAAAGAACTAAAGGGAACTTAAGGCTGATGTCAGAGTGCATGCTATAAGCGAAGCGATGCTAGAAGCTATAATATTCGTGCTACACTTATAATACAGGATGTCAGAGTGGATACTATGTTAAACAACGAGACTTACTTGGTTATTTCATTATTGTTTCAATACTTTTCCAGTTATTTTCCACGAGAATTCTGTCGCGATAACTTTTATTTGCTTGGCCGTAAAGCACAGGGCGTGTTAACACTTCCGTTATAAATTTTTCAATATCAATATCCATTATTTTATAAATATCTTATAAAATCAATGGAAAATTTAAACAAGCCCAAGTAAAATAAACAAATGAACAATGTCAAACTACATTGTAAACAAACAACAAAAAGAAAAACGAAGCAATACCATGCTATAAATCATTTCACAATCTGCTTTATTGCTTTGGCTCTCTTGTAGCTTCGCTTTGACTCTGATATCTTTTGAGCATTGACGTAAGAAAACACAAGCAGAGGCTTGTAGTGCATTGTAGTAAGATATTATATAGCATCGCTTATAGCGTGCAATCTGACATCCGCCTAAAGGAGCGAAGCACGAAAAAAATTTAAAGTTATTTTGCATACCTCGCTTTTGCAGCATTAACGAGAGCAGGATTGCTTATCAACTAGGGAGCAAGTTATCTTTTATAATGGTCTCAGAGGTTCCCACAGTTATAAAGGTTTTTTTGTAAGGTTTGAACACGAATGATATTTTAGTTTTTTCAGGAATTTTTAGTTTAAAGCAAAGATCACTTGTAAGAGAGAGACTCTATAGATTTTTGAAGAGACGTGTTGATGGGAGGTAGAGCTAGAAACTGTGGAGCATAGTACTTGTCATTGTAAAAGTTGGTTGGGCAAATGTTTTTACTATGATTCAATATATCTCTTACCACTGGATGAAAGTAGTCAGATAGCCAGCGCCCTTGAGGCACATAACCATACCAGCGTCGAGGTTACTCCTCTATTACTTTTTCTTATTATTTCTTAGAAAAATAATTTCGTTTGTAATATTTTGGCCCAAACTATTCGTACATTAAAAGTATTCACGTCACCAAATGCGGAAATGCGAAAGTGCAAAAACATGCTTTTTTGCTTAAGTTAACGTGAGCATTCAATTTAGCAAGAACAACGTTTATAATATTGCTAAATACCAGCGACCGTCACTTTAGGAATTTGATGGCAACTCATTAAAATTTTACTAACAAATAAAAAAGCGGTCAAAATTTTTTTATTCATTTATTCACCACAAAAAGTGAAAAAAAGGGTATAACTAAGTTTGTCATTCCGTTTGTAATTTCTACAATATCCATTGCCGACACCAGAAAGTATATATATTCTGATTTTTATGCATAACGAAGTCGATTAAGCGATGTCCGTCTGCCCGTCCGTGTTAGTGTTAAAATCAAATTTGACTTTGTAAAAATTTAAATACGCCAATCGATCAGACATAGTGTCGAAAAAGATGCTATTCGAAATCAGCAATATCGGTCCATATCTTTACACGCAGCGGGAAAAACACCACGCCTACCTCTATCTTTTCCATATTATTTAGAACAATGAAGTAACTCCAATAAAAAAACAACTATATAGGGCGATAGAGAATTTAAAAAGGAAGAAAAAACATCAAGTGAAAAAAATTGGCGCTCGCACATATTTTCCGGTTTACAGACCTCTGAAATTTAAATTTTTTCAAATATCAACATGGGTATCATTTGAAAGCTTTTGAAGAGATCTTTAAGGAAATACTAAAATTTTTTAAAAGTGCTTAATCCATTAAGAGTCGATGACATTTTTAAGTAAAATTATATATATGAGGTACTTAATTTTTTTTTTTGTTTTCTTATTTTTTAATTTCCTGTCACCTTAATATTTGTTTTTTTGTATAAACTAGATTTACATATTACCCTTAAATGTAATTTTTTGTAAGGTTGCCAATATAATTGGACTCACGGCAAAAATTTTTTTTTATGTGGTTGTTGTTACAGTTGAATATAATTTTGCTCGTTGGCAATTTCGTCGGAGTGAAATTGGTGACATAAATATTTTTATTATTAAACTGCATAAAATTTCTTTTATTTAAAATAATTTTCTCTCAAACAATTGAATCATCTTTTAAAGCAAAGTTTTCTTTAGTTTATTTAAAACCAAGTCTTTTTATTAAAAATTGATAAAAGCAAAGTGCAATAGAAAATTCAGTTTTTTTTTAATCTCTTTAAGTATAAGAACAACAAACCACTTTTAACCGACATCAGAAAAAAAAGAAAGATTCTTAAAAAAAATACTAACAAACTGGTACTCGTAAACAAGCATGAGTGTGTGTTATAAAGCCATATACGGCACAAAATCAGTCATGATAAAATTCTACAAACAAAATAGGAAATGAAAATTCACTGCAGTTGCTTGTTAGTGGATGCTTATGTTGTTGTTGTTGTTTTCATCTATCGTCTACAAGAGTTAAACCTCACTAAACACCACTTAAATTGTCGTTTAACATTGCAAACAATACAACGTTCACAAACATACACTAATGCAAAAACATACTCACGTACACATTCTTTCTCTCTCTAACATGCAGCGTATAATACACACATCTAAACCTGTTAACACCTCTTGTTCAATGTCAGTGTAGGTGTATGAAAGTTAGTAAAGCGCACCTTTTGTATAAAAGGAGATTTTTTAGTTTTATAAAAAAAAATCTCTATATTTTTTTAGTAGCGTTAGTTATTAGTTAGCGTGATTAAATGATATAAAATCATTTTTTTTGGCATTAAGTTTAATTATAATTTTCTTTTTCTTGTTAAATTATTGACATAATGGTGTCAATCTTAAAGAAAGCAACTTTCTGTTCTTTTATACTTTTCGATAGGGAATATTTTTGACGTGCCCTTAGGGGCCCTCCTAATGACAGCATATCTAAACTGGGAATTGAAAATATTCTATAACCGTAGTTTGCTTATGCACTACTTCGTCTGTTAAGTTCTTATCAAGAGAATATAAGAGGTTGTTTTATAAAACAAAAAATCATGTTCAGTTTAATGTATATGACAATAACAAAGTGTAACAACATTTACTTTTTTTTTCTTTGTATTTAGCGATAATGGCTCTGCAATTGGGCCTTTTAAAAACAAGGCTGGAAAATATGCAAAGATTTTTTTTTGTACCTATAAATATGCAACATAAATGAGCTAAGAAGCAACATGTAAATGAATTATTAACCCTTAGTGGCTCTAAAATTTTTTGTAATTATTTACACATTTTAAATAAAAAGTAGATTTTTGAAAAAAAAAATAAAGTTTTAGCTTTCAGTAACAAAATTTATTTTATTTTTTTTATACTTTTTCTGAATAAATTTTGTTCATAAACAAAATTTTCCTTTTAATCTGACACAGATCCAGAAACAATTGCACAAATAGCGTTTATGCTACACTTTCTTTTAAAGTGCATTTTTTTTATAAAATTGAACTTTTTCTAAAAATGCTTTTTTTTAAAATGGCAATTTTTGTGAAATAAAATTTTTTTTCATTTAACTAATTTTTTCTTAAAAAAACAGTTCCTTCATAATGACGTTTTTGCAAAAATGGAATTTTTCTGAATATTGTTTTCTAAAAAAAAGTTGCACTTTCTTAAATAAATCTGTCAAGCAGGAGTAGCAATTTTTATTTAGTTTTATTATTTGCTAAAAATTAAAAGTATCTGCCTGGATCCTGCTATGCGGAACATCTTTAACTTTATTACCTGTAGTAGTTATAATACGAGTAATATGTGAAAATTAAAAGTATTTTTTATGACAAAGAGACAAAAACTTCTTGCACCTGTAGCGATAGCGTTCTTTTTTTAATACGTTCTTTTTTTAATACGAGGGCTGCTATACATATTTTTCGCTTGGCAACACTGAGTTCAGCCAACTGCAATCTGACATTTCTATTGGAAAGTTTGTCATTTTTAAGCATAATCGTACTCAAAACGTTTTGACGTACGACCATTATTTGTGTTGTTTACAGTGACTTGAAAAAATTAATAAAGAAAAAAATGGAATTAACTCGTGAACATTTTTGTGCCATCATTTTTCACAACTTTCGACGTGGATTATCACGACAAGAGTGCATTGATGAACTTAAATCTTTGTATGGCGATGAAGCACCATCCTATAGCACTGTGAAAAATTGGTATAATGAATTTAATCGTGGCCGAAGCTCGCTCAAAGACGAATTCTGTGAAGGTCGTCCAAAAACGGCTGTTGTGCCAGAGAACATTGATGCCGTGCGTGAACTCATAATGCAAGATCGACATCCGACATCCTTGGACATTTCTTCCACCAGCATTCATTCGATACTTCATGAACACCTGGCCTTAAAAAAGGTTTGTTCTCGTTGGATCCCGCACAATTTGAAAGTCGCTCAAAAAAGGATCGTGTCGATTGGTGCAAAGAAATGTTGCAAAAATACGATTGCGGTGCTTCAAAAGACGTTTATAAGATCGTCACAGGTGACGAATCATGGATCTATGCGTATGAGCCCGAAACGAAACAACAATCGACCATGTGGGTCTTCAAAAACGAGCAAAATCCAACGAAAGTTGTTCGTGGAAGAAGCACTTCGAAGCAAATGGTCGCCTGTTTCTTCGGCAAAACTAGTCATGTGGCGACTGTTCCGCTTGAGCAACGTAGGACGGTCACTTCTGAGTGGTACACTACAATTTGTTTGCCTGAAGTCATCGGAGAAATTCGAAAAACCAACAAGAGAAGACAAATCATTGTTCACCATGACAATGCGAGCTCTCACACATCGGCTCAAACCAGAGCGTTTTTGACCGGCCAAAACGTCGAATTAATGGGTCATCCGCCGTACACCCCTGACTTGGCACCTAATGACTTCTTCTTGTTTCCGCACATCAAGAAAAAATGCGAGGTCAACGATTTTCGTCGTCAGAAGAAGCTGTTGAAGTGTTCAAAAACCATGTTTTAGAGGTGTCTCAATCGGAGTGGAAAAAGTGCTTCGACAACTGGTTTGAGCGTATGCAAAAGTGTATAAATCATGCTGGAGAATACTTTGAAGAACAATAAAACCATTTTTGATTATAAATATTCGCATTTTCACTATTAGGCCAGAAATATATAGAGCAGCCCTCGAATATTATTATTATTAGAATATTATTTTTATTAGAACTTTCAAAATTATAAGTTGTTCATTTTCAATTAAAGACGTGACATTTTCAACAAAAATGAGACTTTCTGCAAAATCAAATTTCTTTAAAAAGTTTAGGAAAGTTCACACAAATATGTTTCGTTAAAAAGTTATACAAATAATATATTTATCTATTTTATGAACAAGTTTCATTTTGTGCAATATTTTTTTTCTTATAAAATTTACCTTTTTCAAAAACATACAAAACTTTTTTTTTATTTTTTTGACTTTAAACTTTTTTTTTACAAAAATATTGATTATATTTTCAAAGAAATATTGCATTTTTTCAAAATGTAGTATTTTCACAACAATTTGAATAACAAATTTAATTTTCACAGAAATCAGTATTTTTAACAAAAGTTTTGAACAGTCTTTACGTAAAACGACTTTTTTAAATCATTGAAACCGAATCCCTCTTTGCAAAAGGTTATAAAAACTTGTAAAAAAATTATTTAAGAAACAAGTAATTAAGTTTTTCAAAAAATAAAATTTTCTAAAAATTAGATTGATATAGTTTTTTTAATCTGTCTATTTTAATTAATATAAATTTTTTAATTTTAATAATGAATCTTTATTTTATTTATATTTAAATAATAGAAATTTCTTGAAACTTTAGTTAGTTTAAAAAAAAACTTTATTACATTTTTTTTTGTTGTTTTATTTTATGTTTAAATAAATATTTTTCCTGATCATGATACACAAAGGAGTAGCGAAATATTTATAAAATATAGGTCTATTGCTTGTTAAATAAATAAAATATAATTTTTAAAAGATTTTAGCTTGTCACCATATGTGAAATTTTTCGAAAAGGAATTGCCCTCTTCAATAGGTATCATCTATATTTTTTATAACAATTTTTTCTAGAGAAATTTTTAAGTTTTTTTTTTAGGAAATACATGTTCTTTTCAAAAGATAGCATTTTTGAAAATAAATTTTACATTTATTAAAAAATGTTACACTTTTAGTCTTTTACCCTTCTTCCATAAAGTTTGAACTATTGTTTTTAATATTTAAACATTTTATACCCAAAAAAAAATTGACTGCTTAAAAAAGTTCCCAAAAGAAACCTCTTCAAAAAAATTTTATTGATTAAAGGAATGGTGCTTTTAACATTAACATAATATTATTTAAATTTGAATTTTTTCCTGTTTATCTTAAAATATGTTTTAAAAAATGCTTAACTGCTTTAAATTTTTCTGCTATCCTGACAATTTGTATCAGAATGGTACACCATGGTGTTAAGAATGTAAATAAAAATTACTTAAAATTGTTAAAACATAGTAAAGCATACTTTTAGGAATCAGATTGACCATCTAACAAAGTCATATATGTTAGTAAATATATAAAGTTTATTGTAATATCAGTAACCTTAACTAAAATATTGCCTTGAAAGTATTAAAACTTTCAACCTTTGCGAATGACCACGTTTAAGTACATTTACATTTTGAAGCACACATTCAAGTAACGTGCAGAAAAAATCATACAAATGATGTTATATTATGTTGCTTAACTACACATTGTTGTTCTTTTACAAACTCATATATACACACACACACACAAATGTTTTACATAATATTAACATTTTTGTTTTTATTTTTGTGAAAAATTGTGTTTGTCAAAGCATATTGGTTATAAAACATGTCTAATACACAATATTGTTGGCCAAACAAACAATGTCGGTAACCTTTTGAGTTCGACTAGCAAAGAAGAAATACAACAGCCATAAATGACAAAAGCATAATAGAGAATTGCACAAATTTTTGTCTGCTACTTTTATAAAATTTTTACACATGTTGTCTTAACGTGCAGTAAAGGCACGTCATGGTGTTGAACTAAGTGACTCAGACACAATGCACAATTTTAACACAGGCTTAGTTTGGGCTTCTAAAACAGATTATGTTGGCTTTTACAGAAAACACGAAAAACACACCGTGGTTATGTTTGTGTCTACATTTTTTGAGAGTCTATTATGTTGTCATGATTAATTGACACTTAAAGCTGAAGGGTTACAAATTCCCTTGTTTTACATTTATAATAAAGTTTAAAATATAACATTTTACTTCTTAGGAAAACGTCTAATAAAACTTGTCTTTTTAACAGTTTTAATAGACTTCATATTAAAAGTTCATTAATTAATTGTTTGATTCAATTAATTATGTCATTAGAAAATTGCTTTCTTTTGTTTTTATTAAATATAAAAATAGTTTAATTATTTATTACATAAAAAATTTCACCTTTCTTTAATGAAATATTTCATTAAATTAATTAAAAGCATATTTCATATTACATTAATTAAATTAATTGATTCAATCAGAATTAATTCAAAACTTATTTTTATTCTGAAATCGAAAAGAACTTTTAATAGGGACAGAAACTTACTCTGCCTTCATCCTAAATCTTTTTATCTTCAATGACTTACGTAACTGTTCTTCAATTTGTTTTTTGTCTTGTTATTTAACGGTGTGTTGTGTCATATGAACAGGCTGTTAATTGGTTGTACTTATTAAAGGTTTAATAGTCTTTATATAGAAAGTTGATTAATTAATTGTTTGATTCAATTAATTATGTAATTAGAAAATTGGTTTCTTTTGTTTTTATTAAATAAAAAATAGTTTAATTATTTATTACATAAAAAAATTTCTTTCACCTTTCTTTAATGAGATATTTAATTGGATTAATTAAAAATATATTTCATTATTTAAATTAATTGATTCAATTAAAACATTAATCAATAAAAAAAACTTGATAATAATTTTAATTAATTGAAAAATTATTTTTAATCTGAAATCCAAGAGAACTTTTAATAGGAACAGACACTTATTCTGCCTTCATCCTAAATCTTTTTACTGTCAATTATTGTTATTCAATTTGTTGTTTTTTTTTTGTTTTTTAAGGCTAAATTGTGTTCTATGAACAGGCTGTTAATTTGTTGTACCTATTAAAGGTTTTAACAGACTTAACATTGAAAGTTGATTAAATAATTGCTTGATTCAATTAATTGTATAATTAAAAAATTCCGTTCTTTTATTTTTAATTACACTAATTAATCATTGAACAACTTGATTTTAATTATTTCAAAATTTATTTTCAATCTAAAATATAAGAGAACTTTTAACACGGGCAGAAACTTTTTTCGACTTCATCCTTAATTTTCTTATTGTCAATGACTTACGTAACTATTCATCAATTTGTTTAATTTGATTTTTGTTTGTTTGTTTTTTATTCTTTAGAAACTCCCCAACCTTCTGAACATTGTCCCCGTAAGAATGGCTACTTTGGTCATGAAAAACCTGGGATTTGTGATAAATTCTATTACTGTGTCGATGGTCAATTCAATATGATCACTTGTCCTGCCGGTCTAGTTTTCAATCCAAAAACTGGCATTTGCACATGGCCCGATGAGGTGGGTGTCACTGGCTGTAAATCTGAAGATATTTTCGAATTTGAATGTCCCAAGGTGAATGAAACTGCTGCTGCTACACATCCCCGTTATGCTGATCCCGACGATTGCCAATATTTCTATGTTTGCGTTAATGGCGAGATACCAAGAAGAAATGGTTGCAAATTGGGTCAGGTGTTTGATGATGAAAAGAAACATTGTGAATGGTCACGTAATGTACCAGAATGGTAAGTTTAAAAAAAATACAGATGTTTTAAGAAATATATTTGTCTAAAACTATTCTTATTGTTGTTTTAAGTGCCGACTGGTATAAAGATCGTTTAACTGCCGCCGAATTAGAAGAATTGGAAAATCCCAAGCCTAAAGAAAAGAAACCTCAACGTGTACGTGGCCCTTCTAGACGTAAAACTGCCCGCGTTGTGGCTGAAGAAGAAGAAGAAGTGGAATGATTGAATAATTTATTGTGAAATAAAAGAAAAGCTGATTTTCTTTAATGACTACAGCTTTAAAATTTTCAAAACTTTTAGCTTTAGGTTTGTGAGTAAAATAACTAAATTGTTAATTTTAAATTTTTTTGTTATTTCCATAAAAATATTTAAAAAAAATATTTACAAAAAAAACAAAATTTTAAAAACAAATAAAAGTTGTATAATAATCATTAGAATGAAATGAAGTAATAAATTTAAAAAAGATGTATTTTTGCAAAAAAAAGTACCATTCCAAAAAGTACTATACAAAAGTACCTTTACAAAAAGTACTGTACGTCTTTCTGATTCTTACACAATCTTTTTTATGCGTTTTAAAAAGGAATTTAAACAAAAAGTTTTTTTTAAGAACACATTTTTTCCAAAAAGCAAATTTTAGTAGGATTATTTTTATTAAGATTTACTTTAAAAATAGTGTTTTTTTAATGTTAGTAATGAGTACTTTGTAGTAGAAGGTACTTTTTAGTAAAGGTACTTTTTACTAAAAAGTACTTTTAGGCAAAATGTAAATTGAATCGTCATTTTATAAAAAATGTGATTTGTATAAAAACAAAAAGTATTTTCTATAAAAATTTCTTTTTTAAAAAAGTTTCCTTTTAAAATGGTCCATATTTTAAAGTCGTAAGTTTTTATTTAAAAACAAATTTTATTTTCAATTAAATAAAAAATATACTAAATCTTAAGGCCGGGGCACATAGAATCCGTCATACATTACACTTTGTCTTTCTCAACTGATAAGAAAGTATGTTTTCTTATGAGAGTTGTCACAACCAGTACGTCTCCGTCAGCGAAAAGTACGAAAGTTGGGCAACTTTTAAATTTTGACGTATGTTAAATACTTTGACTGCTATAATCTGCTTCTTCTTTTTTTTTTGTTTTCACTCTTGCTTTGTTTAAATGAATTTTATCCATCAAAAAAGTACTCATTGTGGCAACCTCATTCGTCGTTACTTTATTTTTAGTTGAATACGTAAAATTATAACGTATGACGGATTCTATGTGCCCCGGCCTTTAATCTCATATAAAACAAAAGAATTTTTTTTTAAATCAAAATTTGCATAATTTATCCTCATCATATATTAGTATTGTGTTGTATTGTATTGTGCTAAAATCATATTAAAAAAAAAGGAATAATAATATGTTACTGATTCAGAATTTATTAAAGAAATTCATATATTTCTGATTATTTCAGTAGCAGAATATTATACAAAATTCGAAACATGTTATAGATGAAAATTCAATTATTATTATTTATTGCAGTTTCGTATTTTTTTTTTCTTCAATTAATCATAAAGTTGAAATTTGTAGATCAAAACTGTAAAAAACCATTTTTTAATATGTTTTTCTAATAAGAGTTTAAATGTTGAAGAAAAATAAATCATAATAAATATGTTATGATTTTACAAAACCCCCTTAAGTATGCAAGAAAATTTCGTTTTGCTTTCGCTATTGAAAAAACAGCTTTTGATGAAAAGATAACAAAATTGGATACTTTCGAAAACAAGAAGAAAAAAAAGAACTAAGATAAGCAAAGTGGCGGCGCCTGGGTAAGTATTAATATCCCTTGTGAATAACAAAAAAAAAAACATAAAAAATAAAGAGTAAAGAATGTCTTCATACAGACGATTTTAAATGGTTATAGGTAGTGACATGACAATTTACACATAATGTGTAACAGCTATAACAAAAATTATACAAAAGAAAAAATATAGACATAATAACAACAAAAAATTATTGGGTGTCTTATATTAAAGGTTTTGTTTGTATGTGAATCCATCTTGCTCTTGGCTACTTTATTTTAAAATAAACAAGGTGTGCGAATTTAAGATAATTTTTTTAAAAATTATTAACAATTGCAACAAGAAAAAAAATCTTTTTAATTTACAGATTGTAAGCAATTTCGGTGCCTTCACTGATATCATTTTACTTTACACTTGCTGTTGACATTAAGTCAATTTTAGAGTTAATCTCTCTTTACTTATCGTGTTTAATGTTTATCGTCTGTCGCAAAAATTTAAATTAGTTTATAATTAGTTTTTCAAACTTAAAAGCTTTTACAATATTTTGCTGCTTTGTGTAGTCAAGCTAATTAAAATGGTAGTTTGAGTTCAAGTTTATTAACTTTTGAAAGTCAAAGTTTTGGTTGCAAGCAAAAAATGTTTGTTTAGTTCAAAGTTTTTAAAGTATTTATTAACCATGTTTTTAATATCCAATGAATAGTTGAAGAGTGAAATATTTTTATATATAATTTTTTATTTACAATTCCGTCTGGAAAGTTGTCAGCTTTAAATGATGGTTTAAATTTCATTTGAAATTTATTTAACAGATAATTAAAAAGCAAAAATTAATTTTATTAATTTCTAATCATTTCTTTTATCTCCTAAAGATAAAATTTATAAAATTTTTAATTGAAATATATTAAATTTAAGGAGAAATATAAATTATTTAATTTTATATAATTTTTTTTCTTTAAATTTTAAACAAATTTATAAATTTCCAAGAGTACCAAACTGTTCTGTTTTTTTTTGTCTATACAAAAATATTTTATTTACAGTTTATTTAGTTTTAAGTATTTTTTACAGCTTTTAAAATACATTTCCTGTATTGTTAAAATATTGTTTATGTAAAAATATTTAGCTTTTGCTTTTTTGTTTTTCGCTCCATAACAATTATTTACACACTTGTGGCATAATTTTAAAAGCCATTAAATATCAAATATTTCTAAAATTTAGATAATACACTAAGGAACACATACATATGTTCATACGTACACATTTATATAGACATTTAAATAAATATTATTCAAATGTACCCAGTAGATACAGAGACAATTTGAACCAGCGACCAGTTCTTCTACAAAATCTGTTTTAAGAAAAGAAGAAAAATCGATTGCAAAAAGTTTTCTGCCTATAATGATACAAATAGCGCTACAGTTGTCGTTATTATTTTAACCTCGGTTGTATACGGTGTCTACTTTCTACTACTTAGAACCGTGATTTAAAACTTTGTTGCAGTGAGTGTTTGATGTTTCTTAAATATTAATCTCCTCGATCTCAATAGTCTGATATGTCAGGGTAGCCTTCGGAGTATTGTGGCAGAAAGCTCCTTTAAACTTTACAAATTCCTCAAACCAAAACTTACAAAAAGTTCCGTTTTTCTAAGATAAACTACTTTTGATATATTAAGCAACCCCAGGAACATTTTCTTAAACGAGAAATAGCAATTGACTTTAAGTACATAATTTGGTATGAATGTAAAAATCGAGCTTGTTTGTTACATGCCTTAATCAAGTTTTAAATATGTTAAATTTAAAAAAGTTAAACATAAAAAGCATTTTATTAAAAGTGGTCGTACAAATGGTACCTTTTATAAAAACTGCTTTTAAAAAGTACCTATTATAAAAGTACCTTTAACAAAAAGTATCTTTTCCAATCAATACTTAAAAAACAACTTCCTACAAAAGGTACTTTCTACAAAAGATACTTTTCGCAAAAGGTACCTTTTAAAAAAGTACCTTCGTACATTTAAAGACAGTTAGTAGAATAACAGGGCTTGATTGCAATTACATATGGTTTTAAAAATTTTGTTTTTTATAGATCATGGTTAAATAAAAAAAGCACCATATTAAAAGTGCTTATACGAAAGGTACCTCTTAAAACAGTGCCTTTTCTTAAAAGTACCTTTTATAAAACACCTTTAATAAAAAGTAACTTTTACACTATATACTTAAAAAACCAACTTTTTTTAAAAGGATCTTTCTCCCAAAGATACTTTCTGCAAAAGGTACCTTTTAGAAAAGTACTTTTATACATTTAAAAACGGTCGTTAGAGTAATAGGTCTTGATTGTAATTACATATGGTTTTAAAGTTTATGGTTAAAAATAAAAAGCACCTCATTAAAAGTGCTTGTACAAAAACTACTTTTTATAAAAACTGTACCTTTTACAAAAGTATTCTCAACAAAAAAAAAAAAACTTTTACAATAAATACTTAAAAAACATTTTTTTTCAAAAGGTATTTTCCACAAAAGATACTTTTTGCAAATTGTACCTTTTAAAAAAGTATCTTTATACATTTCAAGACATTCATGAGAATAACAGGGCTTGATTGTAATAACATATGCTTTTAAAAATATTATTTTTTATAGTTTTTCCTTATTTATGAAGTGTTAACAATGGGTAAATACTTCCAAAAATGAATTGTGAATAATTTAAATGAAACAAGAATAAATACACTAAAAGAAATCTTTTGTTATTTATAAAAGAGACTAAGAGTTCTGATTTAGATTTTCTTCTGTGCAATTTAGTGATTTTGTTTTTTTTTTGTATAACTTTACATTAAAAAAAATTTTATCCATTTTGATTTGCCTTTGCTTTCTTGTGAGGTTTTTACGCTTAACATGCGGGCTAGTGCTGATTAATAATATCCATCTACATAACAAATCGCTGTATAGCCATAAAAAAAATATATATTTAATAAACAACGCAGTTAGTCGTTTTAGCTGTTGTTGCAGAATTCTTTCGAATGGCTTCTATCCACACGCATACAAGAAAAAAAAATTAAAATAAGCCTGCCAGATCATTCCATATTACAAGAATCTAGACGTTTTTAATCGCCGTAAAAAATAAAACAGCAATTACAATATGGCAGAAGTCATCTCAACATTTAAGATAGAGCTTTTGCGTGCAAACTAGTCAAGAGCATGTTAATGAACAGTGTTGTGGAGACTTACAGATCGTTTACACACCTCTCTTCTTCGGGCATCCTTATTAACAATATTAAATAGGACTGAGTGAATTGACATTATTGAAAGTATTTGTGGGCGTGTTTTATATTGTAAATAAAAGCTCTCAATGAGCTTATAAAATGTAATAATATTTTCTATCCCGGCCCCTTAGACCTAATTGGAGCCTCCTACTACTGCATCAGGTAAGTAATTGTGATCATTAAAAGGCTTGGAATACGCCGTGTTTTCTTATCTAGATAAAGCTTTTATTTTCTTTTTAAAACCGCATTATTTTACAGTGTATTATTGTGATTTTTTAACAGTGATTTTTGAAATAAATATTTTGTATGAAAGTAAATTTTTCAACATGATATTCTGTAAAAGTATAATAAATAAATAAATAAATCCTCAAACGAATACGACTTTCAGAAGCCCCTAAATAAATCTCAAAAAAAAAAAATTAAAATTGTTTTGCTCACCAAATTCCTTGGAAGCATAGAAACAGAAACAACATCTATAATGATGTGAGCAAACAAGTATGAGTAATTAAATATAAAAGTTGCATTTCATGGCTATACCGAAGGTTAGTACAAAAGCAAAAACAAATGTGCAAGACGAGTTACAAAGAGAACGACAAAGAAATGCTTTAAGTTGTGTGTGGATTTCGTCTCACAAAATTAACATTAAGATTAGTTGGTTAAATAGATGATGTTTACGACGTACATAACATAAGGTAGATATATGCAAACAATGCTGATGAGGGATGTGGAGATCCAAAAAATGCTGCATTTCATATGTTTAGAAATTTAATATCCACCTAATGAAGCTTTAATACACTCTGGGGACTCAGGTAGTTGTTTGACTAATCTTCAGAAATCAATCACTTAATTTATTTAAATGACTTTCAAAAAGTACTCTTCTACCCAGCAAAAAATTAGACATTACCTTAAAAAGTACTTGCCATATAATGACTTACTTTTGTGATTACCATATTTTGTTACTCGCTTACAAAACACATTACATTAGTTCCCAAAAAAGGAAGTAGTAATGGAACTAGTTCTTTATGTTAAAAGAGACCGCCGTACTAATTGTACTCATTAATTCCTACAATAATTAATGTAATCGATTCTCAGGAATTGATTATAAAAGTCTCATGCCTTGTTAAAATCATTAAGTTGGCAATCTAGTTGGGAAGTACTTCCGCCTAAAATGCTTAATTCCAAACTGGATTACCTTTTCAAAAATTTTTTGCTGGGTATTTGATCTTTTAAATCTTTAAATTATTTATTATTTTTTATTTTCATAACTAATAGTTGCATTCATTTACTTAATAGTTTGCTGAACAAAAGTTTAACTTATTGCTAATTTATAAATAAATAATATATTTGTTTTATTTTTTGTAAATGCTTTTAATTGTTATGGCTTTCAGACAATTATTGAGCAACATTTATCAACATGTAATAGAAGAGAAGTCTCTGGATAAAGTAATTTTGTGTTAAAAAAACAAACTAAAACATCAAAAAAGTTTTTTATAAGACAAAAAATAATTTCCGGTTTTAAATCTGAAACAATAAAAAACAATTATTAATAAATCAGAAAACATTTTAAAAGCTGCTAAGTAGTTTATATTTATTAAAATTTTTTTTCTTATATTTAAATTTCATTATCGTTTGGGATTTGAAATTATTAAGAGCATTTTGTGCATAATGGAAATTTACGTAATGAAACAAAAGTTATTTTAGGCGTTTTTAAAAAAGCAATAAGCTTTTAATGCATTACTTAGGTTATATGATATCGTGACAGCAAATAAGTTAATTTTGATTACTAATACTTCTATTACGGTTTACAACTCAACGCAGTTTGTTAATCTAAAAGACAACTTAACTTTCATACAATCAAATTTTATTTTAGTATTATGAAATAAAACTGCTGTTTGGTTTAAAATGTAACGGCGTTACCAGCTTAAAGTATCAAGTTTGATAGAATAAAGACAAGCATTTATTAAAATTTGATAGCAAGAATAAATGTCTTATATGTTTTTCTTTACAATGAACTTTAATTAAAATGGATATAAGTATTGATTTATTTTATGGATAGGAGTCCAAAGATGCTAATGTACATATTTTACGAATAAGGAGTAAAATTCATGACTAGTGCAATCCTCTTGAGACAAAGTAAGATAAATTATTGAGTTTAAAATGTGCAATTAGTTATTTTCGACTAAACAAGGAAGCGCTTTGCTATTTACTGGATGCTATAAAAAAACAATTTAAAGAAATCTGCGATTGTGGCAGCTATATCACCAATAATAAAATTGCGTGCTGCACTTAGAGTTTTTGCCGATAGGAGCTACCAAAAATGCAGTGCATTTATAAAGCGAATTCTTCCCACAATTCTTTGGTTTTTTATTATAGCGGTCGGCCTCGTCTAGTATCATCACTTCTACAAGTTTTTCTGTTGTTGTTGTAACTTTATTTTTTCTGTAAATTTGTTCGAAATCTTTGAATGATAAAATATTTGAAGACCATTTGAAAAAACTTACTAACCCGCTTTCCATTTCCTTAATTTTTGTAATTTGAAACAACTGCTACTGAAGAGTTGTAATTTTTTTAATACTTTTATCAACCGCACTAACACAGAGTTGTAAACGGTGATGCCACAACAAAGTTGAATAGTTTTTTGGCAGGTTGAGTTGTAATTGATAATTCCAAATAAAAAATTCCAACTAAAGTAGAGTTGAGTTCTAACCGCAAAAATTCTTTTAGTTCACAGGAAGCAGCGTACATCAAAGTATAAAAGATTTAGAGTAGATGAATTATAAGAGTTCTGGCTAATATTAACCTTCGGTCTAAATATAGAATTCTCTAGGTAATTTGGAACTTTACAGAGTGAATTTTTTTCCTTCTTCTTGTAGATTCGATTGGGACGCTCAATGAATATCGCAAAGGGCGGATAGGTTTATTTCTGATAAAAGTTTAGTTTAGGAGCGGATGATCTTTAGCAGAATAAATAAACCTAACTAAGGCCTAACTGAAGAGGGTTATACCACTCAAAAAAAAAAAATAAAATGGCTGAAAGAAGTCTGAAAGCGATAAATTCATTATGGCACGTGATTGAAGACCACAGGCTGATACAAATTGACACTAGAGGAGACCTTAACATAAAAACTAAATCATATTCTGTGTTGAGTAAAAACTGTAAGTAATTGCGAGCACAGAGGTACTCCAGATGGCACCAGTTTTTTTCCCCGCCCAAAATTTCCTTTAGTGCTAATATGCTCTCTTCTTGAAAGTGATAAGATAAAAGTCTGTCAATATATTAAGTAATTAAGTAATTTTTATGCCTTTCAACAAAAGGTGGAAAATGGGTACATCTAAGTTTGTAATTCCGTGTGTAATTTCTACAATATCTATTTCCGACTCTATAAGGTACATATATTCTGAGCTCTTATGCATAGCAAAGTCGATTGAGCGATGTCCGCCTGTCCGTCCGTTTTGGTGTTGAAATGAATTTACCGAGGCAAACTTGATTTTTCAGAAAAAAAATTAATAATAATAAATAAATAAATATATCAATTGATCAGATATAGTGTCGAAAGACGTGCTACTGGAAATCAGCATAATCGCTCCTTCGAGGTAGTAGGCAAAACACCACGCCTACCTCTAATTTTTTCATGTGATTTGAAACAATAAACTAACTTTAATTCAAAAAATAAATATATGAGGCGATAGACAATTAAAAAATAAGAAGAACACCAAGTGAAAAGATTGGCGCTTGCCCATATTTTCTGAGATACGAGGTTCTGAAATTTTCAATTTTTTTTAAATATCAATATGGGTGTCATTTTACAGCTTTTAAAGAGATCTTTAAGGCAATACTAAGATTTTTTAAAAATGCTTAACCCATTAAGAGCCGATGGCATTTTTTTTGTAAAATTATAGATAAATATGCAGACCAATTTTTATTTTTTTATTTTTTTTACAAAGATGGTGAGGGGTATATAAGATTCAGCATAGCCGAATATAGCATTCTTAATTCATTATTTATAAACTTTTTAGTTTTTTATTATATTTATAAATCAAGAATAAATAATAAATTTGATTTTCCATAGAAAAGCTTAATTTAATTGCATGCATATTAGAGCTTATGTCATATAAAGGGTGATTCTTTAATCGCATTAATTTTCTATTTACTTTTCAAAATTTATCTCTTTTTAAAGTGGATCATGACTTAATTTGTTATTGATTTATGCGAATGGTAGGTACTCTTTTGAACATTAGTAATTGAATTAAATTAAAAAATTTAATTTTTCTCTTTAAAATTTCTTATAAAGAGATCGTTAATTCAAATCTCGCCGGAGTCGCAGCGTAAGACAGAAAAGAAAAAAAAAACAGAAACGCAAATAAACACTTTCAAAAATTTTTTGTATTTCTTAACACAATCATTAATAAAGAATAGATTAAAATTTAATTGGTCCAGTTGTATGCAATTAAAAAAATGCTTTCAGAAATGTCACATCTAAAAAATTTTATATGAATAGAATATTTTAAACAAAATATCACCTTTCCCTACTCCCTGAAATTTTTAACAGCAGACCACCCACACTGTTGAGTTTTTTTCTGTGCGTCTGTAGAAATCTTCTTAAATCCACATGTGGTAACTGATCATGAAACAAAAAAATTAATAAATAATTTTAATATTATAGTGAGGAGAAGTAGAAATCTAAGTAAAGTACACAGCTCCCCATTAAAAAAATAAAGTGAGCAATTTAAAGAGAAAACTCAAAGAAGATTTTCAAGTAAAAATATATTCATCACAAGGCGATTTTTCCTTAGAGAATTACTTCATTTTTGTAATTTAAGAAAAAGAGGAAATATATAGAGAGAAAAGAATTAATCACAATAAGGCTGCTTTAATTACTATCTGCCCCTTACATCACCTACCTACTGTGTGAAACGAAATAAACGACGGAAATATAATCAAAGGACGTGTAAAAAATTCATCATGAAAAATGTAATTTCTAACCCCACTTATTTGCTTTTGACAGTTATCATTAATTAGAAGAAATGTCTGCGGCATAAAGCCAAACAGTAAAGGCAACACCAGTTGATTGACTTATTTAAGAATATGTCAATGAAACAGCTCTTTAGGGGAACACTCTTATGCCAAACACGCACAAATAAACAAGCTCTTTATGAATTCTTTATTTTTTTCATTTCCTTTTCCGTTGATTTTGCATAATTTAACGTAAGTATGAATCACATTCATCGCATTAAATATATTTTCTACTTTTTCCTACAACTTTAAATACTCAACACAATCTCAATCACTGCAGTAAAATAGTTATGACATCTTGGAGCATCAATTTAATATAAATATTACATAAATGTATGTGTGCGTGTGTGTGTGCTTACGTGTGTTTGTGTCTATATCTACGACTTTTAACATATCTCGTCTGCTTATTTATGATTTTGAAATCGTACTCATGTTTATTAAGTTTTCTCGTTAAACTTTTTCAGAGAAGGTTAAAAATTGTAAAACGTTGGTATTAAAAAAAGATTTGCTGATAAAGTTGTTATGTGCACAAGTTTTAGATTTGTTCGTATATGTGAAAGGATTATGTTTAAATGTGACTGTATTTATGTGCATATTTTTATTCAATTTTATTATTCTGCAATACAATTGATAACAAGAAGCTGTCAAAGTTGTTCCTTTGTTGCCAGTTTGTCGATGATTTCAGTAAAAATGTAATTTTAAGCAGACAATGCTGGAGTTAACAAACTTAAATAAGATTATTTATAAAACAAGTATAAATCACATATGTGTCGTTTGTTAGAGTAGAATAAATAAAATATGAAACAGTTACTAATATTATGAATCATAAAAATTTAAATTAACGTTTTTTTTACAGGAAATGCGAATTTGTAATAAAAAAAATTCGCTGGAAAACAAAGAGCAAAAATTCCTAGAAAATCAGTTAAAAAAAAAATAGAAAATACATCAAATTTATGGCTCTAAATAGTACAGCACATCCTAAATTATTAATTAAATTCGATGACTGAAATTAAATTTGAACGACAAAATTATTAATACTTTTATTTTAAAATTTATTTTTATTATATAACAGGTGAAAAATGCTGCTACCTGCAAGAAAAAAATATTTAAAATTAATTAATCAAAACAAAAACATTTTGTTAAATTAAACAACGGAAATATTATATGAAATATGATAATTTTAAAAAAAACTTTTTTTCGTGCTATTTTTCATTTATTATCCCGATTTAATAATTAAATCGCCGATATTGATTACTGAAGTTGAAAGCACGTCTTGATGGGCATTTCGCTACCGTTTACTTAGCTCTTCAGAAAACTTCTCACAAACTAAAGATTTTTGTCCAAACAATAAAGTAAAGACAAATATAAAAGTTTATGCAAAAACAACAGTAACCAACAATGATTCTCTGCCGATTTCACTAAATGTGAATGAACGCTTCTTTCGCATACTTGTATTGAAAACAAAAACAAAATAAAAAAAATTGTTGTTGTTTTTAATGTAATTATGCGAAAGAAATGTTCGTTTGCATTTAGAGAAACTGGCAGTCTATTTTTCTTTCTCCAAAGATATTTTGATAATAAGTTGGCAGCACTGATATAAAAAATTTATATGAAAATAAGGGAGCCAGATTACAAAACCACTAAAAATATATAAGGAGATGGCAATGTCATACTTTTGTTTTTAAATAGTTTTCTTAATCACGGGCTGTTGTCGTGAATTAGTTTTTTTGCAAATAAAATAATTATTTAGTATTTATTCTTTATTTGAATATAATAACAAAAATAAAATTTTTTTTTAAATAAAAAGTAATGGCCCATAATAATAGTCAATAATAAAATATACTTTACGATTTTTAAATTACAGTTTTATTTAAAGTGCTCTTTTTGTTTACTATAGACATGTAAACGTACATTTTATAGGTAAAAGTTGGTTTTAAGTTTAAATTTAAAATCACCTGAAGTTGTTTTTAACTGGTTTAATCGAAACAATTCTATGACATAAACTTGCAAAGTTGACCCATTGAAATCATTTCATTTCACATCCACATTTTACAATAATAATTTTAACATTAAAAAAAGTCCACAAATTTACTTAACTTTTGTTTTTTAAATTACAAATTTACATTTTTATATTTGTTTTTTATTTTTAACAAAAAATACAAGCAGCTGATCAGAGATGGATAATCTATTAAACTTACTTTTGTACTATGTTACAAATTCTGCGGAAATTTTTTCTTTTTTATAACGTTTCACCCAGTTAAAGCTGGTTCAACTTGAAATATTTTTTATTTTTAACTATAGTATCAAAGAAGTTAATAACAGATTTTGAAATTAAAGTAGTTTCTAAAAGAAACGGAATTTAGTGTGTGACTATGATTAAGGGCCAATATGTGTGCTATAAATAAAAATGATAAAAAAAATGATATAAAAAAAATGGAAATATTGTCACTCTTTATCAAAATAGGAATAAACCAATTGCAGAGTTCGCAATGCAGGAAGAATTTCGTTTGGAACACTAATTGCGTGCATTTACATTTACACAAATGTATTTTATTTCTGACAATTATTCGCAACAGAAAATTCATCGTTCATCCAAAATGAGCTTATGGCATAGAAAAAGCTTTTCTTTCGATGCGTGTAAACAGAGCTTATAAGGGGCTTCTAAAATAGCAATTTGCATATTTAAAAACAAAATAAATGGTTTTTTAATTTTTTACCCAATCAGGATTTGAACCGTCGATCTTATAAATGAATGAAAATTTAATTATTATCGGCTTTTTGGTTCATTTTTAATTTAATTTCTAAACATTTTTAGAAAGAAACTATTTACAAATGTATGCCAAAGGTAGATAGATGCGAAAAATGCTGATGAAGGATGTGGCGGTCCAGAAAATGCTGCATTTTATTCTGCTAGCGTCTAATTTTTCTTGTTTTCTTTGGAAAACTTCCGGATAAATTTGTAAATAATTTTTCTTTCTAAAATTGTTTAAAAATTGAACTAAAAATGAACCAAAAAGCCGCAAAAAATTTAAATATTTAATTTTTTAAATTAATTATCGAACTATTTTAGCATTAAAACCATAAATGGGAGTAGTTAATTAGACGGACTAAATAATAGCCGATTTCATTAGAATGGAATGATATGCATAATGCTAATGATTTTTTTTAGCATTATCATTATTTTCTCTAATGGTAATGGTTTTAATGAAAATGTTTTATTGATAATTATTTAAAAAAAATCATTACCATTGATTAATGATTAAATGGTTTCAAATCATTATCATTAATGAATGTATTCCTTGTCCTAGTACTCTAAATAAACATCTTAAAGTATAGTAGAGCCTCATTTTAAAATGGCATTTAGATGCTTTATGTTTAAGAAATAATAAAATTCTTTTCTTGTTTTTCCAAAAAAAAAAACCCTTTTTACAAAAAAGTACTTTTGTTATGAGAATTGTAAAAAAAGCTGTATTTCTTTACAAACAATCTCAGAACTCACAAAGGATCTGTTTTTGAGATTTTTGCATAATGACTCTTTGTAGTAGCAAAAGAGCTCTTTATAAAAAAGTATCAGTTTTTGATTTTCTTAAGAAATATTTCTTTTATAAAAATACGTTTTAAATTTAAAAATTTAGATTTTCTGGTGCGTTTTTTTAATCCATTTAGCGAAAAATATTTTTTTTACAAAAATTGTATTATTCGCTAAAAGCTTTTTCAAATATGTGAAACAGATACACATTTCAAAAATAAGCTTTTGTATCACTTAAATTTTTTTTCAAATAAATTACTTTTTTACAAACAAATCCCTTTTCTCATTTTACAAAATCCTCTTAATTTTTTGAAATTCTTATGTACCTTGGAATAAATATATTTTTACATGAAAACAACTCAGCAGGGACATGTTATCACACAGGTAAGATCCTTCGAAGAAATCTAAAATTTTTTAGGGAAAATTTTTGAATTTTTAGAAAATTGTAAATTTTTGAATTTTTAAAGATGAATTTTTTTAATATTAAGATGAGCTTATGAGTTTTAGTTAAAAATTGATTGATTGTTTTTTTTTTTGCTTTAATATACAAAAATATCCCTTTTTTATTAAAAAAAACTTTGCATAAAACTTGTTTAAATTTGTACAAAATTTGAATTTTCCTTATAAATTCTTGCTTACAGTAAAATTTTTTCTACTCCTAATTTCTTTATTGTTATCTTTTCCAAAAGATTTTAAAACCAAAAACGACCCAAGTTTTTGCTTTTAAAACTTCTTTAACCTTTTAAAAATTATAGTATCTTGTTTTAAATATTTTTTATTACGAAAACTTGCACAAAAAATTATCCAAAATATCTTTGAACGTTTGCCAACAAATTCCGAAATTCTAAGAAATCACATCAAAAGTAAAATCAAGATATTGAATGAAAATACTTTGAAAGTATGAAGAAATAAGAAATTTTTCTTTTAAACTAAAAGTAAAAATATTGTCTAACATTGTTGCATATTTTAAGGGGTAACTAAAAAAATTTATGCTTTCAAAACAAAAAAATAAAAAAAAAACGATTTATGTATAATAGCTGAGTGAGTTGCTTGTATTACAATCTGAATACAAATTGAATTTATGCGCTGTAAGCAAAACTTAAGTAAAATATATAAAAGGAAAAACATATAAAAATACTTATTTATGGAAAAAAGGAAAGAAAGAAAGAAATCACTAATATTATTGAATTGCAATACATTTATTCACTCATTCGTACATTTATTCAAACAATCAGTCATTTGTTACAGCATGATTGCATGATAGTAAATCTAACAATGTACAAATACATAAACTCAGACAAAATAAGAAATAAAAGAAAAAAAAAAAAACAATGTCGACAAGACATTCATTTGGAGATGGCTCTAAATATACACAAAAAAAGAGGCTGGAATAAAAAGTGCAGCTACGATTTGTTTTATTTAAATAGCTTTTTCATTATTTCCGTCTGAATTCTATTTGACTGATAAAAAAATTTAAAACTTGTATTCAATAAAATTTTTGGCATCAGAGACGTTATCAAATTTTGATGGTTACTTTAAAATTTTTTTTTGTAAAGTTCACATTTAAATTTAAATTGTAGTGCGCTTTATAATTCTTCACCAAAGATTTGAACTTGAGTTTAATTTTGCCTTCTCGATCCTAGATAGACTTGTGTCTAAGATTGAGAACGAAAGTCATCCGCGAAAGTCATGGACTGTTCCAAAAGGAAGCTCTTTGTGCCAGCATTGTAGGTGATTTATCTATTCTATGTTACGCAGAGAAAGCACATGGTTATAATATGGTCACCCCAACTATAGAACACTCTCTGCATAATAATATATGGTGGCAGCAAACAAACTATAATTATTTTTAACAATAATTTAGTCACGACTAACAATATTTTGTCAATATTTTAATAATTTTCCTATTAATACTTATTGGTCTTGACTTTGTTTTAGTGTTGCAAAAAGTGTCTGAAATCTATGATTCTGTTTTTAAATAAAAGTTGTTTTAAGATTTCTGTTTAATTTAATTTTTATAATTTGTGTTTCAGGTTCCAAAATTATGAAAATAATATATAATTTTTTTCTATTTAAATCAAATCTTAGGCAAATTCGGGGTCAACTTCAAAAATAGACTAAAACACCCACAGACTACTAAAACATATCATTATTATTTTCTCGGAATTCACAAATTGAGGTTTCAGTTTTTTAAATGACTTCTCCAAAAGCCCTCGTTTCTTTTATTTACTATTTATATTTTTCTATTCACTTCAATTGCAATACTTATTTAGTTAGTCATGATTTTATGTGAATATTGGCTTTTATTCTAAATTGTTTTGTAACAAATTTTGTATGTAAATAAAATTACTTGTCATTGTGTTCATGTAATTCCATATTCTATTCTAAAATTGCCTTGCAAACATTACTATCAGCACATATGAATGAATATACACACATACGCACATACAACAGTTATAATTTTAATTTGTGTGCTAATACTGGCTGTCTAGTCAACAACACATTTGGTGTATAAATTCTTTATCGAAAGACAATATTGTTTACAAGTAAACACATACATACATGCACAAATGAATCGTGTTAAATTAATTAACCACAATCTTATGCTGGAAGCTTTTGTATTACAATTATATAGTAGTAAAAATAAGCGACAGGATATTATAATGCTTTTAAGAATAAAAATTAGAAAATAATACTATGACGTTAAATAAAAGAATGAAGAATATTTTTAGAATAAAAAACAAATTTAGAATTTACTGGATATTATCAGGCGGATATTGGTGTACAAAAGCCAACGAAACGAAGTAAAAGCCGCGAGTAAATATATAGTTGTCGAAAGACCCCCTTCTACCTACAGTTTTTATTCGCCTCTATTTTCTTAAATGTTTTGTTATTTAATGCGGGCAAACGGAACAATTGAGCAGTGCAGCCTTACAAGTAAAACCGAATTTAATTGCTAAAGTGTTCATTAAGAGCTGGCGTAAATATAAATATATTGGATCATGGAACCCTCTGTTTACTGTTAAACGAGGAGAAGACGTCGCAAATGGAGGTTTCCGAAAAAGAGGATAATCTATCCCATGTGAACTACTGAAACTATAGCCGGTACAAAGCAGGATGTGCTGAAGTTCCCTGTGAATCAAAATGGCAATAGACAATGATTTGTTCGGTGATTACCGCTAAACCTAAATATAATTATTGGGGGCAAGTTTGTAGCAGCTCTACTCATCAAAAATGATTTCATATACAAAGAGTTCGGCCGTTTGTAACTTAAAGAGGAGATAAATGTTCCAAAAAGGAGGAAAAAGGTTGTCACAAAAATGAATACTACATTTTTTTTTAATTTGTGCTACGAAATAAAAATGCTAAGTTGTCAAAAAGATATTTTTTTTTGATTTTGTCGCAAATAACTTTAAAATTTTTTCTTACAAATTAATCCCTTTTTTTTAACAAAATTTTAGTTTTTGTCCCAAAAACCACTTTGTTTCAGAAACCAGTTTGTCCAAAAAATCAGTTTACCACAAAAACCAATTTATCCCAAAAAAACAGTTTGTCCCAAAAACTTGTTTGTACCAAAACCAGTTTGTCCCAAAAATCAGTTTGTCCCAAAAACTAATTTTGTTCGCAAAACTAACTTTTCGTAGGATAATTCTTTTGTTTTTAAAGTCTCTTTTACTGCAATAATTTTTTTGTCTCGAAAAACTCTTTTTTTATAAAGGACCGTTTTGTCACAAAACTTGACTTTTTCCGTAAAATATGAAATTTCAATATCAAAAGTAAAACTAAAAGGAAGCAGAAGCAATTTTTTAAAAAAAAACTTTTAATCTGTACAGTATGTTCATATTGTCCCAAAAAAAGAAACTTTTCTTACAAAACGATGATGGTATATTTTATAAAAATATTACAAAAACACTTTTATATAAAAACTGACATTTTTCCAAGGATAATAGGCTTATTGACAATAAAAATGTAGTTTTTTTAGAACTTTTTATATTTTTACATGACTAATTCACTTTTTTCTTTTACATAAAAAGTCGTTCTTAAGAAAAAAAGTATGAATCATTTCATTTTTATTTAATTCTTTAGAAAAAAATCACTTCGTAAAAATTTTTTCCTTACATATTCTCCTTTGAAATTTTGGTACAAGAAATAAAAGCTAAGAAAATAAAATGCCGACAATACAAACAGCAAACAATTTATTTAGAGTCACAAAGACTTATGATTGATATTAATTTATTTAAATGTTGTTTGGCAGAGAAAATAAATTAAAATGATATCGGCTGCATCTCACAAGGGAATGCAAACGTCTAAAAGTCTAAATCAAGCTGTTTAATGTTTATTTGACTAATAAAATATTAATAAAATTGGCTCTTTTGGTTTATTTAATTTTTTTCTTTTACATTTTTTTATCTATTTCGGTAAAATATTAAAAATATTTATTTAAAATTATGTTCTCTTTATAGAAAAATATAACGAAGGCATGCAATCAATAAAAATTACAAACAAATAAACACTTGTTGGAAAAATAAAACAAATAACAACTAATTGTCATGTTTGTGTTGTTAATTAAATGTCATGTCAAACAATTAGTTTTAAATTATATCAACATTTTATTTAACGCATTTTTAATTATTAATCTTATAGTATGGCTTATGCTGTTGCACGTTGCTATTACGAATTATCATTTCTGACATGTTAACGCAATATTTCTGTGGTTTGCACATTTTTTATACAATTATGTAAGTAAAAAAGAAAAACTTTATATTTGCATACTTTTAGGGATCAAAGGTAAACAAAATATTAATTGCAAAAGTAATAGCGGTTAAAAAGTGTTAATATTTGCCTCTTCTTAAAATTAATCAAACGCATTTCTCCGCGTTAAAGTAAAACAATGGATTATACTGAAATAGGACAATAGGCCTTATTTTATTAAATCACGATAATTCTCATAGTATTGAGTTTACTCGAAAGAAAATTTTGGACCGTTTTAATAATTTTGTTTTTAATATGAAAATTTATTATTCGGAATCTTTTAAAATTTAATTAATTTACTTTATTCGTGCTTGATTCCTTAAAATATAAATATTTTATGATATTCTCATGAGAATCAAGGAATCAAGCACGAATAAAGTAATTTAATTTTATTTTTATGTAATAGTTGAGATTTTCAGCTATTCTCTTCTCCTCTTTCTCCCAAAAACACAAGATTCGACGAGTCAAACTTGGTGTGTGTGAAAGGGGACAAACAAACAAAAAAAGAAAAAAGCAATTTTTTTTTTTAGAAAAATTACGCACTTTTTAACCGACTCCAAAAAAAAGAAGCAGGTTATCCAGAACTCAGCCATTTTTCGAACCGTTTTCACAGTTCATAATCTTAAAAATTAAAGGGTGTCTCCATACAACATGCGTATTTTTTTACGTAAAGGGCACTTGTTTAAAATTACTGAGTATTACTATAGCTCCCAATAAAAAAATAAAAGAATAATTCTATCAATTAAAGGGTGTTCCCATTGGTGACCTCAATAGACTTATATGGGCCTATCTTTTGAACCATTTAAGACAAACGCTTGAAAATTAGATAGAATGTCAATAACTATGAATGTTTTAGTAACAAGTGTTAATATTCCAAATAATAAATTAAAGGGTGCGCCAATAGTTCATTTAATTTAATGTATATGGCCGTATTTTTTAACAGATGCATAAAATTTACAACGAAGCTGTATTGCTAAGTCCGCTATAACAGCGAGTATAAATTTTGGATTTCGAAATTAAAGGGTGTCCCAATAGTTGATGTAAAATGATGTATATGTCCAAACTTTTGAACCATTTTAGACAGACAGCTTAGACTTACAAGAGACCTGTATAATTTGATTTAAGAAATAAAAGGGTGTTCCCAAAATAAATTCAATTAATGCCGTTTGGCTATATACTGTTAAACTGCTAGAGACATACGGTTGAACAAAGATTCTGACTGGTTAGTCTACTACAACAGCAAGTATAAAATTTGAATTTGGTAATTAAAGGGTGGGCCTATAGTTGCTGTAATTTGATGTATATTGCCAAACTATCTGCTTTAACTTTATACCTGTTAGTTTGAGATGCTATATAAAGTGGTCCCAATAGTTAACCTAATGTGGATGTATGTGGCCATTCTTTTGAATCGTTATAGACAGACAGATAAAATCTGTTTTGAAGTCGGTTTCTTTCGGCAATGGTTATTCAAAATTTGTTAACCTGCTTCAGCTTATTTACGTTTATTTACAAGAAGAGAAGAAATATTTTATTTAAAACTTTTTAAATGTATAATTAAATTATATTCAGAAAACCTGAAGTTATTCCTGTATAAATTAATTAATTTTTAAATATATCGAGCCAATTTTTTTTTATTTATCTATATCAAATTTTTAAATCATCGGTATTGATAGCACTATATTTTTAAGAATTAAATAATTTAACTCAAACTACGGGAATGTTTATTTTAATCGAATAATTTGCTAGTGCTCGTGCATAAAACAAAAATAAATTCTGTAATATTTTATTTGTTGTTTTATTTTATGTTTGATCATGTTTTAATTGTATAAAAGAGACAAAAAAAGACAGATCTTGCAATGGGTTCAGAATTTTTTTTAAATTTTAGTATTTTCTTTAAGAACTCTTCAAAAGCTTCAAAATGATACCCATATGGATATTTAAAAAAAAAATTAAAATATCAAGGCCCGGTAATTTGGAAAATATGGGCGAGCTCCATTTTTTTACTCATTGTTTTTTTTTCCTTATTTTTTAATTCTCTATCGCCACATATATTTATTTTTTCCACTTTTTGTGGTGAAGGGTATAAAAATAAGATTAAAAATTAAAGGGTGTCTCAACAGAGACGTAATTTTCAAGCATATGTCGTTATATGTTTTAGACACTACACATTTACGCAAAGTATGAAGCACTGTATTGTTAGACGACAACAATTTTAAAGAGTATTTCAATAACAAAAAAAATCCATTTTATCCTTCACTAAAATATTGATTTACAAAATTTACAAGATTTGTTTTTGTTATCCAGTAACATTTTGTAAAAGAAATTGTTTTCTTATTAATAAACATTATCGTTGTCATGTTTTCTCTTCTAAGCTTTCAAATTATTCAACGTTTCAACAAAAACAAAATTTAATAATACTGAAGGTAGTTGAACGAACACCAACTTTGAACCTTTCAAACAGGTACATCTTCCCTCTGTCAGTGTCACAATGCCACACATACTAAACATTGTATGTTTTTCTTTCAAGTGTCTATAATGAAATTGTTACACGAAACCTCTTCAGATCGTTATGACATTTAGGACAACTTGTTAATATAAAGTTGCAGCCAAGCAAGACATAATGGGAATATCTTTCACTTACATTCAGGTTAAAGTAATAACACATAAACAACAGTCACCTGCCTACCTCCCGAAACAATATGCGCCCCCAAAAACTAATGTTCAAATAAGGTTGATGCCAACGATTATGTCAAACATATTAACACTGACCAAGCTTTCAAAATATTAAATGAATATTTCTTGAATACCTGCAAGAAGGTGTAAAAATCGTTATAAATATTTCATTGCTTGAAAACCTTTAGTTCATACGACTCTGCTGGATATTTAAGCAACGACAACATTTAAACCGCCATTCAACATTTACTTACAGCAAAATAGCAACAGCTTAAAAACTTAATTGGAAATGCAGGCAAACATGGTAACAGACATAAACACATAAACACACACATAATACTATGAGTGATTATCCCTTCGTCTAGATATAGATACACTCCTACATTTACACTTTTCACTTAAACATGCAGTGTCATATTTTCAAATACCTCAAGACATATTAAAGTTGATATGCTGCTGCTTTTCAACATAATAATGGGATAAAATCTTAAATACCAGGATACAGTGCTGGTGAAAATATTTGCAAAAATAGTGTTGACCAATCTCCATTTTGTTTTTAACAAAAGGCTTTTAATATATATAATTGGTTTTTATAACCAGCTGCTGTTTAAATTTTGAAGAAAAATAATTTTGACTAGCTACCACTTAAAAGTGTGGTGCGTATGTGGTAAAATAATAAAATAATAAGAAAACTGATGACTGTTAAGCTATCAAAGCAGCTGCCTTGGTCAATAGTTCGTGTTTGTTTATTTATTAAATATGAGGTCATGAGTTCATATCTCAACTGTAGCTTGAAAACTATAAAAAAGGCTTGTTGTTTTTGAGTAGTCGCAATAGCTGTAGTTGCTAAATTATGGTCAAAATCTTGTTAAATCTTTATTAGAAAATGAAAGAAAGGTTTGTGTAGCAGCAATAGATAAAGTCGCCGGTATAAATTGAATCAGTAACTGAGATGGTTAAAGGGCCTTTTAATACTAAAAACTGAGGCGTTATTTAAGAAGGAAAGTAACAACATGATTGAGGCAGTTGATGAACGGCCTAATTGGCATGGCGAGTTGGCATTGCCCAAACAACAGAAATTTGTAACCTGGATGGCAGCGCAAACATGAGTGTGATACGTCTAAGAAGAAAAAAAAACACAAATGACTCAAGTGCAAGATGGACTCATGCACGAAGATTACCGTACAATATATGGGCCACTCTTTAATTAAAATTTTTTTGATTTTACTATTTGTTAATGCAAATTTAAATGTTTGCCTATAACGGTTCTACGGGTCCGACAATATACATTAAAATCAAATGTTTTATGGGGTCACCCTTTAAATTTTAAATTTTATTTTTTAAGTTTGACATTAAATATTTGGTCTGTGAAAATTTCCAGTAATTATCTATAATGAGAGAGCAGATACGTGAAAATAATTTCACTATAGGGACACCCTTTAATTTTTAATTTTAAATTAATATTCCTAATACAAAAACTTCTGTGAAAATTTGAAGTGTATTACGGTACTAAAAGTGACAGGTGGCCAAACGTACACACACTGTAGTCAAAACAATGGGGTTATATTCTTCAGCTTCAAGGACAGAACCTGCTAATCGTGGCACTAAAAACCTTTAATAAAAACTGTTTATAAGTATTTTTATATGGCAACCTTTGATAATGTAAGTGGCATTGTTTAGGGTTTTAAGACAAAACAGTTGCAAATGTGTTGCATTTTCAAAACTTTACTATTTGTATTCAAGAATAATTTGTTATTTTTTAAATTAAAGAAACAAATTATTTATTTTACAAAAACACAAAAAAAAAACAAAAATCATTTAAAAGATAGGTCAGGCAGGCAGCCCACTTGAGTCCATTGATTGGTCCCTTTGTGTTACTTAAAAGATAAATTCTGTGATATTTAAGTTATAAATATTTTAAGTGAAAAATATGAGCTGTTTTTTTTGAAAGTGGTATAAGTCCATTTTTTCATATATTAAGAATTTAAGGGTTTGCGTACACACTCTTTAAATATTATTATAAAAAAATAATTCTCAGAGTTGTTTTAAAAAATAACCGATCTTGTTGCTCTACATGGACTTATACCACTTTTAAAAATAACATTTTCGAAGAAATAAAAACAAGCAAATTTTAGTCCACAGTTTTGTAGACATAAGCTTTAATAAAATAAATTATTATATCGGAAAAATAGCACGAAAAAAAGATTTTTTTTTGTTTTTAATAAATTAATACAATAAAAAATTCCCGTTGTTTAATATAATTTAATATTTGCAAAGTGCCCGTGCATATAAATTAATTATCGTAGTGTTTTGAGATATTTTATTTTTCATCCTCTTTCAACTGTATAAAAGCGCCGAAAAAAAAATCAGCCGTATACAGTGGAGAAAGAAAAATAGAATTACTGTTGGTTATTGTTGTTTTTGCTTAAACTTTGATTTTTGTCTTTACTTTATTGTTTGGACAAAAATCTTTAGTTGATTTAAAATGTTTGTCAGAAGTTTCCTGAAGAGTTAAGTAAGCGATAACGAAATGGCCATCGAGACGTACTTTGACCCTCAACAATCAATTTCGGTGATTTAAATAATTAATCGGGAAAATAGCACGAAAATAGGATTTTTTTGAAAATTAATCAATATAATAAAAAATTGCCGTAAAAAGTAACAATTAAAATGAAGATATTATTATAAACGAATAACCAAATTTATTAAGAGTTTATTTAGGTTAAAAATACAAAAATTAAAATTACTTCGTCTTTAAAAAAGGAAAGAATATTTTATACTAAGTTTTCCTTAACATTAGCTAATAGAAGAACTTATGATATCGCCTTATTTTTCTTTTATTATGCTTCATGAAGTTCTATAAAAAGCGTAGCATCTAAATTTTGCTGAAGTTTTTGGTCTTTCCTTTTTTCCAAACAAAAAAATTGTTTTGAATAGAGCATTTTCTGCCACACTAATTTTATCAAAAATTTTTTAAAGGTTCATTCTTTTTAAACCTCATTTAACATATTTTAAGGCAGTTTAAAATTCCTCTATCCGTATTTTTTTTTTGTTTATTATTGACTCTTCTTAGTACAGACTAAGTATTCTCTTTTATTCTTTTAATTAAATTTATAAGAAATGGACTTTATAGCCTAATGAAATTAACGTTAACTTAGTTTTTTGAAAAAGTAGACTTGTACCACTTTCAAAAAAACCAGCTCATATATAAAAAATATTTTCACCTCTAAGTCTTAAACCAGCAATCACTGCTACAATTTTAACTGAAATTTATTTGTTTTGTGATTTAATATTATTTGCTTATAGTAAACATGAGTCAAGAACCCTATCAGTTGGTTCAGCTGTTAACAAGATGTCTTGTGATATAAAGAGAATATCTTTTAGTTATTTAAAGGCGTTTAAGTATTTTTAACAAGTAGTAAATAAGAAAACATTTACAAAGCTGCTTTCAGTTGAAGAAAAAAAATGTTTACAATTTTTAAGAAATTTAAAAAAAAAAAAACTGTATTAAAAGAAAATCAGGATTTTACTTGTAAAACATACTTGAGGCAAAGTAAACGTATTTATATTGTAAAGAAATTATAAATAAAATTTATATATAAAAGTATTAATTATAATGGAAGAAAGTCTTAAGTAAATCCCTTTTATGCGCATAAATTAATGTTACAAATATTAAAAGCATACTTTTAGGCTTAAACAAAAATCTACTTGAATTTGTATAGAAATAAACTTTAAAATATCACAAGGTCTTTGGTTTTATTTCAAACAACAACAATAACAAAAACTACAAAAATTAGTTTCGTTTGTGGCCATTGATTTATAACATCATCATAATAAATTCTCATGATTTATCTAAAACGGCTCTTCCGCTAAAATGGAAAATTTAAAGTTTTGATACTCCTGTATTTTATGTGCATATTCTTTGGCTGCTAAAAACAAAAGTGTTTAACAATTTAAGTTTGTGAATAAATAACAGCGAGTGTTCAAGGATGCACACTAAGTGCAGAAAATTTCTCAGGTCTGGTAACGAATTTGTCTAACAAGAGCAAATAAAGGATGGTACAGTTGAACGTAACGAATCTTTTATACTCAACAGTATCAAGCCATTGGGCTTAAATTTACATATTCTTGAAAATTAATTAAAATTTCCTTGTGACAAACTTTAACTCGTTAGATCCGTATGTAACAGTATTTTAGCAATCAGAGTTGCATTTTGAATTGCATTTTTTTTGCCAGTGTGGCATCTGAACACCTTTTCTTTCGGTTTTTTCATACAGAAATATCTTTATAAAAATTTAAATCCATCAACTTAACTTAAAATGTCCATGACTTTGTTCACTGTTTCTGATGCTATCTCACGACTTTGTTTCTAGATTATTCGCATAACATCCGTCTTTAAAGGCACTGAAAAAAAAAAGACTGAAAGAGTCAAAGAGTCACTATGGACGTATTGATTTCTCGATAAAAAAAATTAGGCTCAACTAGTAGTGGTTTTGTTACAAAGACTGACCGGAAAATAAAAACGGGCAGCACATTTATAAGCAGCTCCTAGAACTTCAGTTCATTTACGATTTTGACGTGGTGTTTCGAGCGCGTAACTCATAGATCAATGAAAGCTTAAGATATTCACCATTATGATTTCGAATTGGCACTTATGTAATGTTTAAGCACGCGGTTGAGCCTTTATAATTATCAGAGCACCAAAGAATTGCTGCTCTCCAGGTAGGTGTCAACGTGAAATGACTTGCCGTAGATTTTTATATTAACAATGGAATTAAAGATGTTTCTATTCCTTTTTCTGAGCTAAATAACTATTTCAGTGGTTTAGATGTGACTTTTATCTTGATTTTTTCCCCATGTAATACCATCTGGGAAGTGAACTGCCGTCTTTTTTTTACCATTTTTTTCACAATCTAATTTTTCTTTTCCAACACAATTTTTACTCTTTTTTCAAGTAGCATGGAGCCTGGTAAGCTGTATGTAAAACTTACTTAATGTGGAAACTGTTATTGTTTAAGTGACATCGCGATTTTTACTCACGAGGTGGTCTTAATGTGGGATGCCTCTAGAAGAAAAATTAAATAATCTAATTTTTTACGTATCCTTCACATGGCGTAATCTTGCGACCCAGAGGATCTAAACTATTTCAGCTTTGTGATAATTATGCTTACAGTATTTCGTCTGTGGCCTGTTGGAACCACATGTAGCTCACAATTTTATCATTTAATACATATAGAAATTTGTGAAGTGCTGAGCTTTTTCGCAATACGGAATCAACAGCCTCAGGGCTCTCTCTCTTTCTCAAATATGCTATTCGTCTGTAGCGTGATAAAATACTAAAAATACAAACGAATTTTGAACGTGCATTTTATGTGTACGTGTATGTAAATAAAACTCATAAATTATTTTGCTAGTATGCGTAAAATTTATACATATAATGTGTATGTGTTGTATATAAAATAAATTCAAAATGTCATAGAGCATTGAAGAAAGTAAACTTGTTAACTTTTAAAGGAAAAAGTTTAATGTTAACGTTTTTAATGGAAACTGCTCATGGTTTTCGAATAATAGTTTGTAATTTCAGAAGTATGTTCGGAAGTAAGCTAAAGAAGATACAAATGAAAAAAGTAGCAAGATTGTTAGTTATTTAGTATTTAAGAACTTTAAAATAAAAATAAAAAATTAAATTAACATAATCCTTAAAGTATGCTTTAATTTTAAAGATAACAGTAATAATGAAGTATGCTTTGTATTTTTTTTTAATTACAAACATACATTATATATTAGTCCCACCTTTGTTATCGTATAAAATCAAGAGTATAAAATCAAGAGTGATGAAGATCAAAACCCTATTAAATACAACAAGCCCAGAATTTCAATAACTATAATACTCTATAAATTAACTAAACCTTTAATTAAACTCACACAAAAGTATACTTTAGATTTTTCCTACAGCAGATTCCTCACCGCCTTCCTGCTATGCTTCATTTTTTATCTTATTTAAAGAAGTTACATATTTGATTATATTTCATTTTTCTAAAATTACGTATTATAGTAACTATTTTCTCTATTTCAATAATCAATTTTGCTTTCCAACGAAATGTATGCAAATTTTTTTATTATTTGCCTGGCAACTACATTTTCCATTAATTTACTTTCTTTCTTGCCTTTTATCTTAAGATCCTTGTTTTGCTACTCATTTTACAGTTAATGATTTTTATGATTTATTTATCAGTGTTATATTTAATATTTTTCTTGTTCTATACTAAAATATTGTCAGCACAAAAGTATGAAGATGGCCGAATATGGCAAAGCAAACTTAGCAATGAAAAAATATCATAAAATTGGTTTGGCCTTTTTAACAAAGATTCTTTTATTGGAAATAAATAGCAGCAGTTAAAGTTTCTATAGAAGAGTACAGCGATGACAATGCCCAATATTTTTACAGAAGCAATGAATAGTTTTAGCAAGAAACTGTAATTTCTCCTACTACAAGTTGATACCATAAAAATTTATTAAAGATTCACTTGTTCAGGTTTAATAAAAATACTAACATTTGTTTTCAAAAATAAAATAGTAGTTGCAATAAAATTCACTGGTAATTAAAGACTATAAATTTTATTTTTCTACAGAAAATTTTAATTGTTTTCGTTTAAGTGTAAACCGATATTTATTTTTAATTTTAATATTAAATTTTACTAAAATAAAGAACTTTACTGTAGTAATATTTTAGAGCTTTAAATATTCCAATTAAATAAATGAAAAAAGAAAATTAAAACATAATTGTGTGAACTCGTGTAAATTTTTGTTTTTAAAAATTGTAGAATACTTTAAGGAAAATAGAATAAAAAATTTTAAAGCAAAGTTTTGAGCAAATACTTTAATAAAAATTTATTTAAATAAATTATAGTTTTTTTCAGTTAGGCTTAAGTTTGTTATTTAAGTCTTTAATTCACCCATATTTTTATTAAAAGCCTTTTTGATAGTTTTAACAGTTCCGTAAATCATTGTCCTAAACGTGTTTGATTTTCTATGGATATACGATTATGTTCAATCTCATATTTCTTCTAGTAAAGTATTTAAAACTGCTCAAAAATAAATACGCATTTTTTATGATAAATATAATTCATTGTCAAAAGAATTTAGTGGTAACTTTTCCCTGTTGTCCTAGACTAGTCACCATTCCTTAACATACTTTAATTTAAATTCTTAGTGGTCCTCTACGGCCTTGTTAAAACACATTAACTTACCCTCGTAACATTAACCTACTTTAAAGGCTGTTTGTGTTACAATAGTGAAGCATACTTTTAGGAGAATTTTTATAATTTTACTAGAATTTGCATAAAACATTGTTTTTTTTTTTGCAAACGACCTGAAATCAGTTTAAGTGCACTTAAATAATATGACATGCAAACAGTTTTTATTCAAATAATGTAACATAACTGTCAATTGTGTCTTCCCCCCTAAAATTATGCAAGCTTGTATGAAACCCTCTAAATAAATAAAACCGAAGAAAGTAAACTTTTCTTTTCAAATTTAATAATAATAAAAAAGTATATGAAAAATATATGAGAAGAAAAAAGAAATTTAAGAAATTTTGTTGAGTGCATTTTGGATCAAGTAAAAACAAACTTTGATATTTACATTAAAAATTCTCTATTCTTTATTATTTCTGAGGAATAGTTGGGGTTGAATCAGAATATAAAATAAAGTTGTTAAAAGATTTATTTTATTTATACTCTTTAATAATGATAATGTCTTGCATACAAACAAGGACACCTTGCAAAATATATACAGCATAAATGTAAATACAAATAGGAACTCAATTTTGTCTTTTGAAAACCTCTTTAACAAAAAAAAAAGTGTTCTTCTACATTTTATTTTAAAATATTGCTGTTGGTTGCTTGGTTAGACTTGTTGTTTTTGTTTCTTTCTAAGATTTGTTGTTTCTGTTGCCATTACTTAATCTCACTCCAGCCAACAAGCAATCAGTCAACCAAGCAAAGCAACCATACATTCATACTCATACATGCATAATTTATATAAACTCTTCAATTCTTTTTAACATTAATTTTCATATGCACATGTCACATTCCTTTAGGCTGTGCTGTGTTGTTTTAAGAACAATAAAATCTCGAGTCTTCTCGACAACATCTTCAGTCTTTTTTTGTTTTATTTTTTAACTTATTTACATTTGCCTTTTTGTACAATAACTTGTTGTAGTTGTAGCATTCAATTGTTATTCCTATTGCTTTTTGCATCATCTGTAAAGTCTTTAAGTGAAGTACAACGTAAAGTGTTGAACAACAAACAAAGCATATTTTTAGGCGCTACTCTAGGTAATAGTATAACTATGGTATTTTTTAAATAATTTTAGTAGAGTTAAATTTTAAGAAAGTTATTTTAAAGCAAAAGACAATTTTTGCTAAAACATGCACCTATTTAGAGGGACCTTTTAATTTAATTTTTTTTTTAAAGTAAGTACATATTATTAAAAAGTACATATTTATTTAAAAAGGATAGTTCTTAGAAGATTAACTTTTTGTAAAAGCCCCACTCATGGCTTAATATTTTTAAAAATGAACTTATTCTACAACTGAATGCTGATGTTCTTTAGTACGTGTTTCTTATACATATCGTTTTTGGAAGAAATACTTTTCTAAATTTACTCCTTTTCTATTAGTACCATTTTAAAGGGTGCTTTTTCTATTCTATTTTGGAAAACATATTTTTCAAAACTACAAATTTTTAAAAGGTACAGCGTTAAAAAATATTTTTAAAGGTACTTTTTCAAAAAGGTACTTTTCAAAAAAGTACTTTCAAAAAAGTACCTTTTTGATCCTAAGCCCCCAACTACACAACCATATAGGGATTGGTATGCTGTGAAGAAAACATAGCTGCTGTAGCTAGTAGGGAGCGGTATTAACGAATTTTATTTGTCCAGAGTATTTTACAGGAGAAATGCGATAAACGAACGTTATTATTCGGACGTCGTGATTATGCCACTTGACAATTCTTGATTATATTTTCAGAGTCCCCAGCCAACGGATTTAGAAGAGTTCGAGGTGCAATTACAGAAAAAATGTCGATCTATTGGGTCTGTTGCTTAGTTAAATAAGGTACTTTGTATAAGGAAAAGGCTTTAAGAAAATTTTCCAAAATCAATTTTATGTCTTCTTTTGAGTTGCTTTGTTTAAGTTTCTTTTGCTTTCTTTCTTTTTTAAAAACATTTTTTTGCGAAAGTACTTTTTGTAAAAGTACCATTTCCTTAAATACTTTATTTGCTTTGTTAAAAAAAAGTAATTTTTAAGAATCTTTTTTAAAGAATACTTTAGTTGAAGAAAAGAGATTTTTAAATACCGCTTGTTAAAAAAGATAGTTTATAAAAAGTTCTTTGCAGAAAGTACTTTTTTAAGTTTTTCTTTAAAGGTCAATTTAAAAATATACGTACTCATTTTCTGTGTTTGGTTTTGAGAGCATTTTCTTCACGTTTCTATATAAAATAGGCACATTCTTGAAGGTTTTTTAAACTTATTTTTTGTATTGTTTATTTTTTTTCAATATATTTTTATTCGTGCTGCTATAATGTGCTACAAATTCGTCTTCATTTCAGGAAAAATTTTTTTCTGTTTCATTTTAAAAAGGTTTTTCAATACAAATAAAGCAGATGCTGTAAAAAACATCTTAACGAATGGATGATCTCTAACTCTTCTATATAGACAATTGATTTTAAGGTTATAAAGTGTAAGTGAGTGTGTGATTTAAAATACTTATCCATAATGTAGACTCTGCTTTTACTTCGAGTGTACACATTACCCATATGGCCTGAGCAATATGACAAAGAAGACTACACCTTTAAAGCGATGTCAAAAATGTGCTAAACATTTTTAAAATTTGATTTTAAAATTTCTCATTTTAATTTTAATTTTTAAAATAAACAACGGGATTTTTTTAAATTAAATTATTTTCAAGAAAAAATTGTTTTATCGTGTTCTTTTCTATTATCCCGATAATTAATTAAATCACCGATATTGATTATTAAGGGTGAAAGCACGGCTCGTTGGCCATTTTGCTACCGCTTACTTAGCTCTTCAGCAAACATCTCAAACATCAAACCTTCAAAGTGATGTGCGGTTTTTCTGTTGAGTTTTTTGTAGCACAAAATCCCATACGATTTTCTTCTGGATGAATCGTACGGTTGAGTGACAGCCATGGCCTTAACTTGAATTTGAAAAGATGCTAAAAGGGCCAAGTGCTTAATGCAAAATTTTGTGCTGCATCAAAAACTTAAGTGGCAAGTTTAGCTCTAAATGCGCTTAAATGGTCACACTGGTTCTGAGAATTAATGTTGGAGTTTCATTTAAACAAATAATTTTCGAAGCAAAATTTTAGAAAGTTTTAATTCTTTCGAAGTCATGGTCAAATGGGAAGCCTTCGAAAGTCTTTATGTTTGTATGAGCTTCAGATTATTTCTATTTTAGCTTGATTTTTTCACCTTCTTTGCCTTGAGTTGTTTCTGGTAGATGTTCTGTTCACATTTATGCATCTGTTGTGTGTCACTCCCACATCTTTTAGATTGTCACCTTATTTATTTCTAATACTTCATGAAATAAACATCGGGAAGTAGTTTGAACAATATTTTACTCCTTATCGTGTCTTTTTTTTCTTTCGTTTTTTATTTAATTTTTTCTTGGTAAAATGTAAAAACGATGTTATTGCTTTGTTTTTTTAGTTTATATAAATTGATATTGTTTATGATTTTTTATTGAAAACATGATGGTTAATGGTACAATATATTGTGCAATATATTTTAAAATACACAAATGTAATAAATATTTTATGGCATTTGTTAGGAAGAGATATTTACAATTGTTCCCTGATCTACGGTTTTAGCACTAAAAAGAGAATTGTCCAACAACTTTATCACTTAAGAGTCGTAACTTCAAATGGAAAAAGTATCACAAATATGTCGGGTGATAAAGTTATTAATTACCTAAAAAATGTAATGCTTTTATTTATTTTCTTTCTTTTTTTTTTTTTTTGTTTTTAATTAGCATTCTTGTGCAAAGTTCAAACTCGTTTATCTGCATAAAATTTTTATAACTCAAAAAAAGCAATTTAGTCAATAAATGTCAATTTTACTTTGACTAGTTCTGATGTCATATTGGTGGCTTATTTGAGCAATTTTCTTCAGCTGAGTTTTATTTGAAATTTTTCTTGCTCCATATTTTTTTCTTTTATTTTAGTTTTATTTTTATCTAGCAACTCTACAGATGCAATTCCCATTGCTTTTTAAAAAGTCCTTTTTAACGCATTTTAATAACAAGCAATCAACTAGTCAGCCAGCCAGCCAGCTAGCCAGCCAGGCACACAAACCAAACAAATACACACGCACTTTAGTACACAAATATATGTACCAATACTCAAACATTAAAAATGACATCTGCAAATGCAGAAGTAGATATAAAACTGCGAGAAAAATATTTCACTGGTGGGACATTTTATGCCTCTTGGATTGCATTTGACAACTTTTTAATTTAGTTTAGTCTCAAGCATCAACATTTGGCGTGAATAAGTTTTATAATTTTTTTTTTGTATTTTGTTTGTATGAAAATTCGTTTTCATTTTATATTTGTTATTCTAGACTTAACATTCGCCTTTGTTAGATTTTTTGCACCGAATACTTTATTTGTTTTCTGGAAGAATATTTTTGTATGTGTGACAATACCCTAGCAAAAATTTAAATACATAATTTAAAGCCAAATAATATTTAAAAAAATATAATTTAATAAAATGAACTTAAGCCTGGAAATAATTGCTCATTTATTGTCATTAGAAAAAACAACTTAAAAAAGAGTTTTTAAAAGCACTTTAAAAATAAATTTTTTAAAAAAGTACCTACAAAAAAATTCACTCTTGTTTTAACCAAAAGTACTTTTCGTAAAGTACCTTTTAAAAAAGTACTTTTAAAAAAGTTTTTTTTTACAAAAAGTTTTTTTAGAGATAAAAAAATTTAGCATTTAGAAAAATTAGCTTTTAAAATAAGTACCTTTAAGAAAAAGTACGAAGTTTAACACAAGCAGTTTAAAAAGTAGCTTATACAAAAAATATTTTTAAAAATGTCTTAAAAAATTATTATTTTTAGTAAAATTTAGAAAAAATTACAAGTCGGGTACATATAAAAAAATTAAAAATAAAACAATGTCACTTATAAAGAGCTCTTTTAAAATTCAACTTTCTAAAGTAAAGCAAATAGAACCAACCACTTTCAACAAAAGGTACTTTTAAAAAAGCCACTTTAAAAAGCAACTCTTAAAAATGCATGCATATTAGTATAGTAATTTTTTAAAAGGGCTGTTTGAAAATTACTCTTAAAAACTACAAGTTTTAAAAAACTTATTTTTGTTTTTAATATACCTTTAAAAAATGTATTTTTTTTTGTAAAGTACTTTTGGTTATACGTCCTTTATATTTTTAAAAATGATCTTATTCTACAACTGACATCGTTCTGAAAGCTAAAGTTCTTTAGTACGTGTATTAGAAGATCGTTTTTGAAATAAATTATTTAAAAGAAATACTTTGAATGGCAAGTTTTTTTTTAATTTTTTTACTTTTTTATTATTACGATTTTGAAGGGTTCTTTTTCTATTCTATTTTGAAAAGAGTATTTTTTCATATTTAAAAAGGCTACTGCGCTAAAGGGAATTTTTTAAAGGTATTTTTTAAAAGGTACTTTTCAAACAAAAGTACCTATTCAAAAAAGTACCTTTTAAAAAGTACCTTTTTGATCCTAAGGCACCTTCTAGACAACTTATTAAAAAGTAATTTTGAAAATAATTATTTTGATCAAGTTACCTGAAAAAAAATCCTTAAAAAATTAATTTTTCAAAGGGTACATTGAAACAAAGACTTTTAAATAATGCCTCTTAAAGATAATAATACCTAATGAAATACTATCTATTAAAAATGTCCCTTTGAAAGTACTTCTAAAATACCACTCTGCTACGAACTTAAATTTAGAATATCCCAAAGGTACTTTTCTCAAAAAAAATCCTGGTGCACTTTGTATCAGAATTCTTCACTAGATAATTCTCTTACATTCGCTAACCACCACATCTAAAATATTTATATTTCAAAAGTACTTAATTTAAAATTAAATGCAAGAAATTCAAGTATAAAACAAAAGAGTTCTCAAGTGAGAAAGTTGCAACAATTAATTGGAATTTGTGTTAAGAATTTGAAATGGCACTTGTTTTCTAAGTTCCTTTTAGATTTTTATTAAAACTAACATTTGTTTCAAGATTTTGCCAGAATGCTAAATAATAAAAGAAATATATTTTTGTATGAAATTTAGCAACAAAATATTTTATTCTCTCAAATACTTAACTAATCGTTTTGTTGTGTGAAGTATATAAAAAAAATCGACAAAAATAGAACAATACTTAAGTTAACGTTTTAGGTGCTTGTGTGTGTGTGTGTGTGTGTTCGGTTGTGAGAAAATATGCTAGCATTTATTCTTCAAACTTATATCTGTGAATAAACCTTTGTACCCTTAAAAGTCTTATTTGAAGTTTTAGTCAAGGCTGTTAGATGTTTTCTGACGAAATCGCCAAAATTAGATTCAATAATCGCCAAAATCGCTAAAACGATTTTTTGTTAAAAATGTTAAAGTGTTTTATTACAAATTATTTATTATAAAACACAAGAAATTAATTTAATTGAAATCCCCAATTTACATACTTACGTATGAACACAAAGAGGGTACGACCTTAACTTAAAGCAAAAAAAAATAAATAATATAAATAGAGATCTGATTAAAACTATAAATTGAGATATAGAGGTAAAAATTAATTAGCAACTTAGCAGGAGGTTAACATAAGTGAAGAAACTAAACAAGGTCTCTTCAAGGCTCTCCACACAATTTGACACCAAAAATAGTCACAAAATATAGTTATGTGCCACGGCAATAATCAGCAGTTCTAGGCTCAACGTAAAACACACTGGGAGCCTTGTCAATTTCTTCATTCATGCCAAACTCATTCTAAGTTTTTGTTATGCATACGACCGTTATTATTCTGTATAAAATAATATTTCTGTATGATATACAGGAATGTTCTGAAATCCACACGAAATTTTCACTTCAAATTTTTCAAGGCATTGTTTTTGTAAATAGTAATTTTACAGCAACAATGCTTTGAAAAATTTGAAGTGGAAATTTTGTGTGGAATTTAAAACATGCCTGATAATGTTTTCAGTGACTTCTTTTATAGGACACATTTTATATGAATTGAATTTCTTTAACCCTCCGATGAGTGACAGTTCTGAACTTCACGGCCGTGTGAAAAGGTCCCTACGGACCTTTTTTGTAAATCATGTTTTTTTTTTCAAAAAAAAATTTTTTTATTTTTTTTTTTTTTGTTTTTATAGTTTATAACTAAATTCTACATACAAAACTAATTTTTTTAATTTTTTTTTTGCTTAAATTTTTTTAAGACTATTATTATTAGTAGTATAAAATTAGAATATTGTGCCTTTCCTTGAAAACAATAAAGTTCATGTTTTCGAATTTTTCTTAGAATTTTTTGTTTTTATCATCATCCCTAATGACTTTGAGTTTGGGTCTTTGTGTTCAGAACAAGTAAATTATGTGTTGAAACAATAAAAAAATTATAATGATGCCCAAAAACATGCATTTATTAGTGAAATTCAGTACAAGGTCCAAACGGACTTATTCACACGTCCGCGTACTATTCTCACTAAAACCTCAATAACTCCTAATGTAATGATCCGATCAGCTTGATTTTTTTCCAAAAGATGCGCAACAAAATACTCTTGGAATATTAGAGTACAGAGTTACAGAGTAACTTTGGGGGGGTTGTAGTGACCGATGTATTAGTAATTTCAGTTTGAAAAGGCAAAAAGGTTCCTAGGGACCTTCTCACTCATCGGAGGGTTAACATTTCTTGGAAGGGTACAAAAGAAGTGCAACATGTGCTAGTTATATTCGTATAAATAATAAATAAAAATAAAATAGTACTAACTTCACCATCCCTGACACACATATTTATGAATCATTCACTTTGATATAATAACACAGCATTTAGTAAACAAGAAAAGTTGCCAGATTATACAACTCTCATACAAATGACTGTAGAAAAAGGTTCTTAATTCTAGAAACAGGATCGGGACGAAATATGAATTTCGTCTAACACGACCAAAAACATCAGTCAAAAATTCTTTGTGTAAATTTGTCCTATGAAGCACAATAACAGCGAAAGAACATAGCTGTTATAATTTTTTAAGTTGTTTACTTTGTAAGCTGCTAAGGCGGCCATAAAAAAATATTTATAAAGTTAAACTAAAAAGTATTTTTTTATTTAAAATGTTGAAAAATAAAAATACATTTTTAAGTAAAACCATAATATATATCTAGGACAATCAATTACCTTCCTGATATAATAAATTTCAACTGCGAATACCTAAAAAAAAATAGTTTTAACGCATTTTTCAGGTGACTACTGCGAGTAAAATTCAAAGTTATTCGGTGCATGGCGAAAGCAACACAACGAATATGACAAAAGAGCTGCTATATCTGCCCATATCTTTTCATATTTTAGTGAGAGTGATTGTTCCGAAAACTTTAAGCAATATATAAAGGAGCGGTCAAGAACATTTTATTTAAATATGAATATGAAATGGCATAAAAGTTGTAGGAGTTTCAAAGTTTTTTTTTAAAACATCATGCCGGCTTAAATTTAATACTTCAATAAGATAATCTGAAAAGCAGCCTGCCTTCACTAAATCGAAGTTGGACGCCTGCTAAGCTAAGTGTCTACTGCTATTAGGGATGAGCGATCCCGTGATTTTTTACCAGTGAACGTGATTTTCCAATCACCGTTCTTTTAAATAGTTGCCGTGATCACCGTTTGCAGTTCTTTTTTATTTAAACATTCATGTTTATATATGTATGAAGTATATAACTCTAAAAAATATTTTATGCAAACAGTAATCATAAGGAAAAAAGTATTTTAATCTCTACATTAAAAGTAGGTGAAATTAAATTTGCCCAGAAATACAGAATTCGGAACACTGATTAATTATAGATTCAAATAAAAGCACACAAATTTTTTTTTCTTTTTGTTAGATATGTATGTATGTGTGAAGTTTGTAAAAAGAATAGTTGTTGATAAGTAGAAGCAAGAAAAAGCTACACAGCAAAGAAGCTGTGCTGAAAGCTGAAAGAATGAAAGTGTCAAAAGTACTTATATTTCTCTTTCACAAAATAAAATTAAATTTTAGTCTTTATGTGTGCAAATATAAAAGAACGTTCTTACGCGGAACTGTTATTTGATCAACTCAGACACTATAGTGACCAGAGATTTTTTAATCACAGTGATTAAATCACAGGTACTAAAATATCGCTCATCTCTAACTACTATCTTTGAAAGTTAGAGTACACTCGAAAAAAATTTTGTAAAAAAAATTTAGAACACCAAAGAGTCTTTTAAAGATCTAAAAAATCATGCATACGGAAACCTTTAACCCTGAAAACCCCTTTTAACTAGTTCTTAGTCAGTTTTTCAGTTAACTTTACTACCGTTTTTTAAGTATACGCAAAACTTTAAGCATCCGTCCCTCCCTCTGAATAGTCTTCTAAAAGTCATGTAAAAAGAAATCATTCAAATTTTTTCTGCTTTTTGGCTAAATTTAATTTAGCCAAAAAAGTGGTACAATTTCATATAGTGCATTGTACTGAAATGTTCGTCAATCGTCGGCGTAAGAAATAGAAATAATTCTATTGCAAAGTTCGCCGAGTATTACGAATTTCATTCGACGTCATGATTGTGTGCATTTTGATATACACAAATGTGTTTTATTTTTGACGACGAATATTCGGGACCAAAAATTCGTCGTACATGCCCCAGTTGTGTTTCTACCATAATATACGATTAATTTTTTATTTGACGACGAATATTCGCTACCAAAAATTCGCCGCACGTTGCACTTCTGTTCCCAGCATATTATACGATAAATTTTTTATAACGAAAAATTTATTACTCATTAGAGTTTTTGTAAAGATTAACAAAAAAAATCGCAAAATATTTTATAAATCGCCAAAAAAAACCGCTATGTCGCCAAAGAAGTTAAGAAATCGCTATGTATGACATCCCTGGTTCCCGGTAATAAGATTTTGTTGTTTTTGTTGTTGTATTGAAACTGCTGTTAATGCTTTTTACGTTTCAATGATGCTCAACAATCAATGTTTTATATCGATGTTTTATATCGATGTTTTGTGTAAAGTGGTGTGTGTATGTGTGTGTATGACTTTTGCATGAGTGTATGAATTTTTCTCTTTTTTTTAGTTTCATACATATTACTTAATCGACAATCAATCATTGTTCAGCAAATAAAGGTGATTTATTGAAAATCCAATAATTGTTTTCTTTTTTTAGTACTAAATTTTTCAAAGGGATTTGTCTTCTTATTGAGAGCTTGAACAAGTTGGTAACAAATTAAATACATTGAATTAGTATTTGGCCTTTATGTTTTGCTTAAAATTGATCAAGTTAGAAAAGCTCATCAAGTGAGAGTTAATGGTTTAAATTTTGTTTTATTTTTGTGTTTAAGAAAATAAAAAAAAAAAATTTTTTTGTTAAATTTTCTTTTATTTCAAAAATACCATAAATCTTGTTCATAGACGCTTTTTAAGTTAAAAATGCACCCTTTTCAATGCAAATTTAATTTGGTTTAGAAACCAAAAGATATTTTTGTTTAGATTCGGTTTTATCATGTGTTCATTTGTGTCACTTTATGTTGACACATTGTTATTTATTCTGTCTGTGTTTGAATTCAAGGCATAAATACTTTTGTTATTTTTATTTCAAATTCAACTGTTAACAAAAATATAAAAATATACAAATATGTTATAAAAACCGTTAGTTTATTTTTAAAGTTTTTTTTCTATTATTTTAATTGTTGTTGCTCTCTTACTGCAACTAAACAAAATATAACAAATTAAACAAAGTACCTGTAAATTATAAATACGATTTTGTTATTTAAATCACATGAAATTGTCGTTATAAAATATTTCATTTATTTGTCAATCACTACACGATTTCAGAAACGCGTTACAATTCATTATAAAAACATATTTTTTGCTTTATTTTTAATTGAACAGTTACTTTTTTTAAAGGTCATTCTCATACGCTCATAAAAATTCTTATTGGCTTGAATTTTTTTTAATGGAATTGAAAAATTGTGCAACCTAAATTATATTGAAATTTTTATTTGTTTGAAATTTTTCAGTTCACGTTTCAAGAGTGGAAGCTGAAAAAAATTCACTTTAAATAAAATGTACTAATTTTATGCAACTTGAAATAGGGTCAGACGGTTCAAATATTTCAAAAAAGATTTCTAATTTTAATATTTTGAATTTAATAATTTTGGGAAATAAAAATAATTTTTTTTTTAATTTTTGTGTTAAATTTTAAACAAATCATGAACAATAAATTTGATACCAACAGAATGCAATGCAGCATTTAAAATAGTTTTTAGTCTATATAAAAATTTTTTAAATTTATTTTGTATAAAAATTTTGTTTAGGAACAGTTTTTAAGCCTTAAACCAAAATTTTGGAAGAATAGATTAAATTATAAATTAAGGGTTTGATATTCTATTAATTCAAAAAGTACCATTATTTTGTTAAAATTTATTCCGAAAAAATCTTTCTCAAGATAAAAAAAAAATAACAGAGGAACTGAAAAAAAAACTTGAGATGTGAGAAGGAGGTTATCAATCCGCCTGAATGTTGGTTTTTTTTTTAAATTTTGTGCCTGCAGAACTCAGTCATTTCTGAACCGATTTGAAAAAATTTGTTATGCTCACAGAGTGGTCCCGTTATAAAAATAGTTCGCAATCTTAAAAATTAACGGGTGTCCCCATACAACACACTTATTGTTTACGTGTAAAGGGCACTTCTTTAAAATTTTAAATGACTGCATAATACTATAAGTCCCAATAACAAAACGTAATAAAAAAATCTATAAATTAAAGGGTGCCCTCATAGGTGACGTAAATTGGCTTATATAGGCCTATCTTTTGAACGCTTGAAAATTGGACAGAATTTCGATTGCTATGACCGTTACAAAGGTTATTATTCAAAATGAAAAATTAAAGGGTGCCCCAATAGTTTACTTAATTCGATGTATGAGGCCATACTTTTGAACAGTTGTAGACAGACAGTTGAAACTTACAAGGAACCTGCATTTCATCGTCCGCTATATAAATAAGTTTAAAATTTCAGTTTATAAATTAGAGGGTGTTCCCATAATTTATGGAAATTTACTTCTATGTGCCTATCTTTTATACCGTTATAGACAAATGCTTGTACGTTACACAGAATGGCGATTGCTATAACCGTTATAGTCACAAGTATTTAAATTAAAATAATAAATTATAGGGTGTCCCAATAGTTTATTAAATTTGATGTATATGGCCAAGTTTTTGAACAATTGTAGACAGTAGCTTAAAATTAACAAAGAATCTAAATCTGTATTCTGTATTCCTAAGTCCGTTATAACAACAAGTTTGAAATAAGAATTTAGAAATAAAAGGGTGGTCCCAAAATTAATATTGTTTGAGCTATAAGGCCGTACCTTTTAAACGGTTATGTACAAACAGTTGAAAATTAAACAGCATGTTTACTACTGTGTTTGGTATAATAAGAAGTATAAATATTTTAGATTATAAATTAAAGGGTGTTACAATAGTTGATGTAATTTGATGAATATTCCCAAACTGTTGAATAGTTGTAAACAGACAGAAGAAATTTGTGTTGATGTCGGTTTTTTTTTGCCAGAATTATTTTTATAAAAAATTATCGTTTTTTATATATTTTTTTTGCTTTTTATTTAAATAAACTCTAAAGAGTCAATAATAATTTAAAAATAAAAAAATATTTTATTTTAATCTCTTAAACAGGATTTTTTTATTCTTATTTTTTGTTATTATAGCAAAATTGCTTTAACCCTTTCGGGACGGAGTTTTATTTTGCAAACCAATTTATGTATGGTACAATTTTTTTCATATTCTAAAAGGTATGATAAAAGTATTATGTTCTCCATACTTAAACATTTTAAATTCGTCCTTTTATCCTGGGACATATAATCCCAACAAGTATTTTCATGGGGCATAAAATCCCAATCAGTGTTCTCGAAGAGCGATTCGAAATCAAAAAGACAACTAAAATATAAATATTTTTAGATTTAGATAAAAGTTTACATTTATTTTTAACATTTAAGGAATGCAATTAGGTATTTATTTGTGGAATGGCCCAAAACACTTGTAACATAAGGCGTTGTTACAACCTGAGCATATCATCTTTCTTCGCTTTTCAATGCCAAGTGAAGAACAGCGGACACAGCGACAACGCTGCTTTTACTCTACTGGCAAGTGGTCTCCAATATTAATGCTATCCGTTTTTGGACGTTTGGGAGTTCTACCTCCCTGGCGATTGCGTTGAAAATAAAGAAAAAAGACAGTTTGAAAATTGCTGGGACGTATTATCCCAGTAGTCCCGAAAGGGTTAAACTTAACAGAAATCGTTTAGAAAAAAAAAAATAATAAAATTTTTAAAATTCTTTTTTACTCGAAATTTTTAATTAAAAGCAATGAAATGTATTCAGATTTAAATTCTTTTTGTTACCAAAATGGACAAAGTGTATCGAAATCTTGCAGATAAAAAGTCGTTAATCATAATAAAGCATTTTTTGTACATATTTTACTCGTAATAATAAATAAATGATTAATAACTTTAAACACTGAGAGAAAAACTTGGTTGAAAGTTATTTATTTGTGTTGTTTGAAAATCTTTTTAAGAACAATTTATCAACATGTTAATAATTTATCATTTATACAATTAAGATATTTAGTGGTTATTGTTTTAATACAGAGTAATCTAATTGGTACGGGAACAAATTGACTATTAATAAAAAATATATTGCTTTAATATATTGTTACATGGTCGTCTTTTTCATCTAACTTTTCATTATTTAATGGTCAAATTCGAATCGATCTTTCGAGAAATCTGTTCATGAGAATATTCATTGACATCCATTTCGTACCAATTTTTAAATCCATGAAAGGCAAACAGAGATGTAAATAATATGCCGTTATAAGAGAATGGCGTTAGATCCCACACAACTGATACCACAAGGTCCTCTCTTAAAATGAACCAAAATCTGAATCAATAATTAAACTAAACTTTTCACCGGTATTAATTTTAATGTGAAAAAACAAAAGTTTGATCAAAACTTTTAATAATTAAAAAAAAAATGCAAAAATTGAAAAAAAAAAAAGTTATCAAAGAATTTAAGTAGCGAATAATTCATGTCTTCAACAAAAATTAACGATATTGTATCGAAATTTTCATAAAGATTTCTCCGAAGAAATAGGTTTTTTAATAATAAATCGCCGAAACTAATTGAATTTTTGCCAAATAAAAATATTGGCAATACATGAAATCTCAAATTAAAAAAATCAAAGTTCGCCAAATATTTGCAAATTAACAAAAATATATTTTCAGAAAAGCAAAACAATGAAGTGAAAATAGATTTTCTACTTTTACATAAAGAATTTACTTTCACTATTTTGGCGAAATTTTATACCACACAAACCATCCAAAACACACCAAAAAATAACCAAAAAAAAGTAATCAGGCAAGTCACAAATTCCGATCGGAATGGGTTTGATTCCATATTAACAATTCCGATCGATTTTGTTTTACCTTCTTCAGATTTAGTTCGATTTTTCTTACTTTTAAAAATTAATTAATCTCCACCCTTTTATTTAAATGTGGCAAGATTGCGCGCACAAACGTAAATAACAAGATTAATCTATTTAAGGACATAAAAAAATTAAATTTGAAGGCCGCAAATAACGAAATTTTAAAGAATCTAAATTCAACTTTCTAATTTAAAAGTGGTTTCATTCCGAAGAAACTTTTCGTTTTCTGTAGAACCAATTTGCGGAATTAACCGACTTTAGATCGGAATTGAGTTTTGTGACATGCCAGAATATTTATAAAATTTAATAGTTCATCGCAAAGTATATCTATAACGAGTACATGCAGAAGTTCAGCTGATAGTTTTATTTGTGTGCGTGTTTATCATGTTTTGTGTCAAAATTTGTTTAAATTTATTTTAATTTTTATTTTGTTCACGTTTTTCTTTACATTTTTATTGTTTTATCAGGGATGGTAAACGAAATCTACAAATACACTTTTTCAGCTCAAGTTGCATTCAACATTAACATAATCGTTATAAGGTCATTCTTATACCTTTTTTAATAATAATTAAGTAAAATTTATATTAATTTTTTAGTTAGCAAAATGATAAAATGTTACCCACTTTGCCATCTCTGAACTGTTTTTTGACATAATACATGATTTTAGACAAACAAAATGCCTGTTGTTGTTCTAATGTTGTATTTGTTGTAGACTTGCATGTACTTGATATAGATACACTTTGGTTCATCGAAAAATTTCAAAAAGAAAAATTTTAAAAAATTTTCAAAAGAGTAACAAAATCTAAATCTGATACAAAAAATAAAAATTTGGCAAGAAATCAAAAATTAACAAGAAATTTCAGCTGCATCGACTTAAAAACATTCGAAATTACACATTAGAAGAAAATTCACGCAAAGAATGTTTTTTTTTTGTTAATTTTCGATCTCTTACCGAATTTAACATTTTAATGATATTTAGATTTTTCTAATATTTTGAGACATTTTTTAAAACTTTTTTAATCAAATTTCCATTTCTTGTGGTTTTTAACCGACTTCAAAAAAAAAGAAGGAGGCTATTAATTCGACTGAATGTTGCTTTCTTTCTTTTATGTTTGTGCCTCCATAACAGTAATTTTTAGATCGATTTTGAAAATTTTTTTTAGTTTAAATGTGATGCTTACAGATTGATCCCATTTTAAAAACTTTTCATAATTTCGAAAATTAAAGGGTGTCCTCATACAACATACAGGTTTTTACGTGTATTATGAACCGTAAAGGACACCGATTTAAAATTAAAAACAACTGCGTATCACAATAGGTCTCAATAGCACAAAGTAATGCAAAAATAAATCTCAAAATTAAAGGGTGTCTCCATAGTTGACGTAAATTGACCTATATAGAAATTGACCGTTATAGAAATTTACAAAGAACCAGATTGCTAATTGTACTACAACAGCAAGTATAAAATTTGAATTTAGAAATTAAAGGGTGCCCTTATGGTTGCTGTAATTTGCTGTGTATTGATAAAGTGTTGAATAGTTGTAGACAGACGGTTGAAATTAATAAGAAGCTGTATTTCTAAGTCTGCTTAAACAAGTATAAAGTTTGAAGAAGGAATATAAAGGTGTCCCAGTAGTTAATATGATTTGATGCATGTGGCCATAAGACAGATAGAAAAGATTCGTTTTAAAGTCGGTTTTTTTTTTTGGCAGGAATCATCATCATATATATTATTTCTAAAGCAATTTTTTTTGTCGGTTGCAAATATCTCCCATATCACCGCATCAAATTTAATGAATGATATCTCATTTTAAAGCTTATTTCTAACACTAATGACGAAAAATTATTAGAAATTAAAAATTAATATTTTCATTGATAAAAATTATATTTAATATAGAACTGCATGATAATACAGTGATTATATGTTTTTGTTCAAGTGTGGTAACACAGTTCGCTTAATAGTAATGCAGTCTTACATATTACAGTATGTATTAAAATCCATTCTGGCAATACCGCTATTTACCATAATGCCGTTTATTAAAAGATATTTTTGTTTGAATTAAGAATTCGTACGGGCAAAAAGTTAACGAAGATCATGTCATTACGTCTAACATTGTATTCAAAGAAGTATTATAAAAGCATTTAAACATATGTATGTATACTTTTAATAAAATGTATTGAAGTTACTAAAATTTCTATTAATTATTTTTATTTTATCTTACAAAAATGACAACTAACGCTGCGAAATATTCGCTCGGGTCATCTAGTCATTAGATTTAGGTTTGTTAATTAAATAATTTTTTTCAGTTTTTCCGATAAATTGTAGAAATTTCAGTTCTGAAGTTACAATAAAATAAATAAAAAATATATACGATCTTTGTATGGCGATGAAGCACCATCCTATAGCACTGTGATAAATTGGTATAATGAATTTAATCGTGGCCGAAGCTCGCTCAAAGACGAATTCCGTGAAGGTCGTCCAAAAACGGCTATTGTGCCAGAGAACATTGATGCCGTGCGTGAACTCATAATGCAGGATCGACAAGCGACATACCGAGAGATAGAGACATCTTTGGACATTTCTTCCACCAGCATACATTCGACACTGCATGAACACCTGGCCGTAAAAAAGGTTTGTTCTTGTTGGATCCCGCACAATTTGAAGGTCGCTCAAAAAAAGGCTCGTGTCGATTGGTGCAAAGAAATGTTGCAAAAATACGATTGCGGTGCTTCAAAATACGTTTATAAGATCGTCACAGGTGACGAATCATGGATGAGCCCGAAACGAAACAACAATCGACCGTGTGGGTTTTCAACACGAGCAAAATCCAACGAAAGTTGTTTGTGGAAGAAGCACTTCGAAGCAAATGGTCGCCTGTTTCTTCGGCAAAACTGGTCATGTGGCGACTGTTCCGCTTGATCAACGTAGGACGGTCACTTCTGAGTGGTACACTACAATTTGTTTGCCTGAAATCATCGAAGAAATTCGAAAAACCAACAAGAGAAGACGAATAATTGTTCACCATGACCGGAAAAAAGGTCGAATTAATGGGTCATCCGCCGTACAGCCCTGACTTGGCACCTAATGACTTCTTCTTGTTTCCGCACATCAAGAAAAAATGCGTGGTCAACGATTTTCGTCGCCAGAAGAAGCTGTTGAAGTGTTCAAAGACCATGTTTTAGAGGTGTCTCAATCGGAGTGGAAAAAGTGCTTCGACAACTGGTTTGAGCGCATTCAAAAGTGTATAAATCATGCTGAAGAATACTTTGAAAAACAATAAAACCATTTTTGATTATAAATATTCGCATTTTCACTATTAGGCCAGAAATATATAGAGCAGCCCTCATATAAATAAGATCACTAAAACGAAAAAAAACTTTCACTGACAACAGCAAACTTATGTTCTATAATTCCACATGCACTCACTTAATATTTTAAATTCTTCTAAGAATAATAAATTCAATCAAAATCGGGACTTTACAAAAAAAAATAAGTTTTTCTTTAAAAAAAAGTAAAATCAATAAAATTCATTCAAAAAAATTAATAAGAAAAATATAAAATACCCGAATTTAATTCAATAATTCACCAAAAATATTAAGTATATAATTTTAATTCTATTTGACCTTTCAATATTAATAATATCTCGAGCTTAAACATTATAGTTTAATTCGTAAAACTTCTAGAACACTGTGATATGTGTTCTAGATGTTATACAAATTAAATTATATTTCAAGTTTTTTTTTTTCAATCACAGACCTCCATTTATGGCTATTTAAGCCACTTTGCCAACCCGTTAAAATTAAAAAAAATATATTTCTGTAAATGTAGCGGTTTATGTGTGTGAGTGTGGGTTCCTATAAATTATTATAAATTTTGTGGTGCTTTATGGTGTTTAAAAATAATCTGGAATATATTTTTTTGTTGCTTTTGGCTTTCATTATTAATCCCTCAAACGGTCCAGAATAATAAAAGTTGTAGCATAATTTTATACTTTTATGCAAAAACAATTAATGAATACATTGTGTTTTTTTTTATTAAACAAACAATTGCTTAAATCTGTGTTCCGGAGAAAAGTTGTGTGATTTAATTAATTTAAGATTATTTTTCATGTGTTAATGATTTTTGTTGCTTAAACAACAATAAAAACTTTAATGAATAATCGGTTTGTTTGCTTAAATAAAAAAGCTTGTGATTGGAGATAAAACATTACGTACGATTATTTAAGAAGATTTAATATACATAAAGCATTTTGTTCTACAAATATAAAATATTTATTTATAATTTTGTAATTTAAAACGTAATGAGCGTGTGTGTTTAAGGTTGATGTTAATTTTTGCAAAAGGGTTCCATTTTGTTTGCGGCTGTGATTGCAAACATTTTATATCTTATACCAACATGTTGGCAACATAGGAAAAAGTTTTTGGATCTTTTTAAGCTTTTATTTTTTTTAGATAGAAATTTTAATAAATACAGGGTGTCTGCCATGAACTACTACTTTGTTTTGGTAAACATTAGTCTTGACAGCTCATATTTGGCAGCAGTGAAGTAAACACATGGCAAATTTATCATCAAAATTTATTCAATACACCAACGTGTTTTAATCGTTTAAACATTTTACCAAAATCAAACATCGATTACTGAAAGTTAAAAGATAAATTCTTGGGAGAAACAACGCGACAACAAAACGACCTATTATTTTATGTAGTAAATGATGCTCAAGAAAGTGCTCACAACAATCCATCAACTTCAATTCGAAGGCGTGCTCAGGAGCTTGGTCCTCAAAAAACGACCTCGCCCATGACAACCCCGATTTTCATGAAAAAGTCAAAATGAGTGACGAGACACATTTTAGTTTGGATAGATAAGTATGTGAATAAACAGAATAGTCGGTTTGGGACAATGGAAAACCCGTAAATTATTCATCAGTGCCCTTTGCGTCCATCAAAAGGAAAAGTTTGGTGTGCAATTTGTTTAGGAGACATCGTCGGACCTTATTTCTTTGAAAATGAAAACAGCGTAACTGTTACTGAAAACTTCTTAACGCCACAGCTGTATGCTTTGGGCTTGATTAACATGTGGTATCCACACACAGCCGGGATTACAATGGAAACAAACAAAGTACCCACCCAGTATTTAATTGCTGCAATTATTTATTAAATAAAAAAATTATTTTAATACTTTCGAATTAAATATGTAATTGATTCAATTAATTTTTTTAATTAGAAATTTAGTATTTATTTTTCAATTATTTATATTACTGAGTCAATTAAAACATATAAAACTATTAAAATCGCACCAAATGTATTTTTTTATGGAATTTCTAACACATGAAATGAAATGAACATGACCACTGAATTAAAAATATGAATCAGAACTAAGTTAAAGTTGAACTAAAATTAATTAAAATTGTTCATACGGCACTACACACGCTAGTGGGATTTATAGAAAAATCCCTAGAGCATAGGGAATATGCATTGGTGTCCTTGCATATTTCCTATGCTCCCTTGATGTAGAAGGGACTTACAATAATGTGAAACCGGAGGCTATTACGATGGCACTGGAGAGACTGAACATAAGTCAGTCGTTAATCAGCTTTGTATGGATTCTTTCTTACCAATAGGGTCATTACTTCCAATAGAGTATCCAGGCAGGGTATTATCACTCCTTGTTATAATTTTCAGCAAAAACCGTCGTCACTGGCTATGTACGTCGTACGTTCGGCGAGCGCTTTCGATGTGATAACATCATTTTCAAGCCACGTTTTTATTATTATGTTTTCTGGAACCTTGCCAAAAACACGTTGCTGACAGAAGTGGATACGTTTCGATTGTAGTGACACGAAAGTATCCTATCTACCACAATGTCTGCAATCGGCTCTAAGCTGTGTCAGTATGTAGTGCACCGAGAGTGGGCTTAGCGAGAATGCTTTGAAGACGGACGCCATCTTCCTTATCCCATCTTGGGATGTATTTCGGCTATTCCCGACAATATCGATTATTTCTCGACCACCCCAGCCATTGGATTCGCAGTATCAATGTCGGGCACGTCGAACACGTCAGGGAGATGTGCTTGATGTCTATACAGACGGGTCAAAGTCAGACATTGGAGTTGGGGAAGCGTCTTTATTTCTAGATTTCAGATCAGGATAAAGTTTAGGCTACAGAATCAATGTAGCGTAATTCAGCCTGAAATCTCAGCCATTAAAAGGGCGGTTGGCTGAATGAGGTTCCCCAGTATATACACGACATCCAGATTGGTCTGTGAATGCCGGACATCTCTTGATGAGATGGCGAGACATTCCAACCTGGAACTTTTTGGGGTGCCGGCACACTCGGGCATACCATGGAACATAGTTGCGAATGAACTCGCTAGATCTGGAATTTGGCTGAGAGTCCCGTTAAACTACTGTAGGACTAAACTTCAGAAGGAACTTTTAGGGGCCGCGCCGATTTGATGGTCTAACGAGCTTACCTGCACAATTTCGAAAACATCATGGCCTCAGTATGATAGTAGGAGATTTGAAAATTTGCTAAAATTTCCCCGAGGACAGCTGGGCACACTGGTGGCTGTGCTGACAGGGCACTGTGTTATCGGTACCTATACTAGGAGACTGAATCTTCCATACCATGACATCTGTATGGCATTTGCTCTGCCATGCGGCTCTTCTCTGCAGTCTGAGACTGCATAGTCTTGCAGGTCTATGGGTCAATGATATTGCTAGGATAAATTCGTTTATCCGGTCTTCGGTGTGGTTTGGGGATGTATCTGGTGGAAGCATGGAGACCTGAGTTGAATAATTGCACATCCCTCTTTGGGCAGCACAAAGGCACCATTTAGGGACCAAGTGAGTCTGTTATCACATACCGGCAGCCTGTGCAACTTAACCAAACCTAACTCCAGCACTGCCATACTTCTGAATTTAAAATATGAATCAGAACTAAAATTGGAGTTGAACTAAAATCAAACTGTAACCGCACTAAAACAATCACAAAAAAAATATAATTTTCTAAAAATTGTACTGTGGTCGCTGTAACAGTGATCAGAACTAGAAGCCCTAAGGTAAAGTTTAGCTAACCTAGACCGAAAACAAACTAGAATGTATCTTAACGGAACTGAGAGAAAGTTGGACATAATAATAAAAGAGAACTGTGGCCTAACGCTTTTTTTCATGCAATTTAACTTGTGGAAATCCTCATAAAAAGCAGTTGTGAGATAAAATCTATTTTTATATATTTTAGGATAAGCATTTTCTCTGCGATGTTACCATACTTTTAAAAAATGCATGATTTCTGTTTTTGTTTCTGAGTGTTTGAAGGATGGCATGTTTTTTATAGCACCGTTGAAGTTTTCGCGACGGTCGTGCTCATCGTTTAAACTTGACTTAAACTAAAGTGGAATAGTGTGAATTTGCTTCAACGAAATCAACATTAAAGTTGCCATATTTTTGCCATTTTAACGGAAACCAACTTGAAATTAAATTAGAACTAAAAACTTGCAAACAGCAAGAACTTTATTACAGATTTCTTTTAAAACAAAAATATGGTGCAACATAAAATATTTCACCTTCAAAATAATCAAATGTCAATTAAAAAGCGTTGTCAATGCTCCTTTGTAACATTTTGTCATATTTTAAACAGAAACTGAAAGTGCTAAAAATGACTTGAAAAATAAATCAAATTAATTTATATTTTAAATTTAACTTTAACTTAATGATCAAGACACAAGCACACACAAAAAAACTAAATAAAAAAAAAGTTAAAAAATAATAATCAACAAAACATCATGGGCTCGTGGTTTGATTTTATTTTTGACTAAAACATTTAAAATTTTAAAATCCAAACACGTTGAGTTGTCAAGAAACCAACACAGTTACGAACATACATAATTTCAACAAACATTTTAAAAGCAACAAAATCAGATTAATTTCCATTTCAATAATGTGAATGCAAAAAAATGCGTTCACAATTGTTTATTTTAAACATTTCGATTATTGTTATTTCTTTGCGATGAATGAATGGCATGTAAATGGTTGAACTTGAATTTTTGTTTTTTTTTTTTCTTTGTTGAACTCAACAATGCTGCACTAGTTTTCAAACAAATTATGCAAAAATATGCCAAAAAATGACAGGATTTTTTTAAAGACATTAAGTTGTATATTGATAAATTTAAAAAAAAATGCACATAAACAAAGTCCTGACATTTAACTACTTCCTATAAAAAACAAAAACTTAAGAAACAAAATTATCATTTTAAGTTAAATATTATATTTATGTTAAAATAAATTCGTTTTTTAAATAATACATACAATAAAAAAATAGTTTAATATAAATAGAATTTTAAATTATATTGACAATAGCAAGCCCAGCTTATTTTTAAAATGGATCACATAGAACCATATTCAAAAGTACTTTTTCAGTTTTTAATTTTTAATACTCAAGTGTTTACTGGGCTGGAACATAAATGAGTACTTATAGGGTTTTGAACTATTTTTGAAGATTTTTTCAGCTGTATTATTATCGTCCTTACAACAGCAAATAATAAAATGAAGTTAAAAACGGAGACGTGGTTTTCATGTGTATGAACTTATCGATTCAAAGCCATTTACTCTAAAATAAAAACAGATACAAAAAATTAAAAACGATCCCCATACAATACCTGACTCTGAGGTACCTTAGTTAATAAAATAATTGAATTAGTGGTACTTTTAGTTAACCTTGGCGCCTTTAGACTAAAATATATATTTAAATTATGCACCTTTTGGGAACTTAATTGTTCCGAAAATGCTTGCTTATTATTGAAGTACGTTTAAGGCGCTTAAATTCATTAAAAAAGTTAAAAGAAAATAACTTAAGTACTTAAGTAGTCTAAAAGTACTTTAGTTAATAGTAATTTAGCAATTTTAGAAAGCACTTAAACATTTAGAGAGTACTTCAGTAGATTTAAAAGTATCAAAATACTTTTAGAGTGTCAACTTATATAATAAAAGATTACTAAAGTACTTTTTCAGAGTATTTAAATACTTTCAGAAAGTACTTAAATGTTTTTAGAGAGTATTTAAATAGTTTTAGATATAATTTAAGTACTCCTTAAGAACCAAGTACTTTTAGAGAGAAGAAAGTGCCTTTAGAGCACTTAAGTAATTTTCCTAAATACTCAAGTACTTTCAATAGTACTTAAGTACTTCTAAAAAGTACTTGAATTTGAATAAAGTTTTTTATTTGACCTTTTAATTATTTATATTTTATTTAATTTTTAAGCAATAAATCTTTTTATTTTTTATATATATTTTCGATATTTCGCTACTCCATTGCGTAGCATCATCAGGAAAACAAATATTTATTTTTAAAAATAAATAAAATTAAATAAAATATAGTACTTAAATTTTTTAAAAATTATTTAAAAGTTTTTAGACATTACTTAAGTACTTTTAGAGAACTTAGTACCTTTAGAAGGAACATAGTACTATTAGTGTTTTTAATTGCTAATACAGTACTTAATTAGTTATAACTTAGTATTTCCTAGAGAGTACTTAAGTACGTAAGGCTCCTTTAGCACCTTTAGAGTACTTAAGTACTTATAAGTGAATTTAATTATTTTTAGAGTACTTTGGTACTTATATGAGTAACTTAGTACTTTAAAATTATAATTAAATACTTTTGGAGAGAACCTAATAGCTTTGTAGAGTACCCAGTACTTTTGAAGTACTTTGATACTTTAAGAGTACTTAAGTTCTTTTAGAGTAGTAATATTAGAGAGCTAATTTAGAAATTACTGAGAAGCTAATTATTTATATAAAGCTTCTATTAAAAATATCATTATATGTTTTTTATTTATAAAAAGGATATTCTTAAGTATGTACGTCTTCAACTTTAAAATATTAAAATATCAATTTTATTAAAACAACCGAATTTCTTGTTAACTGAATAATTTGGCTTCCTTAAAATAAGTGATGATGGAATAATAAAATACATTAAAAATTACTTTCCCTCTCAAAAATTTTAAACATATACATAAGCATGACAGCTGTCAGAAAAAATAAATAAAAAAAGTCACCACTAATTATTCTTTTTTTAAAACAGTGCATAATTTTGATGATAAATAAACAAAATACAAGCAAATATTCCATGTAAACACAATTAAAGAAAACTTTTTTTTTTAATTTTAATAATAGTGAAGTAACACTCATTAAATTAATTATGATATAAATTTTGTCATTAAGATATGTATGTATGCCTAATGATTAAAATTTCGCTTAATATACTTTGCTATAAGCTGTTAATGCATTCTTCAGAAGTTATTTGCAGATAAACGGAGAGTAAGGACTTCCATTGCAAATTATAGAGAACTAATTAATAAAACTCTTTTTAGATACAATGATTAGATATAAAAAACATAATATAGAAACAAAAACTTCTTAAATCTATTGCTAATTTGCGCTACTTCCGCATCAAAAATTTAGAACTTATTAAATTCCTTAAATACATTTGTTGCATATCAAGATTTATTAGCTTTTGGTTTTTTTTTTGGTACCAAAAAAAAATTAACAATAAGTTATTGAAATTATTCAATTTGTGTTATGCCAAGAATGATCGACTTAAAAGATTTAATTGTCAATTGAAATTTGTAAAAAAAATAAAAACAAAAAAAATACAAAACACACACACACAAAATAGTTTGCTGCATATTGTTGATATGGATTTTTGTTAAACATTGTCATATGTATTTCAATTTAAAAGCGACAAAAACAACAAAAACAAACATACGCCTCACCAGCAGGGATGTCAGACTTAGCGATTTCTCACCAAACGTGGAGATTGTTAAACTTATTTGAAGACCAAAATTTTGATTTAACGACGTGGCGATTTTCGGGTGACTTATAAAGTATTTGGCGATTTTTACATGTTTAAATGGGCATTAAATTTATCTTGACATCTGTATATACATATGTCGATATGAAAAAATTATATGTCAATAATATTTTTCTGTATTCATTTTTATGTCAGTATTATAAGCTGCTAACTCTTTACTTTTACTTTATACCAAAATATTAGCATTGAAACAACAACAGAAAATTTGTTTGTATAAAAATAATTAACTAGTTCAAAAAGTTACAATCCAAGGATGGAAAAGTCGGTATACTAGTACTTTCTAATAAACATTGGCCCATAATCATAGTCATTAGTAAAATATACTTTACGAGTTTTAAAGTACAATGTAAAAGTATATTTTATAGATAAAAGTCGGTTTTAAATTTAAAACCACCTGAAGATGTTTTTAACTGATTTAGTTTCGACTTTGTCGAACTACAACAGGCAATTCAATGATATAAACTTACATTTTAAGTTGATCTGTTGAAATTATTTTAAATCACATTTTTTCACATTTCAAATTTTACTATAATAATTGTCACATTAGCAAAAGTGCACAAATTTAATTAACTTTTGTTTTTTTCCAATTAATAAATTTACTTTTTTATATTTGTTTTTTTTTATTTTCAACAAAAAATAATAGCAGCTGATCAGAGATGGTTAATCTATTTAACTATATTTAGTTACAAACTATGAGGAAACTTTTTCTTTATTTGATATGTCACCCAGTTAAAATCGGTTCAATTCAAATTTACTTTACTTTTAACTATAGTTACATAAAAGTTAATAACAGGTTTTTGACAGCCGAAAGCTATTTGTACAAAAACAAAATGTACATGTTTATATCGCTGTGTTATATTTATTATCGACGTGAGTATACCTGTTATGAATTCGCCTTGGTAGCGTATACATATTTTTTATATACGGAGTTTGAGCGAAAATCAATAAGTTCGCCATCGCTACCACCTTATAATTGATTCGCCTTGGACAATTAATAACCATTAAATCACTTTTTAATGCAGTTTTTTTATTGTCTGAATGTTTTTTTGTATGAATGATAGGTTATGCTTACAGATTGGTTCCGTTTAAAAACCGGTTCATAGTTTCAAAAATTAAAGGAAGTCTCCATATATCATACATAGTTTACCTGCAGTATGAGCCGCAAAATGCGACACTTTAAAATTCAAAAAAGCGTATCACTATAGATCTCAACAGTACAAACTAATATATGGGCATATCCTTAGAACCGTTATGAATAAACGATTGAAAATTGGACTGAATGTCGTTTATTATGACCGTTATAATTATAAGTATAGATATTTAAAACTATAAATTAAAGAGTGCCCCCAATAGTTTATATAATTTAATGTATAGGTCCAAATTGTTGAACCGTTATAGACTGACGGTTTAAATTAGATAGGACTTGATTGCTAGGGCATATATATACATATATTTTGGCGATTTTCCTCTATTTTTAGCGAATTTTGAATATTTTGATGAATTGTAATTTTTTTTTCAAAAAATATTTTTATTTATGGACTAAAACTGTCAAAAAATAGTTTTGTCGATTTTGGTGATTATTGAAATTTATTTTAGCGGATTTCGTCTAAAAGAATCTGACAACCCCGCTTACCAGACTTAATGTCAAACTAAAAGTTAATTTGGTTTCAATTTTTACTACACAAACTAAACAGTGTGAGAACGAGGCAGCGAATGTTTTTCTACTTTAGTGTGGGTGTCGTATTTTTTACACTTTATTTTCGCTAATTCTTGTACATTATTCTTGTTGCCTTTTTGTCTATTTATTATGCGTTTTTTTTTCTTCCTTTATATTTATATTGGCACACTCAATTTGAGCTTCTTGAGCTTTGTTAATTTGGCTTTTGGTTTTCTCTTTAGCAATTTTTGCATTGAATGTGAGTCAACTTGTCAGCATAGAAAGAAAAAAGTGTATAAAACTGTTGAGCCATCATGTTGACAGCATCACAACACAATTGTCAGTTGTCATCGCAACAATATCGAATATTAAAACAGAGGCTAGCTGTCAGTTAAAATCGGGATATACAGTGTGAACAATTGTTGTGGCGCATATTTGATTTAATTTAAAAAAAAACTGTTTTGCAAAATGGCAAGTAAGGTAAGTTGTATTGAAGAAAATAAATATTAACTATTATTTAAAAATTTAAAGCTAATTTAATGGTTGTTTATCACCATATACAAAATCTGAATTTAAACGGCTTTATATTAAATAAATACTTATTCAGCAAATGGTTTATTATATTCCCGCGAGCTAGAATAAACTTGGCTAAGATTTGAAATTATATGAGATAAAAATGCTAATTCAGCTAAATAATTTACTTATTCAAATCAACTTTTGTTAATAAAATAATGAACAGTATTATTGTTAAGTGAAAAATTTCTTCTAAAAATAATTTTAAAAATATATTTTAATATAAAAAAAAAACAAAAAGGCAATTTCCATCAAACGTTTTTGCCTATAAGTTTTTAATTCAGCTACCCTTTTTTGAAAATAAAACTTTGCATAAAAAATCAGAAAACTTAATTAAGTTAAAACTATAAAATCCTTGTAAAAACTAATAAAAATAAGTAATTTTATTTCCATTCTATACTTCCATTTAGCTTCCTATTTTTTAAACAAAAGCTTGTTTTAATAAATTTTGCTGGATTTTGTCAATTCAGCTGAATTTTTTTCAACCTTACATTCGATTCATTAAAAACACGTTTAAGGTAAAGAAAATTCTAGCGGGCTGCCTTAACTAAATAATTAATTTTATTTGTTCAGCTGAAGATCGGCATGTAAGAAATAAAAAGTTGCTTTTAAGTTAACTTTTATCAATTCAGCTAAGACTTTTAATTTCAGCTTACCTTTAACCTATTATAATAACAAATTTTACGCTAAACTTTACTGTACTTGAATTCAGCAAATATATTTTTATTCAGCTAGCCACAATTTTTGATTTAAAGTTCAGATTTCACTACAATTGAAACTTTAAAATCAATTAAGCTATGAATTTTATCAATTCAGCTATGAATTTTATCAATTCAGCTACTCAGCAATATCAAAATTTTAATATAGAAAATAAAATTTGTAATAAAATATTCTCATTAATAATTTTAACAATTGCTTTTATAATTCAATATAAAATTATTTTTAATAACTTAATATTATTCTTTTGTGTAACGGTTGCTTGGATACAAATAAAATTCATTAAACTTTCTGAACAACATTTTAATGATTTAATATTTTATTCTTCAAATTACAGTTCTTAACATTTCTTGGCTTATTATCCTTATCTGTCTCCTGTTTCGCCGGAGTAACTACATATGCCTACAATCCCTTTATTAGAACTTACGCTGTTGCGCCCACAGCTTATGTAAGGTCAGCACCTTTAGTTGCTGCTGCTCCAGTTGTTAAGACATATGCTGCTGCTGCTGCTCCTTTAGTACAAGCTGCTGCTCCTGTTGCACATGCTGCTCCTGTCATCAAAACCGAAGAAATCGATCCTCATCCTCAATATGAATTTTCTTACAACGTTCATGACTCCATAACAGGGGATATTAAAAATCAAGTGGAATCTCGTGATGGTGGCAATGTTGCGGGCGCTTACAGTGTAATAGATGCTGATGGCTATAAACGCACCGTTACTTATACCGCTGATGATCTAAATGGTTTCAATGCTGTTGTTCAACGTGATCCAATTGTTGCTGCTTCCCCAGTTGTTGCTAAGTCTGTTGTTGCTCCTGTCGTTAATGCGTATGCTGCTTCTCCTTTAGTACAAGCCGCCCCTGTTGTAAAAGCTAATGTTGTTGCTCCAGTTGTTAGAGCTACTGCTCCAATAGTTCAGGCCGCTTACGCTGCTACCCCTGTAGTACATGCAAATTATGTTAACGCTCCTTTTGTTAAAACTTATTCTGCTGCTCCTTATTATTTGGCCTCCGCTCCTCTTCAGAAATATCATAATCTGCCTTTGCAGCAACAAGTTTCCTATTTGAATTCACCAGCCCTGGCAGTTGAACAACAAAACTCTCAAGCATCAGAAGAACATGGAGATACTGTAGTTCAAGCTCAAGAAGAAAATCAACAATTTGCAGCTCCCCAACAATCAGCAAATGAGCCCACTCCCGTAGAATATTCACAACAAGAACAACAAGTGTCCGAACAAGATCAAAAACAAGAACAACCTCAACAAAATCAACAGCAACAATTTATTCAAGAGCAGCAACAAATATTTAACGAACAACAGCAGCAATTTGCTGCCCAACAACGACAAGTCATTCTTCAACAACAACAGCTTGTTGAACAACAGCAACAATATTTTCAACAGCAACAACAACAATTTGCCAACAATCAACAATTTCCTTCCTATCCTCAATACCAAGTTCCTCAACACCAACTAAACCATCCCGAACAAAGTGGCAACAATGATTCTGAAGTTATTGAGGCTCGTTCCGCTATTCCTGAAAAGCAACAAGAGGCACCTGCCAGCGAGCGTCAACTAAGAACTGCACCACCAACTTCCGTTAATGAAAAACCAAAAGATTTTGCTAACAAGTCAGCTTAAGTTAATTACTTGCTGTGATTTTTTTTTAGCAAACAAATGCCTGATTACTCATGATTGCCGTTTCTGTTTAGTTATTTTTAGATATTTAATATAATATAAAACGAATAAAAATTATATTTGAAAAATAATTTCAGTTTTGAATGACCAAAACTTAGAAAACTCGAAAGTGTACATCGTGTGACACCCTGCGCCACTTAAGAGTACAAAGAAAGTTCAAAGTTATTTTCTTTGCAAGCGTTCCTTACTGTTTGTTACGTATAAGTTTTTTCCATTGTATAAGTCCACTATGTTTTCTGAGAGTTTACTTTTCCCCAGACTTTATTAGCGGACCCTATTAGCCTTAAGATTGTGAATATTTCCTGATTATTTAAATAACATCGAGCACCTCGCAAGAAAAAAAACAAAGAGTGAAATCGTATTCCCGGGACGGCCAAAGAACATCGAACGTACGGCTAAGGGATATGATTACAAACTAGATTGCCTCATCAGGTGTGTAAAATGGAGCAGATCCTGTTGAAATCAAACATTATCCAAATACATAGATGCCACTTCAGGCCATAAAAATTTGAATGCTGCGTTACGAGCAACGTTAAAAAATGACCAATGATGCCACTTCTTTAAAATCTACACCAAACTGTCAATTTCTTTAGTTTATTTAAAATGTTTGTCAGAAGTTTCCTGAAGAGTTATGTAAGCGGCAACGAAATGGCCATCGAGACGTGCTTTGACCCTCAATAATCGGTAGTTAATTTATTCGGTATAATTAAATAAAAAATAGCACGAAGTTTTTTGTGAAAAATGCATCTTGTCAGAACTGATGATTTTTCGGTTAATTCGATGTCCATTTGGCGATTATATTAAGCCCAAGCTGAGAAGCCATAATAAAGTGGACGGTCCCCTACCTTTAACAGCTGAATTAATTGGATCGTATAAGAGAATAATCCAAGATCACTGAGAAAAATTCTTATCACGTTGACACGATAAATATTGCGTTATTGAGACCGACGGCGAGTTAGTTATCGTCCTAAGATTGAGTTGCATTGGTACGCACCGTATAATGATGGGCACCATGAGTGTTTTTCACCAGCAAGCTAGTCTCACGAACTTTTTGTGCAAACTTGCGAACAACTCTTGCGGTATGTAATTCATTTCGACCAATATTTTTTTGGAACGGTAGTCAATATTGCGAACAGAAAATATGTATCTATCAGAGTAAAAATAACATATGATTTAGAAAGGCGCTTGTTTTTAAACCACCTGTAAGTTATTAACGTTTAGCAAGTAATCTGCATTAATCTCTATGCTTCCTTTTATTCGATTCTGAATTCCGCGTTAAGTAATATTTGCATATTATACGTGTAGGACTATTTTTGTGGCAACTTACAGTTTAGTTAACAATAACAACAAACAAGTAAGAGTGCTTTATTCGGCTTTGTCGAATCTTATATACCCTTCACCATCAATGTAAATCTAATTTTGTGAAGTAGCTCCTATCAAAAAAGCAAATATTGGGGTGACAGAGAATTAAAAAATAAAAAAAGTCAGTACTGTATTTAATTTTATATAAAAATGTCAATTGATCCAATTGAGCCTTTTTAAAACATTTAAGTATTTTTTAAAGATCTCTTCAAAAGCTTTTAAATGATACCCATATTGATATTTAAAAAAATTTAACATTTCAGAGGCCCATAACTCGGAAAATAAGGGCAAGCGACAATTTTTTTACTTGATGTTTTTTTCTTATATTTTTATTCTCTGTCGCTCTATTTAGTTGTTTTTTTTTTTTTTTTTTTTGATTGGTGTTACTTTATTGTTCCAAATGATATGGAAAAATTAGAGCTTCTAGTTAAACCTCTCTTGATATCTGATCGATTGGCGTATTTAATTTTTCTCTAGCTAATCAAGTGCCTCGGCAAACTGAATTTCTTAATCTAAATCACCTACTTTTAAATTGATTTTCTTGTTTTTTTTTTCTTTTGTGGGTTTTTTGGAATTTTCTTGAGACCCTCATAAACTCAAAAGATGTTGATAGGATGAAAGAACAAAAAAAAAACAATTTAAATAAAGTGAAAAGTATTTGAAAAAAATATATGGTGTCACCACCCAAAAACAATAGAAAAAAAAATTAGTTACATGTAACAGACATATGAGTTTATAAGGTGACCAGAACATAACTCAGGAATGACCTCTGTTGATGCATCGCAATGTGTCAGAACTAGCAAATTAGGTTTTGAGAAGAAGGATAGAGTAGGAGGAGAAAAGTGTTGTGGACACTTAATTTGAATCTGAAAGTGTTAGGAAAAAACTCTGTAGGAAGTTTAAACTAAATTTTCTCTAAAATGCGTAGAGACCAATCGACCACAAAGGGATGCGCTTTGAATGAAGAGCTTCTTCAGTGCAAGAAGTTACAATTCTTAGGAACGAGTTCATTGATTTCATCAAAGCACTTTTCATTTTGGTAACGATAAAACAGTGGAATAAATTTCGCATTGCTGCGATACTCAAGTGAATCGATAGAGCTGGATCCCCTACTGTCACCGATGAGTTCCTCTTCTGTACGCATTCGAGTAACTACGAAATTGCTTTTAAAGCAACGGTCCATTCATGAGAGTTATATTCCATTTGCAATCTGATTTCAGTTGCATACATAGCGAGGAGATCAGATGTATGATTTCTTGTACCGTTTCAGAAATCCCAGGCACTCGAATGCTTCTTTTGTGACCTTTTATTCAGCATCGAGAGTTTCTGATTTCTTAATATTTATATAACCAATAATTACACATGAGGTAGCACACATTCAACCGGCCACCTGTGCGAAAGCAAACAACACCAGATTTTCCGAGCTTTAAATTGAATTCTGTTCGCAAGACCCCATTTGAAGATTGCCGAAAGAACGTGGTTAAGGGTATCATCCATGTGCCCACGCCTATCCTCAATTTCGAAAATGCTTGTTATTATTGACTTCGTTATTCTAAGTAGGTCAGTTTGCTTGGAAAAAATCTTTATTAAAAAATTTGAGATTAGTTTTCTGAAGAGCTTTATTAGCGGTAGCAAAAAGCACATGGAGACGCGACTCGACTTCCAAAAATAAATATCTGGAGATTTTATTATTTTATCCGGGAATTTAGCACTCTTAAATATAATTAACATAAATTCTACATTTTCGTGATTTATTTTTGATTAAATTTTTTTTGCGAAAATAAACTTGACTCAGTGTTAAAAAGCTTATTTTTAGATTTTGTTGCAAAATTAAGTAAACCAATTTTTTTTTCATGTTAAAAAAAACTATTAATTTTAACAACATCAACGTAAATGATTTGAAATGGTCACCTTAATAATAAAATTACGGGAATGGAATAAAAAAAAAAGAAACAAGAAATAAAATCCAGATTTCAAGTCATTAAGTCAAATTTTTAACACAGGTTGACAACATTAACAAAAAATTATTTTGATGCTTTCGTTATTGCGTATTTAAAATATTTTAAAAGAAAAGCCATTTATAAAATCAAAAGATTTTAATACGACTTTTATTGGAAGGTGCAAGCAAATTGTTTTATTTTATAAGAATAAAATATGAAAATTGAAAATAAAACAATTTAAAAAAGTTTAAACTCTGTGGATGCTGAAAGAAGTGCTCGAATAGCAATTCTGATCAAATTAAAAATTAAATTAAAATTAGGTTTTATATTATTTTTTTAGATACATCTGCTGCGTTTTACAGTTGACAAGAAACTTATATTAAGCTTCTTTTAACAAAGTTCTACAAAATGATGAAATACATATTTACTTTAGGCTTAAGGTTATTGGTATTTAATTGAAACAAATTTCTAATATTTATGTCAAATTAAAATCAGTCTTAATAATAATTTAATAACTTCAAACAAATTTATTTTATTTTCCCATTTATTTTATACAAGTGAGATTTTCTAAGACAGTTAACAACATCATACGTGTATTTCAAAATATTTGAACATATGTATGTGTATATTTGTAGATATATCTTATCCCAGTCAGCATTTTTTTTTTCAATTATTGATCATATTCGAGTCGTTTTTGACTCTTCTACACCTTTATCATATTCTATACGCTCGTTTTAGAGTCACAATGATTGTTTTCTTGGGAGAAAACTGTACCCCAGCCGCGACTCTTCTGAACGAGTCCCTTATGGCTTGCGTTTTTTTACTCATTTTCGATATTGTTTTCAATCGTACTTATAATACAATACTTTTAGAGTCACTTTTTAGTCATTTTAGGTGCGCTCCCGTACTCAACTTTTGAATCCCACGAGATTCCAATGTCATAGAAATTTGTTTCCGTACTAAAAGTTTGGGTAGAAGAGAGAGCTTTTGACAGAATAAAATTCTTCTTCTTTTTTCTGCACAAAACAGTCTAGACTTTTTATTTAAGTAGATTGATAATAAAATAAATAGTAAAATAAATTTAAAAACATACAAAACATTTTTGGTTTTATGTTTGATATTGTTACGAAAAAATATAAGATCGGGCAACCCCTGTTGTTGTTGTCCGTATGAGCGTGGTGAATAAGTTACTTCCACTAATGGTGGGTGTATAGAATAATACCACAGTTAGCTAACATAAGCTGAGCAGCCTCAATGGCTGCGTTGGTAGAGGTGCTTGCTGTAAAACAGAAGGTCATGAGTTCGAGCCCACCTTCAGGCATGCTTACAATGAGAAATAACAAATGTTAAAATGCACTTAAAAATTAAGAGGCAGCAGTACAAACCTCCCGAGAAGTAAAAGAAAATTATTGCTTAAAGCCATGGCAGGCAATTTAGTAGAGACGTCTAATTTAATATAAGAGTAACAGATAATTGTCAAGACGCCTTTTATATTAAAAGAGTAAGAACGGTAGCGGTTAGCGCAGGGAAGTGTAACAGCATAACAAGAATGTAAGGCAGACGTGTGTTGTGGCTATTAGATTAGGATGACTGGTCTGGATAAAAGGCGTAGTGGAGTTGTCTGTGGACGGAAGTTTCCTAAAGAGTTAAGTAAGCGATAGCAAAATGGCTATCGAGACGCGCTTTGACCCTCAATAATCAATATCGGTAATTTAAATAAAAAATCGGGAAAATAGCACAAAAAAGAATTTTTTTAAAAATTAATTAATATAATTTAAAAAAAAATCCCGTTGTTTAAAATAATTAGAGAATAATTTATGTTTACTCGCATTTTACCGAACTCTACCTAAAAAGTACGAAAACGGAGCTATTACTAGCCCTATGCGAATCTTTTTCGAACAGTGGTATTAGATGTGACGTTTTTACGTCATTTTGTTTTTTTTTTTCATAAAATATCACATTTTGACGTTTGACGATTTTCGTCTTAAGCTAAGATCACACGATTGCCGTAATGCACCAATTTTTACCATTTTTTGTATGCCAATCGTGTGATTGCACAATAAATTGGTTCATGCGGCAATCGCGGTCAATATTGTGCTTGTTTTTACCAACCAAATGCAACCCTGATGCGGCAATCGTGTGACTACTTGATATGCAACTGTGCGGCAATAAAACTTCCAAAAATGTACCAATATTTATTCTGATTTTTTGCGGCAATCAAAGTATCCAATACGCGTCAATATTTTCATTTTGTTGAGTGCCTTCAAGTTGTTTGTATACATTTATATACATTTTTATATATTTATATTTATATATATTTATATATATTGGTTGTCTACTTCTTGGAACTCTTTTAGAGTCTTCTGGAATGCACCATCAGTAGCCCGTTTTTTTAGCCAATTTCGGACCCATACTATTTTATATTTTAAAAATTCTTTTATTTTTTATATTTTTTTGCATTTTAAGTATATAAAAGACACTAAAAGCAGCCGCTAGCTTTTTTTTTAAATAACATTTTAAATACAACAAACAAAATACAAAGTTTGCAAATTAATTATGTATATTTGCCAGAAACTACAACAGCTGATTCTTGGTGTTGCCGCATTGTTTAACAATCGTATGAACGACAGGCACAATTTATTGCCACAAAATTACTATTCACCAACTTGTACCAATAAAATTTTAATAAAATGGGGCAATCGTGTGACTGTAGAAAATTTGATTGGAACAATTTTAGTATTGTGCACAATATCTACACAATAAAAATTGAGCCAATTTGGTGCATTACGGCAATCGTGTGATCTTAGCTTTAAAACTCCTTATATCTTGACGATTAACCGGTATCACTCATATTATTCTAAAACTGCGATTGTTAACTACATTTTTGAACGCATTTGACCATCATCAGCATAAAAGCTTATAAAAAATTGTTTCAGGAGGCACTACTCTTTTTTTATGACTTTTTTATATCATTTGCCATTAAAGTGCTTCAAAATTTTTTCTGTCAATCGTAAGGACTTTCTTTTATATGGTTTAATACATTATTTTTGCTACTTTTCAATTCTCTATAACTTTTTTTGATTTGAGTACCTTTGCTAAACTAGATCAGTTCTATTTTACAATGCGTTTACGAGAAAAAATAGTGTCTTGAGGAAACAAATACACAAGTAAACTTTATCGATAATAGGCATATTTTTAGTGTTCTAGGAGATTCTTACTTTTGTTAAATGTGCCCATAATTATGAAAGTGGTCTAAGTCATATATTTCTTGTTTCGAGATATTTAATGAATTGCATTTGAATAAATTAAAAAATATTTTTACATTATGCGACAACCACTATCTAATGGTTCATTTTTAACAATTTCGTAAAAATGACATTGAATAAATTTATATTAAAATAATGTGGTGTGAAATTAACTGGTAAATTCATTTTTTTTTAATTTTGACTTAGACCACTTTCATAATAATGGGCACAAATGTATTCATTTAGATATAGAAATATATTCTGTTAAGCGCTTTTTTGATAAAATTTACCCCTTTTTCAATTGCGGCATTGCGTTTTTTTTTATTTTTTTTTTAATTTGATATTAATAAAGTCTTCATTATGATTTCTAGAAATACAGCGAAATTGTTTTCCTGTTTCAATAATTTTTCCTAAGTTCATGTCAGATGGGTAAAAAATATTAAAAATAATAGGTCACGTTATTAAAGTAATATTGGTTACGTTTATCATGTCAGTGATTTGCTTTATTTGACCCCTCCTAAATTTTGTTATTTCATAATATTACATGATATTTTTCAATTTATAAACTTGGATAAAATATTTACGTATACAAGTTTTGTTTCATTTTTTTATACATTACTTTTTGAATGTTTATGTTTACATCAACTTTTTATTACCTGTTTTTATGATTCTATACAATTTTGTAAGTTTTCTTCTAATCAAAATATTTTTATATGATATTATTCTAACTTTACTTTAAACTTATAATTTTTAACGAAGCAAAATATAATTTTCTCGTCTGAATACTTGAAAACTTCAAGCAATGTTTTGTTTGTTTGTTAAAAATATTTTTAATTCAAAACAATCGTCCAAATGCTTACTGGGATTAAATCAAGAATTTATATTCAAAGAAGGTGAGTAATTTGATATGGAATTTATAGGAATGTTATATTTGTTTTTTTTTTTACTTAAGTACAATACTTATGTCATATTTATTTGCACAAGGAGATTTCAAGCTTTAAAGAAATATTAATAATTTCATTGTTTTACACTATATCTTTGGTGTCTGTATTTTATATCAAAGTGCTAAGTACCGCGATGCCACATCAAACGTTTATTTCATAAGCTTTGGCAAAAAAAAATATATTGCTTGTATATAATTTAGCATTACAAGCTTATAAGGCCTAACAAAGCGTTTTCTGTTAATAAAAAATAACGTGTCGAAAATCAACAACAATAATAGAATAACAGACTTCGAAAACACACATAATTTAAAAAAATGTTAACAAATTTGGTATCCCTCGATAGCTCCGAATGACAGAATTGCTCTTTATAAATCAAAGGGTGTTCCCTAAGGTTACTGATTTTTAGAAGACTTTTGTATTTCATACCATTTTTCTTTATTTAATGTTCATTTTTTTTTAATTTTTGATTCCTTTTTTCAACGATATTTTGTGCTTCTGAATTAAATAAAATGTTTTAATTATCATAGAAGAACTTAAAATTAGTCATAGACTTTTTTGACAATTCTAATATTTTGTTATAATTCCTATAATTCTTCTAAAACTTTTTAAAATCAAAAAAAAATTTAAATTCACTTACTTTTCTATTTTTTTTAACAAACCATATAAAACAGCTGTTCAGCCAACCTTATGGGACACACTATAATTGATTATTGGTGACATTCCATAAATTTTGAATTTTTACCATAACTATATACATTTGACTATTGAATTTAGGTATTAACAGTTTGTTTTTTTTATTTTGTTCTTGTTTTTCACGTTCTCTGCATTGTATTTTTCGTTGGACTTCTTTTTTAACAAACAGCAACACAAGTAACAGTTTCTTATGGCTATGTCACCACTATTCGCTGGCGAAAGTATGATTACGATTATGGCCATGGTTACGGCTATGACGTTATGGTATAGCGCGTCTAATATAACCTTAAAAAAAACTTATTTCATTTATTTGATTAAACGTCTTTGACATCAGCTGGCAGCATAAAGCACAAATATTCATACACAATTTTTATTTATTGCTAAAAATGAGAAAAATATTTTGTCTTTTTAATTTAATTGTAGCATACTTTTGGATGATAATATTGCTTTTATTTTATTAGTCTGTCTGGTATTATTACATTTTTTTTTTTCTTCTTATTATTCTAAACGATTCACAAGACTTTTAATTTTTCATAATTAGAATTTTAAATGAGGCATGTTTGTATTCAATATTATTTTGATTAAACGCTGAATATCTTGGGATATTTTTTACAGCAGGTGTGCAGTTCTTTTATATTTAATTTTTATAACATAAAATCTATTTAAAATCAGATATTTAATTGGTTTACTTCAAGTAGAAATGCGTAATAAAAACAAATTCATTTTTGATTTTTCGTTTAATCGATTATATAAAGATCTTTATTATTTCTAAGATAATTTCTTAAATTTTTGATATCAACTTTAAAAATATATATAAAGCTCTGAAAAACGATACAACTAAATAATTTAACAGTTACACTTAACTAATATTTAACGTACACATATAAATAAAACAAGTAATAAATAGCTCTTAAGCATCATGCGTATATTTTTAGAGCATTAAACTTTTATGGCTTTAATTTTTCTATTAAAAACAATTTAAATATAATTTATATCACTTTAATTTAGTTAATTTTTTCCTTTATGGTAGTATTAAATATATTAATAGCTTATGTTTCACCTTTTTTCTTTTATTATAACTAATTAATCATATTTCATTTAATGTTACAGTTTTGGCGGAAACATTATTTAGTTTCTTTCACCCACAATTCACAATAACGGCAGTAATAATTTAACGTAGCACATTGCATATTATTTGTAATAGCGCCATGTACACTGCATTATCATGTTGATTTTAAATAAAAGTTTTTAAATATAATACATAATAAATTAAAAAAGGTGTTATAAGTGTCAACATTAAAAATTTAAGATAAAAAAACAAAGGCGGTTTAGTTCGCTTATAACGAATTTTGTGCTTATATAAAAAATTTGCTATAAACACAGATTTTTACAAAAAAGCACGGGTAAATATTTGTCCTCATAGTAAAATAGAGTATTTAAATTTACAAATAGCGCACAAGGCTGATTTATCTTATCTTAGAATAAAAATATATTTAGTTTTAAATACATAATAAATTTTGTTTAAAAACTAAAAAAAATCACAGTCTTTAATTTTTTTTTTTATAAAAAAATGAAAAAAAAAATAATTTCAAGAAAAAACGATACAAAATTGATATAAATATCGTAGGTTTTTCATCCCATATCAAATTACTTTTTTTATTTATGTATTTTTATTCCAAAATATTTTTCTCAATGTCAAAATTAAATATGTAAATGTATGAATTTATCTTATCTTTAAAGGTATTGCCTTTTAAATTAAAATCAAAAATCTCCTTTAAGTAACACACTTTGATTTATGTATAGCCCCTTAAGGTATGCCATATGCAATAAAACAAATGGATGTTGCAGAAAATAATATATTCTAAAACCCAATTGCAAATAAAATTTAACACATTTTGATTGCGTATGCATGAGTAACTACGCACATATTTTACTTAAATACTGTGACATTTAACACAAGCGAATAACCGATTAAGATTTAAACATTTGTGAAATATTCTGTAGAAAATCTCAACTGTAGATTATTTTCGAATTATATTCAGATTCAGCCAATACTGCTTGCAAAATCTATGCACCAGTTGCTCTTTTAATGTTTAAAATACATATAAAACTTTTACGAAACACCCTATTTGAAGCATAAATTAATCTCTCTCTCTTTTATATGCACGTGGTTTCCTCCTCTCTTTTGTAGTTAGATTCCACTATTCATTATCTGCTAAACTCTCTTTGTTTCTTCTTTATACGCTTTTTTCATACAAACTAATGAAAAGAAAGAATTTTTTTGTATTATTGCTTTGTTGTTTTATTTTGTAAAGATGAGTATTTCTTTTGTTGTGTTTTCATTGCTTTATGTTTGTATGCGTGTGTAAGATTGCCAAAAAGCTGACAACATTTGTACAAAGCTGATACATTTGTTTTGACAAGGTCATTGCAAACGGATGTTAAAGTTTTTTTTTTTAGATACAAAGTAACAAGGCACATCCCACGATTGTTTTAGAGGTTAAGTGAGACACAGATTGTTTTTGTGCATAGGCGGGTTTGTTTTTTATTTTACCGTAAGTGTAGAAAAAATCTCAATTTGATTTTTATTAAGTATAGCATGCTTTAAGGATGAGTTTTTTTTAAGCGAAAAATCTGATGTATTTAATCCCATTGTTTTAGGTGGGTAATACTAAAGAAAGTTTTATTTAAGTTATATTTAAGTTATAAACGTATTTTTTATGATGTCTTAATATACTGAAGTTATAATCCAATGTTGTAAGATTGGGAATAAGCTCCTGTTATGAAGAAAATGGCGTTTTTTGGAAGTGGGGATAAAGAATGTTTTAGAGAATTATCAGCTTTTAATATTTTACATTGTTTTTAATATTACAACAGTTTTTGTTATCATCGTTCTTATTATTAAATGTTATTTAGCTACTTTATAAATAAGAAGTCATCCAAACAAAAATGTTCACGAATTTGTGTTTAGATTCAATTGATTTTGTTTATGATTTTTTGCAAGAAATTGAATCTATAGTTTAAGATTTGTTATTTAAAATTAAGGCGTTCGCGTTCGTTCAAATATTAAAACGTTTCCCATCCTGCTTCTTCGCCAATGAACTCTATTAAGATTGAAAATAGAAAAAAAAATAATAGAATTAAGCCAAACTTAAAAATAATTGTATTTTTTTTTAATTTCTTACATTTTTTAATTGTTTCAGCTCATTGAAACAAGCTCATTCATCGATATTCAATACTTCACTGAAATGTTTAAAGTAACATTTTTAACACTGACTTATATATATGTTTGTACCAGTTAATTTCATAATTTTGCAAAATAAATTTAAATCAATTAACGTAATATTGTTTAACAATAAAAGCAAAATTTTAGGAAGCATTTATTGACAATGAAATGATCATTCACAATAGTTTAAATACAACACTACAAAGCCCGCCGTTTTCTCTTTTTTTATTTCACATCTGATTTACAAAAACAATAAAGAGACAACAGGTTTGCAATATGCAATAAACGATTAAACAAGGCAACAACAAGTAATAGAACAATTCAAATTTTTAAACGGTATTTTGCACAAGAGCGCGCTGCACGCAAAAATTCATTGGCAAGGAATAAGACAATAGAATAGTTCCAAATTTTATTTGAAAAGTGGACAAATAGGTTTTATTCTAAATTTATTTGCTAAAACATCATAATAGTAAGTGATTTATGTAAAAAAATATCGTTTTTCAATTTTCACAAAAACCTTGCAATTTGCGGTGTGTTTTAGGCACCATTTCATGTGTTTTCTTATGATCCTTTTAAATTGTTTTTGTTCAGGAGACCATTTTCCTTTTGTCTGAGTTTAAGGTTAGGTTTAATAGTTTACTTTTTTTTTCTAGAATAATACAAAATGAGTAAAACGGATGCTAACCGACTGGGTGCTTATAAAAGCAACTCAATAAATACAAATGTAAGTACATTATAAATTACAAATTTTATTTAACTCTGCTTAAATTGTATTTCTCAACTATAAGGAATCTCGTTTGCGGCGTCATGAGGTTACCGTGGAATTGCGGAAATCAAAGAAAGATGATCAATTGTTTAAAAGGCGCAACATCAATGAGGATGACGTTACATCTCCTCTAAAAGAATCCAATGGTCAGTCACCGGTACAAATGACAGTAGATGAAATAGTGGCAGCCATGCAGAGCACTGACCCTGATCGACAATTTACTGGCATGCAGGCAGCCCGTAAAATGTTGTCTCGTGAACGTAATCCTCCAATCGATTTAATGATAGGTCATGGCATTGTCCCTATTTGCGTAAAATTCTTACAAAACTTCGATAAGTATGATGAAGCGCTTTTCTTTCAAAATTTTATATAAGTTGCTAAATATTAATAAATTTATATTACATAGTCCTTTGTTACAATTCGAAGCTGCATGGGCTTTAACCAACGTTGCCTCTGGCACTTCGGAACAAACTCGTTGTGTTATTGAAAACAATGCTGTGCCACACTTTATTGCTTTGCTGCAATCAAAAAATATTAATTTAGCTGAACAAGCTGTATGGGCATTGGGTAATATTGCCGGCGATGGTGCTGCTGCTCGAGACATTGTTATACAGCATAATGTTATCGATGGCGTGTTGTCTTTGTGCAATGAAAGTACTCCCTTGTCGTTTTTGCGCAACATTGTTTGGTTAATGTCGAATTTGTGTCGGAACAAGAATCCTTCGCCACCATTCAATGAAATTAAACGTTTACTGCCTGTCTTGTCACAACTTTTGTGTGGTACGGATATACAGGTTTTGGCTGATGCCTGCTGGGCTTTGTCTTATGTTACCGATGACGAGAATCAAAAGATACAGGCTGTGGTTGATACGGGTGCTGTGCCACGTTTAGTTGCTTTGCTTGGCACTGACGAACCAGCCATTATTGTGCCTGCTTTGCGTAGTGTGGGAAACATAGTAACGGGCACAGATCAACAGGTAAGTTTAAAAATTTGTATCTTCTTATTTTTGTGAGACTTACTATGTACAAAAAACAAAAACCTTCAATTGATTTACATACATAGTAGGTAACAACATACTTACGTCCATAATAAAACTGTTGAAAGTCTCATAAGTCTCTTACAGGAATTAATTAATCAAAATATTCATTACAATTTTACGGGTATCTTTATTAAAAAATATATCATTTTTCAAGTTTCTATTAATATTTCTTAGAAAACTGCGACTGTTAAGTACATTTTTTAACGCATTTGAACAGCATCGGTATAATTTAAAAGCTTATGAAAAAAATTCGCTCCTCTATAGTTTAATACATTGCCTTTCTTACTTTTCAATTCTCTTTAAATTTTTTTGATTAGAGTAGCTTTGCTGAACTAGATCAGCTATATTTTACAATGCGTATACGAGAAAAATAGTGTCTTGGGGAAACAAATATACAAGTAAATCTTACCAATAGTAGGCATATTTTTAATGTCTAGGATATTCTTACTTTTGTTAAATTTACATTTCTAGAAATTTAATTTTGTTTAGCGCTTTTTTGTTAAAGTTACACTTTTTTCAATTGCAGCCTTGCGTTTGTTTTTTTTTTTTTTGTATTTGATATTAATAAAATTTTCATTATGATTTTTAGAAATACAGCGAAATTGTTTTCCGGTTTCAATAATTTTTTTCATAAGTTTAAGTGATATGGGTAAAAAATAAATAAAATAATAATAGGTCACGTTATTAAAGTAATATTGGTTACGTTTATCATGTCAGTGATTTGCTTTGTTTGACCCCTCCTTAATTTTGTTATTTCATAATATTGCATGAATTTTTTCAATTTATAAACTTGGATAAATATTTGTGTATATAATTTTTGTTTGATTTTTTTATACATTAATGTTTGAATGTTTATGTTTACATCAACTTTTTATTACCTGTTTTTATTATTCTATACAATTTTGTAAGTTTTCTTCTAATCGAAATATTTTTATAAGATATTATTCTAACTTTACTTTAAACTTATAATTTTTAACGAAGCAAAATATTTTCTAATCTGAATACTTGAAAACTTTTTGCCATTTTTTGTTTGTTTGTTAACAAAAATTTTAATTTAAAGTTTTCTTAAGAATTTATATAAATAAATTCTTGTTAAAGATAAATGCAAGTATCATACTCCACCATTTATCCATTTAAACTTGGTAAAAAAAAAGTAAAACATCGCCGGATTATGTGAATAGTTTGAACACAAAAAAAGATTAAAGTCTCATGGGTGTTTTGTTGTAATATTTTTATAGAAAAAAGTAAATATTTCTTTCAAATATTTACATCAAGTAGTATGTAATTCTTTACTTACGAACGCGTATTTTTTTAAAGCGTAAGCATGTCACTGTAATTATTTAATTTCTTTCGTTATTCTCATTTCATTAAAAAAAAACTTACTACTGCAAAAAACTGCCTCTCCAGTTCGATGTACCAAACAAAATCCGGACTGTTTTAATATCAATTGTTTTCTTAAATCTCGTATAAAAAATCTGAATCAAGTGGCAGTGATTGGTTTATTAATATGTAATAATAAAAGCAGACTAAAATCTTATAAAATTTATAATCAGGTATGTGATGAAAATCGATTTCGAAATCGAAACGATTTAAAACCAAAAATGGTTGCAATATGCTTGCTATTTTCGTTTTTTAAATACCTTCAATATAGTTTTCAATAACTCTTCATTCTATTTCTATAATTACTTTCGGGTAACTTCTTTATTTTTGTTTAAAAATATCTCAAAACGAGTCGTTTTTAAATCGATCGATTTTCATCACATACCTGATTCAGGTATCTCTTTGTTAGTTCGTTTGTTTGTTTGTGCGTGCGTCAATCACGGCTAAACGACTGAACCGACCTTAATGAAGTTTGAAACAGATATTTAGGTAGATATTTGCCCTCACGGTAAAATAGGGATCGTTACCTGGAGGGGTGAAAGAGGGTCGGCGTCACTTATATGCGCCTGAATGAATTTTAAAAAAGTCTGCTAATCGATTTTAATATAATTTGAAATATAGATAGGTCCTCATCTATATCTGTTTTCAGAGCTAGGACCTTGATAAGAGAAAAACGGGAAAAAACGTTCATTTACGTCTGTACCGATTACAACAAAAAAAAAAAAAAAGATATTTATGTAAAGGGTAGAATATTCTTTGTTTATTAAAAAAAGTAAGTAGGAGGTGGAGTGGGGGAAATTACAAACTCAAGATTTTATGAATTTTAATCGATTTTAATAAAATTATAATCTACAGATATTTAAAATATAGATATCCCTGAACTATCAGATCAAAACTACATTAATAGATTTCTCACGTGTTCGGGATAAAGCCCTATAGCTAACAAGACAATAATATATCATACTGTGCCCTAAAATAAACCCAGGCAACGCCGGTTACAATAAGCTAAACGAAAGTAAAATAATAATGATTCTGTCGGTGACACTTAACTAATTTTAAAATGTACTAAATTTAGCATAATCTTGATTTTGCTTCAACCTTCATTAATATTTTAGTTCTAGTCTTTTATGAAAAACATACAAATTAATACAAATGGGCTTTTCTTCACTTAATTACATTTATTAGGCAGAATGTATATTAAAAAAAAAACTTCACTGCTTTGGTGTGTAATCTTTGCTACTTTATACCCTTGCCTTCTTTTACTTAAGTCAACCAATTTACATTATTTTTCTTTCTCATTTTCTTGATAACACTAGACTTGAAATATGAAGAACAAAAAATAACTGACACTTTAGGTGCATTAACACTTACTTTAAAGTTTAGAGGGGACATTAAGAAATGAACAAACCGTAAGGCACGCCTGTTTCTTAAGAGAAATTGCTTATTCAGGCGATATAATAAATCAAATAAAGTTTCTAAACACTCTACACAACAGTTGTGTCAAAATATAGTCAGGCAAGGTAAAGCAGACATAATTTTGGCTGTATGAAAACGAATTTCTTGTGGTATCTGCAAAGGAAAAATGTAGCTTTCGAATTAAAACTGGCATTTTTTTTTCACCGCTATTTTTTCATTAACCATATCGGAATTACTTGATTATCTTTAGAGTCCATAGTAGCGACATGTCGCTCCTTAAGTCTCTTAAATTATACAGCATCTGCATGTATCTCATTCATAAGCGGCCGCGTATTGAAAAGAATCCAGAATTCGATTCGAAACCAGCTGTATCAAGATGACCGATGTGAATCGTTTACACGAAGAGACCAAAATACTGCCGATCAAATAACATAAATAATTAGAGAGTGTCTTATGCTTGAGAGGAGTTTTACAACATAATACACTCTGAAGATCCCTTAAGCGTTTGACGGGACTTTCGCCAGTGTCTCATGACATTCAAGACGATAATCCGTCGTGCGTCAAACGGATGTCCACGCCCGCTGTAATAATTTTACTTCAGACAGGGGTCCCTTTAGTGCGAGATAGCTACAGATGCTAAATGTCACGTTCGCCTGCCATTTCGGATAACGAGGGGCTACTATCCACGGTGAAATAATTAAAATCTGGATGATCTTCTTTCCTGCACTATTACCGTGGGCTAATAGTTCTTAGAACTCTCAATCGGCGCTTCGCCTGTCACTAACACTCTTATGATATCCTACATTTATTTCATTACGCCAAGAGGCTGACAATAACTTGTGGCTAAGACCAACTGAAGTTCCACATTTATTCTAACTTCAAATGCTACCAAGTTGACAGTTATTTAATAATTTTATTTTCGGGGAAGAAAATTCGACAACGGCAGAGCTGTAACTAATGCAAATATTTTCAATCTTGCCTGCACTATCTTGTAATATTTGAGAGCGATCGACATAAAAAATGATTAAAAATGGTTTTCGTATTATTACAGCAGCATTGGAGTGTATTGAGATTAATCCTTACTTTTGATATATTAGCATTTCTATCCACTTTATAAAACTCCAAAATTAAGTAAAGAAATTTTTAGTGTTCAAGTACAGTAGCTGCTATGACTACGTTGGCATAAACATGTCACCAGTAAAAAAAAAATTATTTCTCTATCACATAAAAATATATCAAAGAAAACTTCACTAATAATCTATCTCTGTAAAATTAATTTATATTCTTTTAAATGCTTCGAACAGCCTGATAAACTAAACATATTGTACTTGAGATGACTAAAGGAAAATATAAAAAAAAAAAAAAAAAAAAATACACCCAAAAGATAAAATTTGCATTGCAAATGAATGGTGGCTTCTTTTAAGCAAAAGAAAGTAAATGGCGGGTTGAAAACATTCAAGATAAGGAAAGAATACCAAAAAATGAGCTCCTCTTGAGACAAAAGCAACTTAGGCGTGCACTTTTTTAACTGAAGCAAAACACTTGTACTTATACTACAATAAAGCAAAACTGATTTTTAATTTACATTCGCCCGTACTTAGACTGGGACAAAATCAACGTCGTCACGGCTTTCAACATTTCAAACATTTTTTTATTTTATTTATAAACTAAGAAAAATAAGTCGAAAAGCTGCATGAATACTTAAACAAAACAGATGAAAGTGATTTTAAAAAGTCAAAAGACTTTTGGAAGGAATTAGTTTATTTACTCCTTTGCTTTTCTTTCTATTTATGTGCTTCTTTTAAATGAAAAATATCAGAAATGCTTTTTGTTGTGCCAACAATACCCTTTACATGATCCTGACCCAAGGTGTATCATTTTATATGCAGAAAAGTTAAAAGAAAGAAAAGGAACATTATTTTGAAGTTCATCAGAGTAAACGCTTCTCTTACCAAAAATTAAAATTTGAAAATAAATAAAATTTTTCTGCAAAAAATTCCAAGAAAAATGAAATCAAGAAAATTTTTCCCCAAAAGATTTGTTGGTTGTTGGCTAAAATTTTTTATGAAACCCTTAACCACAAAAAGTTTTTTTTTTCAAACAAAAAGTTTGTTTCACGAAAAGCCTTTAAAAGCTTTAATGAAAGTGTTTTTCTTTTTTTCATTGAATAAAGTTTTCAGAGAGCTTTGAAAATATGTGAGCTGTTCTCATAGACCATTGCGTGCCTGCCTATTGCACTATACTGGGCAACCAATATGTTTTCCGATCTCAATTTTTTAATTTGTGGCGATAAAAGCCACATCGATATCGATCGTATGCAGCTATTGATTCACATTTTCAAACAAAATCACAATAAAGCTTCGAGAAGATCGCAGATATCTTAAGAGAAAATTAACTAATAATTTTAGCTTTTTGAAAAAGCTTTGTTCACAAAAACTTTTGTACGAAGCTTTACGAAGCCTATTTTCAAAAGCTTAAAACCTGTTTAAGCATATAAAGGGTCATCAAAAAAACGCGCCTACATGTTTCTTTGAAATAAACACAAACTATTTGCAATTTTTTCAATCTGTTTTTTTTTTTATTAAAAGTATGATCTATTAATTATAAGTGGAATAGAATATGATTCAAATGTCCACCATGAATGCGTCTGCAGACATCAATCCGAATATCGAAATTTTCAATGACCTTCCGACATGTTGCTGGTGTTATTTCACGAATTGCAACTTGAATGTTGTTCTTTAGATCATTAATTGTTTGTGGCTTGTTAGCATACACTAGAATTTTCAAAACACCCCACAAAAAAAAAAATCAATTGTGTTAGATCACATGACCTTGGAGGCCAATTGAAATCTGCATTTCGTGAAATTACACTTTGAGGAAATTTTGATCGCAAAAGCGTAATGTTTTCTCAAGTTGTGTGACATGTAGCACCTTCTTGCTGGAAATAGACGTCAGACACATCAATATGATTCAACTGTGTCCATAAAAAGTCTCTCAACATTGATTGGTATCGCTCAGCATTCACAGTAACAGCATTTCCAGCATCATCTTCGAAGAAAAATGGCCCAATGATTCCATTTGCCCAAAATGCACACCAAACAGTAACTTTTTGTGGATGTAGAGATTTTTTATGAATAACACGAGGATTTTCATCACCCCAGATACGACAATTTTTTCACTAATCTTTGAATTGAAGATTGATTTAGCCGATTATTTACACCAAAAAAATCACGAATTTTGCCATCGGTATTTTTCAAAGAACGCCCATTTTCATAATAACTTTGAATGATGTAAACGCGTTGTTGCAATGTGTACCTGTCCATGGTTAATACTGTACTATCTTCTAATAAAACAAAATGGCTTATGTCATTTGAAAAGATGTCACGTGTGCTGAAATCTAGGCGTCACATTTGGATGACCCTTTTTTTTTGTTACCAATATTCCTACGACTTCTTCTTATTTCTTAATTTATTGTATTTAAAATAAAATTAAAAATATTTAAAATTATCAAATATTGCTAGACTCCTAACTACTAAAAGCATGTCTTTTGGATACATTCCCATCTTTTTTTTCCTGGCATTTAAGTAAAATGTGCAATTTCAAAAACGTTCTGTTGTCATCGCCATCATCATGAATATATTAGATTTTAACATTGGCACCTTATTTTCTACAAATTTACGAATGCTAATGAAATTTTTCTTACCGTTGGCGCAAGCTGAATATAAAGTAAAAGACTAGGAAAAATTGCTGTAACTTAAGTTCTTGTCATTGCCATTTCAATTTGTTTAAATTAGTTTGCAGCTATACAGCGCACACTTATGTATATTTTAACTTTCTTTTTTTATTTTAACCATTCGTATGTCTTATTTTAATTTTATTAAAAAACGCAAATAGAATTACTACAAACTTATTATGTATTCACATTTTCATATTTTCTTTTATCTTCTTAATTTTATTACCGCAGATTACTAGTTGCTTTACGTTTAATGATTTACCTCACTCTTCTATCTTTCTTTTTAATTTCTTCTTTAAGACTGATTCCGTAATTGCTGCTGGCGGTTTACCTAAGCTGGGTATTTTATTACAACATTCCAAGAATAATATTGTCAAGGAAGCTGCCTGGACTATAAGTAATATAACAGCCGGTAATCAAAAGCAAATACAAGCTGTTATTGATGCGGGTAAGTTAAACAAAGTTTGATTTTTCTCCTTGTTCCATATTTCTTTATTTCAAGGATTTTATCACTTGTTCAGAAACTACAGTTTAAAGACACTTTTACAGCAGTAATTATGTCACAAATGGAAATAAAAACATGAGGAAATTCTTTGTCAGTATGATGTTAATTAGTTTTTATTGACTTCCTATTTAAGCACTAGATAAGTTGCTGATAAGTGTCATCCTGACAAAAATCTTGTGCTTTTTCTTTAAACAAAACTTATAGCTAATTTTTGGATTAATCTTTTTGCAAATAAAACTTGCTTGGGAGGAGAGTCGTTTTAAAACTAATTTCAAGCAGAGCTTATGTTTTTTTTTACACACCAAAGTTAATCTTCTTATATTAATGTAACAAATAATTTATATCAATTTTCTTACGTATTTAAATTAATTTGTAAATTTTTTTTAATGTTTACTTTATTTTTAATACTCTTTTTTAGACATTTTTGCTCAGATTCGTGATGTCTTAGAAAAGGGCGATTTTAAGTCACAAAAGGAAGCTGCTTGGGCTGTTACCAATACTACCACATCGGGTACACCAGAACAAATTATTGATCTAATTGAAAAATATCAAATATTGAAACCTTTTTGTGATCTACTCGATGCCAAGGATCCTCGTACCATTAAGGTTGTATTAACCGGTCTATCAAATCTTTTTGCCTTGGCCGATCGTTTGGGTGGTGCGGAAAATCTTTGCCTAATGGTGGAGGAAATGGGCGGTTTGGACAAATTGGAGAATTTGCAGCAGCATGAAAATGAAGAGGTGTACAAGAAAGCCTATGCCATTGTTGATGCTTACTTCAGTAGTGCTGATGGTGCTGAGTCTGAGTTGGCACCCCAAGAAGTTAATGGTACGCTTGAGTTTAATACAGCACAATCTAAGGCCCCCGAAGGTGGGTTTTCTTTTTAATCTCAACCACATTCCACTATTTTTAGTTTACTTAAGATTTTTAAACATAATCAACTCTCTAGTGAGTAGCAGTATAAAAATCAGTAACAAAGCTTTTTAGCCTAAAAAAACAAAAACAAGTTTTTCTAAATTTTTTTTTAAGAAAAAATATCATATTTTTTTATTTATCTTCAAATTGTTTTTATTATCAATTCTTTTACTTTTTATAATTTTGCATGTTCTTTTCACTCATAATTGTAATCATAATATATTTTTATAATAGTTTTTATCATAATTTAAAAAAAAGAAGAAAAAATAATAATATAGGCTCTAAAACTTATGTAATGGAAAAATGTATCCTTCCCACCTCAAATTCTTTAAACTTTTAACGAGTTGAAGAAAAATTACGTATTTAAATTTCAATCAACCAGCCAATTTTTATAAAGAAAAAAATAGTTGTATAATTAAGTATTAAAAACCTTTTTATTGAAATTTAAGAATTGCTTTGAGTATATTTAAAAGTGAAAAATATTAAAATTTGTGAAAGCAAGAAGTGGCTGTTTCATTTTTTTCCAACAACTTATTCAAACAAGCAATCAATTATTGTTCTCAATAAAAAAAAATCGAATATAGAAATTTTGACCAAGAGTTATCCCGTTGGAACTACACATGCGCGTCCAAATCGCCTTAAAGTTAGCGACTGTTTATAAACTGTAGTCAAATAGCTGCCAACTAGCAAATCGATTTGCCTTAGCAGCTTCTTGGCACAATGTTTATTAAACGATTTGTAACTGACTGCTAACTTTAAGAAAATCAACTCTGAAAATGGATTGTGTCCCTACTAAATTACTTTTTTTTCCTTATATCACCCCTGATTTGGACGTTTGAACATACATTTATTTTCCCTCCATATTTTTTATTCACCATATTCTTTATTCACAAATTGACACTAAACAGCTGTTGCACAGAAGATGGCAAGTGTTTGACAACTCACTAACAAGTGTTTAGCAGTAAGTTGTTCGCAGATTGTTTGCTAGTTATAGTTAAACTCTATGCTAACTTCATGCTAATTTTTAGTTATACATAACGCTGTTAAAATTTTTCTTGGATAGGTGTTAAGCTGTAAAACTTATGTCTTATATACATACATAAATGTGCCTATAATTATAAAAGTGGTCTAAGTTAAAATTAAAAAAAAATTACCAGTTAATTTCATACCACATTATTTTAAACCAAATTTATTTAATTATTTTTTACGAAATTGTCAAAAATGAACCATTAGATAGTGGTTGTCGTATAATGTAAAAATATTTTTTAATTTATTCAAATGCAATTCATTAAATATCTCGAAACACTAAATATATGACTTAGACCACTTTCATAATTATGGCCACAAATATATAAAGTACAAAATACTTTTGTCAGAAAGCTATATATAGTTCCTGCACTAGTGAGCCGATGTTCTTAAATTATCACAGTATGTTACAGGGGCCGTTATACCTGCCATAAGACTTGAAATCGGCAGAGTGTTGGAATTATTATTTTGGTAAATAATCAATTAAAAATCTAGCTAGATTGAAAGAGTGGATGTGGTACGATTATTCTTTTGGGATAGCAAGTGTCGGGCTTGTTCGGGAATGCATCACCGCGCTGTATCTGATGCGCAGTACGTTCGAAAATGCATCAGTTGGCATCACTGCAAATGTCATGTGTTCTTAAATGCATCAATAAAATATATGATGGCTCATGCGTTTGATCTTTATTAATTTTATTTTGGTCAATTGCGTTTGTTTATACACTTTTAGAAACGAATTTGATAGTTCATAACTATCAGGCATGTTCTGACAATCGCAAATCGCTTAAAACTGGCGATGCGAGTTGAAATCGCATTAAAGGTGTTCTGTAGTTCACAATCGCAAGAAATTTGGCGACTTCAAATCGCAAGCACATACTGAAGTGAAGTTGCAAATTTTACTTAAAATAAACTTTAAAGCAACAATAAAATTATACCCAAATGAAAATTAATATGTTCTCTTTAATTTTTAATAGAAATTATTTTAATTTTTACACAATTAAAGTCGCAAATAATTAATTTAAAATCTGTTACTTGTTCCACTAAGCATATACTCGGTGCTTGTTCTATCAATTGTTTGTTCTGATTGTTTTCTTGAGTACTGGCGATTTCATACAAACAGCTGTTATAATTGATGTTCGAAAATATACTTGTACTAGTGCGGTTGAACGTATAGTCGGTAGTCAAAAAAATATGTGGTTATTTTAATTTTCAATTCTTGTTAAATATTCGGTGCTTATAAAATGTGCGATTAAAGTGTTAAGATACATTAAAAAATTTATTTAAATTACTTTTTGGACGATATGAGTTCCAAACGTGCATGTTATAACTAACAAAATAAACAAAAATACTTAACAAGTACTGATTACTTACAACGTAAGTAACCTTTTGCATCAAAGATGATAAATGCAATATCACTAATAGAAAATTCATTTGTCGCTAAAATATTTCTTGGCTTGGATTATTTTTTAAATAATTAAATATACATTGGATTGAAGTATCCATTGAATTGTTACAATCTCTAAGCATCCGCTTTTTAATTCGTTCTTTTTTTAATTGCATATTTTTTTTTAAAGAAATGAAACTAAGCTAGGCAGCTGCAGGCAGTATGTTGTAATTTTCTTTTGTTTACTTATGTTTTGCACCGTAAAAACATATGTTTTTCTTTTCGAACATAAGTTTGAAAAAGAGCAAATCGCAAGCAAAACGCGTGAGTTTCAGAACATGTAAAACAAAAGTTGGCGTTTTTGAAATCACATGCGACTTTAAAAACTTGCGAGTGTCAGAACATGCCTGTATATTAATACAATCCAGAATTTTTGGGATTCGTCTGTTGCTGGCACAGACGTCTTAGCAGTGCATTAATTTTTAAAACTTTTAATTTTCTTTTTTGTCGATTGCACACCTTTATTTCATTTTTGCTTTTAAACTAAACCAAGAAATAAATTTATTATTATCTTCTCCATTAGTAATGTTTAAGCATTTGAAATTTTAAAACATGATAGTTTATTTTTGTTTGTAGGTATCAGCATCAGCTCTTTTGCATCAGCATCGCAAAATAATTACACATGCGCATCAGCTGCAATGCAGTGATGCATTTCCGAACAAGCGCGTCTTTAGTGCTTTTTTGTCCATTTAATTAACAAGAAACTTTACTCATCCATCCATTGTTTTAAACATTTTCAGGATTTTTATTTGTGTTCGTTTGCGCCAAATATATTGTTGCTACAGTTGCAGTGATGCTTCTGTTGGCATTTGCGAATATGGTCCGTAGTGATGCATTTGCGGCCAGGCCCTAATTAGTTAACGCTTTCGCTTTATTTGGTCTCCATTAAGCATTCTTTAAATGTCGTTATGTTTGTAATATTTACAATTCGCTGTAAATCATTTATTTCCATCCACTGTTTTTTTTTACAAGGTTGTTAACAATTGAGTTTTTTCAAAAAGCCAGTGAAAGGGAATTTTTTAATTAACATTATAGAACATGTTGATGCTTTATGGAATATTACAAACTAAGCAGCGTTTCTCATTTATCCAACAAAATATTTTTTAATTTAATTGTCACAATGAACAACAAAAAGACGACGCGTTTTACTATTAATTTGTTTTACAAACATGGTTTTGTTGTTTCAAAAAGTTGGCCCCTACAATTTTAACTGCTGTTAATTAATTGTATTCGATAAGAAAAAAATATTTCTGTATTTTTATCATTGACAAAGCAAATTGCCTTAATGTCTGTCTAAAATCAAATAATTGAATTCAAAAGTGATCGCTGTAGCACTTGTTGGAGAGATAAATGGAACGAAAAATAATCATAAGTCTCAATTCTAACACAAGTTATTCCATTATTTCTTTTTAGAAATACACTCTCTAAGATGGCACTTTAAGTTTAATGTTCTTTTCATATTTTTTTAATTTGTTTAAAAAGCTACTTTCTAAAAACTTTTTTTTAGAGACACCTGTTAAAAGGTAGTTTTCTTCAGTTTATTACTTTATCTCGAAGGCGGAACATCTGTGTGCGAGCAGATTTTTCTCTTCAAAAAAATCAACATAGCAGTGTGTTTGAGATTCGGCTTTTGCATATAAAAACTTTTATTTTTTTTACTTACTTTACTCATTGCTCCAGATTGCTAAGAATATTTTAAGTAGAATTACATACATATATGTATGTATACTAGGAAACGATCGTTTGCGCATGACGTCAACACGTAAAGTTTTTATGCCGGCAAAAATTTTTCATCATTTTAAATAGTTTTAATTCCATTTTAGAGATGTTGAGCGATCAAAACAATCAAAGAGATAAATTTCTAAAGAGCAAACAGCAAAAATATTTAAAATGAAAATGCAATATAAAAAAGATGTAAAACAATAACAACACATTATGCGAATTTATGTTTTATTAAAAATAAAAACAACAATAACTTAAGGTGCACGTCAAAATGATAGATCAATGACAATTTACTTCTACAATTTTGTAGGAAAGAAATTAAGAAAATACATATGTACATTCATAATTTTTTGCTCTACAAAGTGATTTGTTTTTTTATTTTGTAACCAAATACTATGTAATCATCGATTAAAAGTACTCGTATAAATATTCGGTACGTTCATTCGTTCATTTTTACACATCCTAAGGTAGACAGATGAAAGGAATGCTAGTGAAGGATAAAGCGATTCAGGAAATACTGCATTACATTCTACTGGTGTCTAATTTTTCCTGTTTTCTTTGAAAAACATCTGCATATACATATTTGTCAATAATTTTTCGTTCTTAATAAAAATGAACAAATGCAAGAAATAAAAATTTAACTTAATAATTATATGTTATTTTGAAGCTGAACATTAAAAACAAGATTCACAGAACACATACGATCATTCAAATGGAAATGGAAGTCTAAAACTTCTCAATATACATGGACACGTACGAAAGGAAATAGATGAATGTACTACACTCAAGTAAAAAAGAACGAAAGCTAGACATTCTTAATAAACAGGGAAATATGCAAAACACGAATGTTTCACGAAGAAATTAATAACGAACAGGTAAACACAACACAGATGGTCACACTTATCTATTCAATAATAAAAGACTGAAATATTATACTGTACGAGGGCTGCTATATATATTTCTGGCCTGGCAACACTGAGTGCTGTCAAGTGCAATCTGACATTTCCATTGGCAAGTTTGTCATTTTTAAGCATAATCGTACTGAAAACGTTTTGACGTACGACCATTATTTGTGTTGTTAACAGTGACTTGAAAAAATTAATATAGAAAAAAATGTAATTAACTCGTGAACATTTTCGTGCCATCATTTTTCACAACTTTCGACGTGGATTATCACGACAAGAGTGCATTGATGAACTTAAATCTTTGTATGGCGATGAAGCACCATCCTATAGCACTGTGAAAAATTGGTATAATGAATTTAATCGTGGCCGAAGCTCGCTCAAAGACGAATTCCGTGAAGGTCGTCCAAAAACGGCTGTTGTGCCAGAGAACATTGATGCCGTGCGTGAACTCGTAATTCAAGATCGACATGCGACATACCGAGGCAGAGATATCCTTGGACATTTCTTCCACCAGCATACATTCGATACTGCATGAACACCTGGCCGTAAAAAAGGTTTGTTCTCGTTGGATCTCGCACAATTTAAAAGTCGCTCAAAAAAAGGCTCGCGTCGATTGGTGCAAAGAAAAGTTGCAAAAATACGATTGCGGTGCTTTAAAAGACGTTTATAAGATCGTCGCAGGTGACGAATCATGGATCTATGCGTATGAGCCCGAAAAAAAAACAACAATCGACCGTGTGGGTCTTCAAAGACTAGCAAAATCCAACGAAAGCTGTTCGTGGAAGAAGCACTTCGAAGCAAATGGTCGCCTGTTTCTTCGGCAAAACTGGTCATGTGGCGACTGTTCCGCAACGTAGGACGGTCACTTCTGAGTGGTACACTACAATTTGTTTGCCTGAAGTCATCGGAGAAATTAGAAAAACCAACAAGAGAAGACGAATCATTGTTCACCATGACAATGCGAGCTCTCACACATCGGCTCAATCCAGAGCGTTTTTGACCGGCCAAAACGTCGAATTAATAGGTCATCCGCCGTACAGCCCTGACTTGGCACCTAATGACTTCTTCTTGTTTCCGCACATCAAGAAAAAAATGCGTAGTCAACGATTTTCGTCGCCAGAAGAAGCTGTTGAAGTGTTCAAAAACCATGTTTTAGAGGGGTCTCAATTGGAGTGGAAAAAGTACTTCGACAACTGGATTGAGCGCATGCAAAAGTGTATAAATCATGCTGGAGAATACTTTGAAAAACAATAAAACCATTTTTGATTATAAATATTCGCATTTTCACTATTAGGATAGAAATATATAGAGCAGCCCTCGTATACCCCCAATAAACATGACAGATTTCAAGCAATCTACCTGTATAATATGATTTAAATAGACATTAACCTAAAAAAAATTATCTGAACTCACCACTATTTATACAACAAATACCTAACACTATCTGTTCAGTAATAATAAAAACTTGGCTTGAAAACAATGTTCTCTCATCGAAAGCGCTCGCCAAACGTACAACAAACAGCCAGTGACGACGGTTTTCACCGAAAGTTATGAAAACAGTATAATATTTACTAGCGGACCGCTAAATTAAGTTAATATTTCAACAATTATTAAAACTAAAAAAAATGCTAACGTGACAGAATTTAGTCATTTACCTTTAATGAAAATGTTTACTTTAAATTATGTCAATCATCTTTAGAAAAGATTTATATTACAACAAGTGCAAACTAAAGCGTTTATTAAAATTTTTGAACTTGTATATTTTAAATATTATTGTTATTAATTTTAATTTGGACATAATAAATTTTATAAAAAAAACAGGAAAAATAAAGAAGTTCAGGCAAACAAAGATTAACTCTTGTTATTGCTTGACTTGTCGCGATGTTTCTACCCAGGCTTAAATATTAACACAAATAAATATTAATAGAGCTAAATGAAATAACTTATAGTAAACATCTGAACTCCAAAGAAAGCCTTTGGTGTTTAAAACGCATATTGCGACGCAATATTTGTGGTTTCAGAATGCAGTGATGAGGCATGACTTAATGTACATCAGTAGTGCAAGTAAGCTAATCATCGCTGACGATATGTATTAAATCGGTAAGTTTTTAGGAAATTTAATAGGTTTGTAACATACATACTTATGTTAACTGACAACAAATGATAATAATGCTAAAAGTAGAAAATTATACAAATTTGTGCAAAAAAAAAATTATTTTATAAATAAATAACTAAAAACTTGATTCTTCGATATCGAATGTTATCAACTCAAATAACTATACTTTTTATTCGATAACGAATGCCATGATATTAAAATGAAATATTACGAGGGATTTTACTCGATATCGAATGCGATAATAAGACCCCTGGGTGTTAAGCTGGAATCACCCATGATGTCCGAATAAAATTTTTGTACGCAAAACATTTTTTTATATAAAGTTTGACAGCTCTCTTCAAGATAGAAAGAGAAAATATATTGTGCGACCAGGAGGCTTATTCTGAATTGCGATGCGAAAGTCAATGCGATGCGAAAATACATAAATGCGAACAATTGCTATTCTGTATTGCGATATTCGCAAAGTTCTATTTTAATCGCATTTCAAATGCGAAAAGGTGGTAAATCGGTATTCTAAATTGCGAAAACACATGTCAAATTCGCAAAATTTATTCGACAACAAAGTAGCAGTCGCAAAGTACAAACATGTAAGTAAAAAACAATATTTTATTTATGTATTCATCATATATTTATTATTTAATTCAGGGAATTAAGCAATAAGACCAACAAACCGCGTCAACTTTAAATAAAAATAGAATTTATGAATAAGCACAGCCATTTGGCAAGAGGCCATTTAAAAACACCAAATGCACGTTAGTCTGCAAATACTTTGTGGCAAACGTTAACTGAAGAACTAAATATTAATGGACCACCTATTAGAGAAATTCAAAAATATTTGACTTAAATTTTAATAGGTTTGGACCTATTAAATAAATTTTAGAAACAATTTTCACAGCGAAGCACAAAAAATTTATTTATTTTTAATTTGACGTTTTTTGATACTGATGTTTATTTGAGCAGCGTTGCCAACGATTTGAAATAAATTGCGAATGCAATTGCGAAAGTCTAACAGAATACCAATTTCCTTTCGCATCGCATTTCATTTGCGCATCGCAATTCAGAATAAGCCCCCAGCTCTCAGCTTGAATTGGTTTATTTTTATATTTTGTCCAGACAAACTTGAACTGAGTTGCCAACAATTTGTCATGTCAAAGCTGAATTGAGTTGCCCATTTACATAAAACTTGCACCATTTTGTTTCGTACTGATATTCAAAGTGTATACAAAATGGAAAATAATAATTCAATTGCTTAAAAATCTTAATTTTTTTTATCAATTTTGCTTGTTTTCAGAAAATGAATATCAAAAACTTTGGAAAAAGTTACGAAGGCAATATAAAGCAGCTTTACGCAATAGTGGTGGGAGAAGTGGCAGCGAACGAGTGGATTTTAAATTTAACAATTACAATTTTCGCACATTAAAAAAAACAATAACATAAAATCAGCTGTAACACTGCCACATTACAAAACCATTGTTTATATACGGCAAGACAAAATGTTCGAAATGGGTGAATCGTGTTTCAGAAAAAATCTCACAAAAATAACTTTTGTTCGGACATCATGGGTGAATCAGCTTTACTCTCTATTGCGATGCGAAATCAAGTTAAATGCGATAAGAGTACAAATTGATATTGTGTACTGTTTACGCAAAAGCTTTCGCAAAATAATTTAAAAAAAGAAGCAACACTGGCACAACAAAATAAACAATAGGGGAGAATGACAAAATAAAGTGTAAAAAAAAATTAAAGGAAATATCAATCAATCAAAGGAAAATACAAAAACGTAATAAAGGGTACCAATTGCGCGATTACGTACCATTTTTCTTTCGCATCGCAATGTAGAAAAAGCCTCCTATCTTATTTGTCACTCTATTTTCATTACTCTAAATATTTCTTCTACGTACTTAGTGCTGTTTCCTGTTTTTAAATTAACATTCTTTGTATTTTTATAGAAAAAGAACTAAAGCAGTGACCTTATCATATTGACGTGCTGTATACAACATCAAGCAGATAGTGCAAATGTTGAAGTTGTTGTTGTTGTACTCATTTGTTGATATACTTTCAACAATAATATTATTAAAAAAGAACAAAAAATTAAATGAGAATATTGTCTTTATTTATTTTTTATTTTTCAGTTATTGTTTCGATTTTGCAGAGATTAAATCGCTAAAAGAACGCTAAACAACAATATATTTGGATAAATTTAATTAAATTGAATAAAAAAAAAAGGTAGAAAATTTGAAATGTTTATAAGCATCAATTCAAAACAAATTTTGTGTTTAAATATCTAATTAAAGAAATTAAGCAAACGCGCATAAATATTTTTAATAATAGTTGTGATGTAATTTTATGTTTGTTATAAAATACCGAAAGATTTCAAACGATTGGAAATTAAAAAGTTATAAAGAATAAGAAAACACCCACATGTTTGTGTATTTGTGAAGTTTTTTTATACGTTTCATTTAATTTGTAGACACTTTGTCATCAAAATGTTTTTTTTCGGATGACTGTTTACTTATTTTTTAACAAATTTTGTTATTTTTGAAAACGCAATTTGGGTTATTGTTGGACGATTTAAAATTTCCGTAATAATTTCAAAAACGTAGAAAAAAATAATAATAAATAAAATATGTAAAAAATGAAAAGTAAAGTAAAATAGTTTCAACATAAGTTTTCTTTCAGAGCAAAAAGTAAGAAATGAAAACATAATACAAAATAAATTTCAAAATCATTTAAAAATTAAGAAAAATAATATCGCTTTTAAAATACATATATACATACATATGTATGTATGTACATACAAAAATAATCTGTGTAAACAAATAATAAATTTTTGTTTTAAATAAAACGTGCATTATTTTACCAACAGTTTCTTATTCAATTCAAAAGAAAATTATATTTCTTTATTTTAAAGTGGATTTCATTTGAATTATTACATTATTTGAGAAAATCTGAATATATTAACGGTATAAATAAATTATTTTTACAATTCACCACCACCGCTCATTACTTGGGAAGGCGACCAAAAGTCTTTAAAATAATTTTGTTTGCGTCATAGATTTTAAAAATGATTTTTATTTATAAAAGTGAACACTTGAAAATGTCGAAAGTTAAAAATTTGTGTTTCAATTAAAATGTGTTTTCTGCGAACAGCTTAAAACAAAATAAGTAATTTTATAAATGTGCCAAGATTTCATAATTTGGATTTTTAACCGACTTCAAAAAAAGAAGGAATGTTGCTTTTTTTAATGTTTGTGCCTGCAAAACTCAGTCATTTCTGAACCGATTTTGAAAATTTTCGGTAATTGTACTATAGCTCCCAATAACAAAAAGTAATACAAAAATAAATCTTAAAATTAAAGGGTGTCCCCATATGTAGCGTAAATTGACCTATATAGCCTATTCTTGGAACCGTTACAGGCAATCGCTTGATAATTGGACAGAATGTCGATTACTATCAACGTTATAATAATAAGTAAAAACATTTGAAATTATATCTTAAAGGGTGTTCCAATATTTAATGTAATTTGATATGTGTGATCCAACTTTTTTACCGTTATAGACAGACATCTGAAATTTACAAGAAACCTGTGATGATAACTCCGCTATAATAAGTATAAAATTTTATTTGGAAATTAAAGGGTGATGTTATATGTCATATGACTTTATCTTGCAGATAGACACTTGAGCGCATGAACGATTAAAGGTTGTCCCATAATACTGTAGTTGTATTTATATATCGAGTGTTTTTTTAAACCGAAAGAATTTTTTTAATACGAATGATCAGAAAATGGCGTTGTCATTTAAAAATGATTTCGGGCATATAGAAACCGCGGCTGCTCATGACGCGGCGCATTCTGGACATAAAATTTTGTGTTTCTTTTTCAAGTACTGCTGGCCGTATGCCACAAATAACACGAGCAATGTTGGCTTCCAAAGTGTCAATTGTTGCTGGTTTATTAGCATTAACCAGTGACTTCACGTGGCCTTACATGAAATATTTGAGAGGTGTAAAATCGCACGAAATTGAAGACCAATTGATAGGTCCATTTCTTGATATCAACTTATCGGCAAATTTTGATTTCAATTACTCGATGGTTGCGGTCGCCGTATGGCATGTAGCGCCATCTTGTTGAAACCACATTTCGTCCTTATCAATGTCATCCATATTTTCAAACAAAAAATCATTATTCATGGTGCGGTAACGGTTTCCACTGACCGTTACGTAAAATCCGCCCTTTTTTTAAGAAATTAGGTCCGATGATACCACCAGCTTGTAAACCACACCAAACGGTGAGTTTTTCTGGATTTAATGGAGTCTGTAGGGTATGTTGTGGATTGGTCTCACTCCATCGCAATTTGGCGATAAAACAACGGGTCAGTTACTAACTGCTCTAGAGCCCAATCGGCAAAAGAACGACGCATATAATGGTCTTGTGGCTTTAATTTCCGCACTAGCTTGATCTTATACGAGTGTAGGCCAAGACCTTTGCACAAAATTTTTCACGTAGTAGACGGACAGATTCCCAATTCATGCGACTGAAAACGAAGCGATAAATTTGGATCTTCTTCCACACTTTCGTTTACAGCAGCAATATTCTCTTCAGTACGTACATTCCTTCGACGTGTTAGTGTTATTGCATCCTCTAGAGAGTATGTGGTACGCAATCTGTCTACAGTTCGACGGATGGCTTGCTCAGACGGACGATTATATGCACCATTAAAATCACGAAGTCGTCTATAAGTTGCTCTAATTGATGACTGATTTTCAAAGTAAACTTGGATGCTTTGATAGCGTTGTTCAAGCGTTAGTCTATTCATAATGATTTATTTGCCAGAGTTTACTACAAATAATAAGAAAAAAATTTTTTTTGTCAAAATTAAATTTTTAGTGTTATTTTCTATAATTTCAAGTTCGATTCTGCGTAAAAAAACACAAGAATTATAATTTCTTCTAATTTTTTTTTTAATTTCCAGCTTTTCTTCGTCCTTGCTTCAAAATGGACTCTTCAAACAACAACAGTTACGAAACAAACTTTGGTTTAGATCTTTTTACAAATCTTTTACAAAGAATTGAAGAAAATTCCCAAATCAACGCCGATGACAATATTTGCATATCGCCTTTTCTTTTAGAAGCACTTTTGTCTCTCATCTATTTGGGTTCTGATGGCAAAACCGCTGAAGAGTTGAAAGAAAAGTTACAAATTAAACGTTTTCCTAATAATGGAAAAATGGCCAACTATTTTGCTGGCAATCTGGCCATTGTAACACAAGAACCCTCAGACACACAACTGGAAATATGTTCAAGAATTTTGATTCCAGAAAACTTTGAAACAGATATGCAATTTAAGAAAATTGCCGAAAATTATTTTCTAACCTTAACCGAGCAGTTTAAAGGTGAAAGCAAAGAAACTGTTTTGAATTTTGTGAGAAATTCTATACAAAACACTTTGCGAAGATCGACAAATTTCAGTGTAGAGGACAATTTTAAATCCTTGTTAATTTTAGCAGTAAATTTTAAATATAAATGGTTTTTACCCTTCAGTGCCTATCGCTCGGGCTTGTACGATTTCCATATTAGCAAAGATTGTATCAAATCCATACCCATGATGTTGGACAATGAAATGATGGTGAAATTTGTGGAGCTCAAAGAATTAGATGCTCGAGTTGTGGAATTGCCTTTTGAACATGATGATGAATTGTCCATGTTGCTGTTATTGCCCAACAAACGGGATGGCTTAAGGGAATTGGAATTAAAACTAAAGGATGTCAATCTAAATTCACTTACCGAACAGATGCAAATGGAAAGTGTTCAGCTTTTATTGCCTAAATTCAAAATTGACTTTGAATATAATTTAAAAACGTTATTGGAGGGGGTAAGAATGATGCCAGATCTCTAAATTATTTTTTGCTAATATTTTTGCTTTAATTTCAGATGGGCTTTAAGCTTTTGTTTAGCGAGGAATCCAACTTCAAAAATCTTTTGGCTCCCAATACCACAAACAAGGCTTTACCTTTTAGCGAGGTCTTGCATAAGGCCAGTATAGAAGTAAATGAATCTGGATCGGAACCCGCCAAAATTGAAGGTCTTACAACTAAATTATTTACTTAATTTCTATTATTTATTTATTTTTAAACTTTTTAGCCTCTAAACCTATTGTTATAAGCAATTCCATTGATACACGACAAAAGTTCTTTCGAGCAGATCATCCTTTTTTCTTTGCCATACGCAACAGAGATGCCACATTTTTCATGGGTCATGTTAAGAAATTTTAATTTGTGTTTAATTTCATAGCTGTAAATTTTAAATAAAAAGGTGCTTTCCCATTTAGTCTTATAAAATTGTTATATAATTTAAGCACTTAACTACTCACCTTTAATAATTTATTATTATTATTAATAATTTCTTTAAGCAAATAAAACTGCATTTAAAAACTTTTTTATAACAAAGATTTTTGAAAATTTTTATTTTTATTTTGTTTTTGTGTTTGTTAGTTCAATCTTTTTTTTTAAATATTCCAAAAAATGTTTTTAATTTAAAGAGTTTTGATTTAAGTTTATTTTATATTATTTTAATTATAAATTGTAGTTGTTGTTTTTGCTTGAAATTATTTCTTTTTAAAACTTTAACCTTAAACTTAGGCTTAGGAATTGCTACTAAATATGTTGTTTTTTTAATAATCTATAATTTACATAAATTCTTGTTTAAAGTATTTTTAAATATTTTTGTATTTTATTTTTTTTATTTTAACTGTTAAATATTTACATAGTTTTTTTTCTAACTATTAAAATGTTAATGATTTTTGATTGATAACACACTGTTAATTTGGTAACAAATTTTATATTTACACTTATACTTCTAATTTGTTAAAAAAGCTCCTCAGTTTCAAATAATTTGTAAAATGATAATTTGAAATGAATTTTTTTTCAATATTTATTAAAAAAAATTTCAAGTTTTTTTTCTCATTGGTTTTTTGTCAAATTTTAAAGGATATTATTAAAAAAAATTCCTTTTTATAAAAAAAAACTTTAATAAAAAATATCTCTTGCAAAGGTACTTTTTTTCAAAGGCTCTTTTTTAGAAGATTATATTTTTATGAAAAATACTTGAAAAAGTTATTTTTTAGGTAATTAAATTTTCTTAGGAGTACTTTTGTTAAGAGATACTTTTATTAAAAGCGAGTTTCTAAAAAAAAATTCAAAAAAATAAATTTTTTCAAAGTACTTTTTCAAAGGTACTTTTCTAAAGTACTTTTTTTGGAAGTTGACGCTTTTGATGTATCCTTTGTTAAAAAATACTTTTTAAAAAGTACTTTTTGTAAAGGTACTTTTTCTAAAAATAGATTTGGTATGCCTAGTAAAGGTACTTTTATAATTCTGTGGAGCCTTTTTTAAACAAAATCATTTACAAGATCTTATTTTTAACTTAACTAGTTTCACATTTCTTATAATTCATTATTTACAAATATTTAGCTGCCTTAAGAAAAAAAATATAAAGTATATCTAATATATAATTTGAATCGAATACTTAAAAAAAGAAAGAATCTAAATTGAGTAACTTCTTTTTTAATTATACAATGTAAACATGATCATGTATTTTTGATATTCGACATGTTGTCATTAATAATCTAAATATGTCTGTAATAATATTGAAGCAAATGTTTAAAGAAAGAAATATTTTATGTAAATAATTAAACCAATTAATTATTCGAATAATTTATTCTCTTAGATTTTATATTTACACTTAACAACCTTTTAATTTTTGTTTTTTTATTTAACAACTAACTAACCCTGTCTTTTGTTGTTTTTGTTTTAATCACTTTAACCTTTTTTTTGATTTCTTGACGTTTTAAACTTTACAAATTATCCTTTTGGAAGATTACCTCTGCACTTTCCAATTCCGTAGAGGTTACGGTTACCGAAGGAGGCTTAGGAGGCGGAGGTATTTGATCATCTTCGGCTCCATTTAGCAGATAATTAAGATCATGCGTTATACGATCCAACATTTCACTGGGATCCTCAACCGTCTTTTTGCTGTCGTTGTTTTTATTTTTACTTATGTTTTCCTCTTGACACTGTGCTGTATTTTTTGTTATTGTTATTATGGGCAAGGGCAAGTGCTGCTGTTGTGCATTCGAGGAGGCGGTGGCTGTATTGGCTCCTGCCAAAGCCACCATTGTAGGCAGTAATGGATCAAATGTATGATTTGTGGTGGGTTCCATTATTGTCACTCGCTTTTGCGTTTTAGGTGTTTGTGTCGTCACAGATGTGGTCGTTATTATGTTCGTTGGTATTGTATAATTTATTGTTCCTATTGGAGCAGTTGTATCATTTAAATTACTAATTGATACTATAGCTCCGGCTGATAGTAATTGTGTGGCTGGTGGCTGTGCATTATTAATATATGAACCTGGTGCTGCGTTTGTATAGTGAATTCCGCTAGTGGGATGATATGAGGACAGGGAGGAGCATATGCTAGCGGGAGTAATACCAGAGCGTATGCCTATTAGGGTATCTAAAAAGGCGAAAAAGGTTACAAATGAAAAAATATTACACACAAAAATACTTTTGTTTAAATTCGAAATGAAATTTATTTAAGTTTTTAATTGTTTCAATTATTTACTTAATTAAAAAAAATTCGTAATTAAAAAAATGATTGAATCAATTAAAAACTTATATAATTTTTAATCTGAATTGGAACGAAACCGTTGATAGAGGTAAAGAATTTTTTCAGTGCATTAAGAAAATTTATTATTTAATTTATATTTTTAAGTGAAAAGTTTAATATATATTTTTTTTCCTTAGGGAAGAATTCCCTAAACTCCCTAATCAACTTGAAGTTATCAGGGCACTGTTATAATAGCAAGTGGATGCGATCAACAGAAAGACTTGAAATAGAAATAAATCGTTATCGTTATTTGAAAAAATTGGAAACTTTAGTTTCCTGCAAGGCAATTAACGGTATACCTCAGGAGTGAATATTTCGGAGTGTAGTTTTGGATCAGAAAGAAAAATGTAAGAGTATATAAGGCTCACAGCTTATAAACATTGCTTTACAGCAGATTTTTTATCTTGAAGAGGCTCTCACTCCAAGTGCAATACAATGGTTCCTCATACTTTAGTGGTGTTTTATACTTCAAGGAAGGCGTTTAAGATTCAGGCATCCCCAAGACAAAAAGTACCACGGAGATACACATGGAAGTATCTAAAGAAAAGGCTGCGACCAGAACTTATTATTTATAACGGCCATAACACATAATTCCAGACGAAGAGCCAAGCAAACACAGAGCGAGCTTATTGATTTCGTGATACTTTAGAATTAAATAATTTCAAAGAAAACATTAGTAAAACATATCTCTGATTAACGTTTGGATTCAACAAATTGAATATAATATTTCAATATAGTTTCAAGTGAAGAGTCAATGGTTTGACAATCATTAGTATGCATTTGATTGTGTAATCTTATATAAAAAAGTCATGTGGAGAAATATCACAAGTCATTAATAGCTGTTAATTATAGGTATTGGAATTATTTGAACCAATAATTCCAAAATAGAACATGCTATTAGATTTCTTTAATCGATGCTAGTTGCGATAAAATATCAAGATCTAAAATAAAATAATTTTTATTACAAAAACTGGCCTTGTCATCAAATGCCCATTGCAGAAAGATGAAGACTTTTTTTAAAGCAGTTTTTTTTAAATTTAAATATCACAACATGTTTTAAGTAACTTGAGTTGCTTAATTCAAATATTAAAGAACACAATCTGTCTAAGTTTCCCTTTAGGTACATTAAAATTTTACATGTTCCCCCAAAGCCGTTTTACTTATAAAAAATAGAAATTAACTATAAAAGAAAATAAACTAAAATATTTAACATTCAGCCTAAAGCGTCTAATTAATCTGACGATACGTGTACTTCGGCAAGAAACGGCAATTTTGTTTGCTAAGTTTTAAGGCAAACAAACCAACAAACATAAAATACAACAAGAATATTTTTGTAAAATATTGGCAACACTAGAACAGTAAAGTCCCCTGTTGATATTTCATAAAAGTTATATTGTTTGCTGTTGTACATTTTATAATATACGAAATGCTTTGCAAGCACTTTACAACCAAAAACATTATCGTGAGACTACAATAGAGCGATAGAGAGATGAGAAAAGACTTGTTTTATGTTTAGTCGTTGTTACTAAAACCATAAAACATAAGCACCTTAGTTGTATTATTTCCGGCTTAGTCGACCAAATAAATGCTTTAAAAATCAACTGAAAGGAAATAGATAAAATAAATATAAAAAGATAAAACGTTAATGCAGATGAAATTATGTTTAAATTATAATTAAGAGTGCAGAATAAAATAAATTATGCTTTGAAATGTAGATTGAAAAAAAAACAACAAATAATTATTTATTTAATTCCTTGTTTTACAAATTTGTGTGTCTGCAAGTGATATAAAATGTTAGCATTTTGCAAAACACAAAAAACGATCTTTATTAAAAAAAATATGCTTTTTGTGATAAATTTTAGCTTTTCTTTGTAAAAAAGTCATTTTTTTACATTAAATCCGATTATTTTTTAAAAAAAAGTCTAGTTCTACTAATGAGAAAAACTCTGATATTTTTAATAAGATTTTTTTAACAAAAAAAAAAAAAAAATTGTTCAATGCTTCTTAATGCAAAAAAGTATGATTTTTTTTTAATGAAAAAAGGGGTTTTTAATGAAAAAAATCGGTTTTTTAATGCAAAATTTAGTTGTTTTTAATAAAAAGTTTCGGTTTTTTTTAATAAATAATTTTAATTTCTTAACGAAAAATTTCGATCTTTTTAACGAAAAAATGTCGGGTTTTATAGCGAAAAAATTTCAGGTTTTTTGTGAAAAATTTCGTTTTTTAATGAAAAATTTTAATATTTTAATGATAAATTCCGATTATTGTAATCAAACAAAATTCGTTTTTTTAACGAAAAAAACTTCGATTTTTTAACGAAAAACTTTCGATTTTTTTTAACGAAATAATTTTCTTGAATGAAAAAATTCCAATTTCTTTTAAAGAAATAAAAAAACAGATTTTTGAGATTCCGATTTTTAAGTGAAAAAATTTTGATTTTTTTAACGAAGAAATTTCGATTATTTCATGAAAAATTTCGATTAAAAAAAAAATCAGATTTTTTTAAAAAAGTAATAAAAAAGTATACTTTTATAATGAATAAAATCTGTTTTTCAAATCAATCAAACTTTATTTTTATTTTTTTCATACTTTGTTTTATTAAAAAAACCAATTTTTTTTTTGAAATACATAAGATCTTTTATAAAAAGTCAATTTACTATAATTTATATTTTTTATGAAAAGAGCAAAAAAATTCTCTTATAAAAATATTCGATTGTTTATTGAAAAAAACCGACTTTTTAAATGAAAAATATTTTATTTTTAATTAAAAGTATCCGATTTTTAAAGTTCGATTTTTTAATGAAACAAGTAGAATTTCTACATATATTCTGCCATGCCGAATCTTATATACCCTTCACCATCGATGTAAATCTACTTTAGTGAAGTAAATCCAATAAGAAAAAGAAATACTGGGGCGACACAGAATTAAAAAATTAAAAAAAATTTTGGTACTGCATATATTTAATTTTCTATAAAAATGACGACGGCTCTTAATGGGTTAAGCATTTTTTAAAAATGTTAGTTTTTCCTTAAAGATCTCTTCAGAAGCTTTAAAACGATACCCATATTGATATTATAAAAAATTTAAAAACTTCAGAGCCCCGTAACTCGGAAAATGTGGGCGAACGCCAATTTTTTCACTTGATATTTTGTTCTTATTTCTTAATTCTCTTTTGCCCCATATATTTATTTTTTGATTGGAGATACTTTATTGTTTCAATTGACATGAAAAACTAGAGGTAGGCGTGGTGTTTTACCTGCTGCCTCGTAGTATATGGGCCGATCATGCTAATTTCCAATAGCGCACCACTTTCGACACTATGTCTGATCAATTGAAATATTTATTTTTTTTCCCAAGGCAATCTTGATTTCAACAGTAACACGGACGGAAAGACGGACAGACGGAAAGACTTCGCTGTACATAAGAAGTCAGAATATATATAATTAATGGTGTTGAAAATAAATATTGTAGAAATTACACATGGAATAACAAACTTACTTATGACATTTTTCAAGTTTTTGTGGTGAAGTTTGAATATCTGTAAAGAAGTGTGTTTTATTGAAAAAAGCGATTTTTGAGTATTTTGGGCTTAAAGTGACTTTTTTGTTGTGAAAATGTGATTAATTTTTAAAAAGAGAAATTTTGTAACTTTATTTTGAGAAAAAGTTAGTTTTTGTGAGATGTGAACTGACATCAAATGTTGTTTTGTGAAAAAGGTAAATCGTCAAAAGAAAGTGTAAAATATTTTTTTTCGTAAAAAATTTGCTTCGATTTAGTTTTTACTCATTTTAATCACTTTTGATATATTAATGACTCTTTAGTCCAAATTTCATTACAAACGGTTTGACCGTTTAGGGCTGGTTCACCCACAAAAATTTTGTTCCGAAACATTTTTTTTTTATATGTAGTTTCTCTCTCTCTCAAAAAATAAAATGTCAAACTACATATAAAAAAAAATTTTTCGGAACAAAATTTTTGTGGGTGAACCAGCCTTTAGGTGTGATTGAGCAACAAACATACAAACTTTCATTTCTATAAAAAAATAGAATTCAAATAGTTGATTGCAGTTTGGATTTGTCACTGTACAATAATAATTGTTAGATAATATTTTCCTACGTATAAGCAAAAACAAATTTATTAATGCAGATATAAACCATCAGTGCCACCATCATCTTATGCATTTCTGGCAACTTATTTTTTTCATTTTTCCCTGATTTTATTTCTTTAAGCAGTATTATGTAGAGTTTTTTACTTAAATGTACAAATACAGTTTTGTATATTTTTATTTAAACTGATAGTTGTGATAATATACTATATTTATGTCAACTCGCTGTTTACCTTCTTCCTCTTCCTCTCTAATTACACTGCCTTATCATCTTTAAAAGCAACAATTGTTTAAAGTGTATTTCTGAAAAAGTATAAGATTATGTTACATGTAAAATTCTTACCTGGTGCTACACCTTGTAGAATGTCTAAGGTATCAACGCCCGCATATTCATGCGTTAACAAGGATTGCGGTTGCTGATGATGTGCTGCATTGAAATGATTTCTACGGCTTAAACTTCCAGTCACATTAAAAGAGTTTGGTAGTGTTGCTTGAATGCCCATTGTTGCTCCATATGCATCGTAATAACCCACTGAGCTGCCAGAAACAACATGAGGCAAACTGTTAAGTTGATGTTGCGATTGTTGCGACAAAGTATTACTGGCACCTCCTCCTATTCCCACGCCACCCAATATATTGCAACATCTAGTGGCTGGTGAATTAATGGCTGTTGCTGCTGCTGCTACTGACGTATGTAAATTTTTAATTTGATGTTGTTGTTGTTGTTGTTGCTGCTGTTGTGCTGTCATACAAGCCAAATGAGCTGGGTTTTTACGTTCTAACGTAGAGTTTCTACCGCTTTTTTCTCCGCTGCTTAAAAATGTTTCAATACTTGCCACGTGATCTTGTTGTTTTGCTGTTGCTGTCGGCGTCATTAATGGCAACATTTGACACCGTGGAGCTGTTGAAATGATGGTTAAGCCCGGCATTTGACATGTTGCTGCTGACATTTCTAAATGTTGACGGGCTGGCGAAGGTGGCGTTTTATGCATTAAAGGCGGTGCTGCTGTACAACTTTCTGTTTCTTTTTCATGATTTGTATAAACTGAGTAAAAAGAAATTTAAAATTGATTGAGATAAAAAAGAGGAAATTTTTTTATTCGCTTAATTTTTTTTAGGAAAACTTACAATTTATTGGCGCATTAATGGACCCTGTACAATAGTTTTCATCTAAACTGGTTTTGCTAGAACTTAATTTCTTCTTTACTTTATTAACTTTTGAAGAAAATTTCGTTGTTGAATCGGTTGCAAAACGTAAGGAAGATTCGGGTTTTAAAATAAAACAAAAAAGAATGGTGAAACCCTAAAAATAAAAAGAATATATGAGAGAATATGAATATAAAAAATGCCTTTAATTTTTAGAAAAGTACTTTCTAAAATGTCATTTAAGTACGCCTGGCTTAAAATTTTAATAGCAGTAGCAATTTCTAAATTAAGTACTTTTTAAAGATACCTTTTCAAAAAAAAAAAAAAAAAAGTAGTTGTTTTAGTTGTTTACAAAAAGTACTTTAAAGAAATCATCTTTAAAAAATACCTTTTGAAAATTTGATTTTCAAATTATATCTTTCACAAAAAAACTTTTTAAGAATGTTCCTTTCAAAATTAGGACTGCTAAGATTTAAAAAGCGGCTTTTAAATTAACCAATTTCAAAAAGTACCTTAATAAAGTTCACCATTAAATGTACCTTTCAAAAAATTAACCGTCGAAAATAATTTTTAACATATAGATTTCAGAAAAGTTCCTTTAAAAAAAAGTACCTCTAAAAAATTATGCTTTACAAAGATAATTTTTAGAAAGTCTGCTAAATTATTATCAAAAAAACTACATTTCCACATAATATTCTTAAAAAAGTACTAAAGAAAAGGACGTTTAAATTTTTTTTTAAAAGCACTTTAAAAAAATGTCAAATAAAAAAAAAAATAAAAATTAAAAAGTACCCCAAGAATAGTACTAAAAAAATATTTTTTCATAATAGCTTTATAACAAATAAAAAATAAAAATAAAAATTAAAAGTACCCTAAGAACAGTACTAAAAAATTATTTTTTCAAAAAAAGTACTACTGAAAACTACTTTTTATAAAAAAAACTTACAGAAAATGTCACTTCTAGAAACTACATTTACATATGGTTTAAAAACAGTTTCCTTTCCTAAAAGTATTTTTAAAAGTACTCATAAAAAGTACCATAAAAGTACCAAAAAAAAGTATATATAGAAAATGTATATTGTACCTTTAAAAGCTACCTTTTGATTCAAGGACTTAAAAAACCTTTTAAAAATACATTTCGAAAAAGTCCTTTACAAATAAATTCATTAAATAATTTTTCTTTTACAAAGGTATTTCCATAAAAATTACTCTAAATACATATGATAAGTATCTTAAAACTTACTTTTCAAAAAAACCGTTTAAAAAATTTCAGTCGAAAAAAGTTGCTTTAAAAACAATGTTTTTACAAAATGTTTTAAAAAGTTCCTTTTCAAAAATACCTTTCGAAAAAGTGCTTTTTAAAAAGTTTGAAAATGAAAAATAAAAAAGTACTTTAATGAACTATCCTTTTTCAAAAAAGGACTTTCAAAAAAGTCTCTCTTCAGAAATTCAGAAAAGTCGCTTATAAATCTTATGTTATCCTTAAAAAAAAGTATGAGTACATAAAAAAATAATTTTGAAATAAGTACCTTAATAACTACCCTGAAAAGTCTGTTTCATAAAAGTACCTATAAAAAATTTTATCTTAAAAACTACTTTGTAGACAACCTGTTAAAAAGAAAATTAAAAAGTACTGTTTTAAAAACATGACAAAATGTACTTTCCTAAAAAGTACACATTTTGAAAAAAAGAAATTTTCCTTATAATTTTTTTTAAATCTTCAGAAATTAAAATAAAAACGAATTTAAGCCGAAATTAAATTAATTAATTTTTAATAAGTACTTTTAAGAAAAGGTACTTACAAAAAAACCCATCAAAAACATCTTAAAAAGTAAAAAAAAATATAAAAAAATACACAAAAAATATATTCAAAAGGTACATATTAAAAAAGTACCTTTTAAGTAAGTATCTTTCAAAAAGTGCCTTTTAAATCATAAAACTTCATAACACAATATCTGCGAACTTTTAAAATGCCGTTATTTATTTAGTGTATTTGATGGTCCTTTTTTTGAAGAGGAAGAAGTTTGGCGGCAATATTTTTCTGTGGCATATCTTCACAAAAAGTACTTTAAATTCTTTAAAAGCTAAAAAAATTTTCTTATTTTAGGGAGAGTCCTTCAAGCTATCAATACCTATTTCCTGCTAATAAATTGATTTAAATTATTGTAGTTTTTCTTTTTTATCTTTACTTTGTTTATTCTCGTTAACAAATGACTACTTTTCGATAAAACAAATTTATAAGTGTGTGTTCATATAGGAGTGTGTGTGTTTGTGTGTTCTTGCCATAGTGTATTGTTGCTTAATTAGTATAATTTGTTTGCATTCAACTTGTATGTATACGAGGAGAAAACTAATATTCATAGCTTTATTTGTTGCATATTCTATTGTAGAGATAAACATTTATGTGCCCGTAATAAGCATAAAACAATAGTTTGAATAAATTTATATGCACGTGTGTATGTATGTATTGGCATTTCTTTGATAAGAGAAACATACACATGTTTACCCTAATACAGAGTCAGTCATAAATATTTGTAGACTAAAGTTGTTACATGAACACATAAAAATTGAAAGTAATAAAAATAGCAATAGAATACCGAAACCAATAAATGTTTGTCTTGTAGTTTTTCACAAACAAACATCTAGTTATCGGAAGATATGAATTTTTCTTTCCCTTGTGAACACTACTACGTTCATTGCTAGTTAAAACAACAACAACAGAAATAAACAATAAATAACTGTTGTACAAAGTTAAATAAATTTTTATAGAAAAGAAATAAAAGAAAGTGATTACAATATTTTTGAGTACCTGTGAAATAAAATAAAAATTAAAGGAAAAAGTCACACACAGTACTTGTGTAGCGGAGCAATAATCTGTGAGAAAATGTTTTCGCTCAGTTTTAGTTGTAGTGAAATCATATTGAACTCTGATAGTGAATTTGTTCTTTGGCGCCTTTTCATTTTATTTTAGAAAATTAAACTTGACTTAGAACTTTAAGTTTTAAACTGTCGCTGTATAGTTTTATTTAACTTCCAGTGTAGACACTGCCCATCGTGAACGCTAAAGCTTCGCTACTATCTTCATCTTTGACTTAGCTCTCACTAGTTTTTCATCACTTTTATTGAAATAAGAATAAGTCAATAAGCCATTTTAGCGAATTTTCAACAGCTAAATATTAAAATCGAGTTTTCGAAAATTCTAAAATTTTTACTCGAATCTCTTTTTTGAAAGTTAAAAATTTGGTTCGAATTCTCGAAAATATTGAAAATTCATAACTTTGCATATATCTACTACTTTTTATAAAAGAACTTACAGAAAAAGTCACTTCTAAAAACTAAATTTACATATGGTTTAAAAAAAATTCCCTTTCTTAAGTGTTTTTTTAAGTACCCAAAAAAGTACCCCAAAAAGTATACGAAAAATGTGTATAGTACCTTTAAAATCTACCTTTTTATTCAAGAACACTTAGAAAATCTGTTAAAAATACATATACAAAAAGTCCTTTATAAATAAATTCCTTTAAAAAAATTTTCTTTTACAAAGGTATTATCTTAAAAATTACTCTAAATACATATGATAAGTACCTTTAAAACTACCTTTTCAAATAAACACTTTACGAAAAAGTACCGTTCAAAAAATTTCTATCGAAAAAAGTTCCTTTAAAAACTGTGCTTTTTCAAAATGTATATTGAAAAAAAAAATTTAACTACCTTTTAAAAAGTTCCTTTTCAAAAATACCTTTTGTAAAAAGAACCAGAAACCCTATTAAAATAAGTAGTTTAATGGACTATAAAGAAAAAAAAAACGACTTTCAAAAAAATTTCTTTTAAAAGATTTAACAAAGCCGCTTATAAATCCTTTATCTTCCAAAAAACAGTACAAGTACATAAAAAACATTATGAAATAAGTACCTTAATAAGTACCTTTACAAATTTTTATCTTAAAAACTACTTTCTGAACAATCTGCTAAAAAGAAAATTAAAAAGTACTTTTTAAAAACATGCCAAAAAGTACCTTCCCAAAAATATACATTTTGAAAAAAAAAATTCAAAAAAAGTACTATTTAAAATTACTTTTTATAAAAAAAACTTACAGGAAAAGTCACTTCTAAAAATTACATTTATATATGGCTTAAAAATATTCCCTTTCTTAAAAGTATTTTTTTAAAAGTGCCCAAAATTAACCAAAAAAAAGTAAACCAAAAATGTATATTGTACCTTCCAAATATACACAGTTTTTTTCAGTACCATTTATTTTGATTCCTTTTCTGCTTCTTCTTCTTGTTTTTGAGTTCGTACAAAATGAATCATTTTTTTGTGAGACACAATAGTATTTTGTCAAAATACAACAAAAATAACGGTATAACAGAAAGTACTTTTTTCCTTCCTTTTTTAAAAAAGTACTTTTTTAAATAAAATTTTTAAGCTACTTTTTTGAATAAGATAATTTTTATAAAAATCACTCTTTTCAAAAACTATTCAAAATCATTTTTTTAAAAAAGTACTTTTTTAAATTTAGCACTTTATAAAAGGTGCAATATCTAAAAATTTTTAAATAAAATTTGTAAAAATAACTTTTTTTTAGATTATTTTCAAAGACTTCTTTGAAAAAGTTTTAAAGCACTTTTTTAAAATGCTAATTTTTTTTTATTAAATACAACTTCTAAAGCGTACTTTTTTAAGGCATTTATATTAAAATGGTGTTCTTTTCTTTTTCAAATGGGAATTTTAGTCCGCACCTTTTAAAAGTATAATTTTAAGAATTTTTTTTAAAGGATCTAAAATAATAGTTACTTAAAAGGTAATTTTTTGAAAAAGTGCTGCATGTTTTAAAGATACTTTTTGTGCAATGACCCTTTTTACATGGCAATTGCTTAAAAGTTATTTATTTTAAGAATTGTTTTTCTTTATTACTTATTTAAATCGTGGTTTTTTAAGCTATAATTTTTAAAAGGACTATTTTCGAAAAGTGTTTTTTGGGGGAACTTCTTCAAAAAGTACTTTTTGTTGTATCTTCAGCTTAACTTGTTTGTTAAAAATTATGTTTTAAATTATTCTCTGAAGGTAATTTCTCTGAAGAAAAATTTCTGTAAAATAATTATCTAAGAACTTTTAGTTTTAATTGGTACATTTCACCAATCTGAATTATCGAAGGGTGCTTTCTTTAAAAAGTATTAAAAGATCCTTTTTATAAAGTCATCTACTTGAAACAAAAAAATTAAATTTCATAAAGACATTATTTAAAAAGTACTTTTTAAAATTGACTGTGGTCAGTCTAGTTTCCCTTAATAGAAGGCAGTCTTTAAAAGGCTCTTTTTTAAATTAGTTCTTTTTTAACATAATTTTTTTAGAAAGAACCGTTTTTTAAAGGGTCCTTTTTAAATTTACTTTTAAGAAGATAAACAGAATTTTGAGGTACCTTTTTAAAAGGTACTTTTATAAAAGGTACTTTTTCTAATAATTTTTAAAATAGGTGTAAAATTAAAATCTTCTTGTATAGTTAGAAAAATTCTCGTTTATTCTTATAATTAATAGCTTTTAGATTAGAACTCCGTTTTCAGCTTTTTTTTCTTTCTTCTTAACATAAAAAACGTTTATGCTGCTGTTGTAATTATTTCTTGTAATTTTGCAAATTTATGTTTGTTGCTGCTGTTGTTCTACTAATGTATTTTATGTTATTTGAAAAGAAATGTTTAAATGCCTGAGTATTACTCGCCCACTTGCAAAATAAAGTACAAAGAAACCAGTTGTTTTGAATTGCCAAAGAACAGGTTTAATTTATTTTTTGAAGATTCATTGTGCTCTTTAAATAGAGAAAGTAATAAAACTAAAGCAACTTTAATTAAATAAATCAATTTGGTAGTTGAGCTTAATAAAAAAAGCTCTAGTAAAGATAAATTTACTTCAAACGCGAAAGATGTTGATAGCAGATATTAACCAAGATGACACAAGGATTGCTAAGAAAGGCCTTAATGGGTTTAAGTCCATTGTAAATTTTTTGTTTATTTTATCGTTAAATTACACTGTCCAACAAATTAAGACTTTTTGAATGGAACAGAATAGCAACCCCATAATTCTGAAAGGGTATGTTAAGTAGATCATTTTTGTAGAACAAACTTATGGTCCAGCACGTCTGAGTTTTTTTTTACAGTGGGTCAAAGTTTTAATTTTTTGGTCGAAGAGAGCATTATACTGTATTAAAAAATGCTGTAAGTTAATGTCTGAGAGAATTCTTATGGTCTGAGTTATATTGTGGAATTGTATGAGGATTATTTTTGTGGAAGATCTTAACCCTCTAACTGGTCCTTTTATGGGTCAATTTGACCCTTTTTTCGAGAAAATCAAAAAATATCCTTAAAAAAAGGACATTGAAGGATTAAAATATTGTACGAAAATGTTTGCCGGAAAATTTCAGTGGGGGTCACCAAAGACACCATTGTTGTAAAAAAAGCTTTTTAATAATTATTATTAAAAACAAAAATATATATAAAAAGAGTCACAGGTCTGATTAAATATTAAAAATAATTTTTTTGGATCTTAAAAGAAAATAATATTTTTAACTCATATTTTTCTAATCTTAACAAAAATTATTTTTCAAACTTAAACTTCAAATTAAAAAATTTGGTTATTTTCAGTAATTTATTATTTAAAGTTTGTTTAAATTGAACTTGTTTTACATTAAATATTAAATTTGTATTGTTTTTTTTTAACTCCAATATTTTTAAATGGATTTGTTAGTATTATATTGCATTTCAAATGGTTTTAAAAAAGATTAGCGTTAAATACCATAATTAAATAAATAAAACAAACTATTAAATTTAAGTGCTTTTGTTGTAATATATATACATGTAAGTATGTACGTTGTGTAAGTATATATACATATATTTGTGAATATATTATTTGCTTAACTTGTTTAGGATTGGTAAAATAAAATAAAAAAGCATTTAAATTTTTAAACACTTGAAAGTCTTAAATGCTTAAGGGATAAAATATTTGTGTTCCATATTAATACCAGGTATTCAATTAATTGGATTTCTTTTCTGTTATCTATCGCTCGACTCTCATGAATCATAGTTACAAAAAAAAGAGAAATATAAAAAAGAAACATTATGCTCAATCACGCCCAAATAGCTAATACAATTTTACTTAAATTTGGGACCACAAATTAATTTTTTTATTCAAACTACCACAAACAATAATTTTGGTAAAACTATCGACTGGAAAGACGATAAATGGTTAAAAAGTTTTATTTTTAATGTGTCACAAAAATCAATGATTATTTTCATGCAACCTCATATAAATTTTTTTGCAACCAAAACCCGATATTTTATACAAAAATGAGAAAGTTATAGCAATTTTACTGTTGTGTATACAATTGGAATTTAAAAATTAACTCTTTGCCCGAAAGAGACTTTTTCATCAAAAACATTACCTTTTATATCAAAAAAGTCACATTATTACAAAAACTTATTTTTCGCTAGAAATAAAGTTATTTTTCTCAAAAAAGTTTACTTTTCGTCAGAAAGTAACCTTTTCGTCCAAAAAGTTATCTCTTCCCAAAAGGTTACCTTTTCAACTCTACTTCAAAAAAGTTATATTTTCATTAAAAAAGTCAACCGTTTGTAAAAAAAAATTTTTAGCCAAAAACACACCTTTTCATCAAAAAAGTTAACTTTTCGTAAAAAATTCAACTTTTCCCTAAAAAGCCACCTTTTCGCCAGAAAGAAAGAAACTTTCGACAAAAAATAACTTTTTTTTTTCCAGAAAGTCATCTCTTTGCGAAATAGTTAACATTTAACCTTCTCACAAATAAGTCACATTCTCTATAAAAACGGAAAGTGCCGCTAAAAAATCACTCTTTTCATCCATTCGCAAAAAAGTTACTACTTCACATTACTATCAGCCTTTTAACAAAAAAACTCACCTTTTCATCAAAAAGTCATCTTTTCGCCAGAAAGAAAACTTTTCGTCAGAAAGAAAACTTTTCGCCAAAAAGTAAATTTTTCGCCAGAAAGTCATATTTGCTTTTTCAAAAAAGCCATTTTTTTTATCAGAAAAGTCACCCTTTTATCAAAAAACTCACACTTTTACAAAAAGTTAATTTTTTCGCAAGAAAGTAACCTTTTCGCCAAAAAGTTACCTTCTCGTCAAAAAAGTCACATTTTCATTAAACATGTCATTTTTACGACAAAAAGTCACCTTTTCACCAAAACAGTCACCTTTTCATCAAAAAAGTCACCATTTCGTCAATAAATAATAATAAAAAAAATTTGTCAAAAACTCACCTTTTCATCAAAAACCTCACATTTTCAACAAAAAAGTAAACTTTTCACAAAAAATTTATCTTTTCTCCAAAGAGCCACCTTTTCGCCAGAAAGAAAACTTATCGCCAGATTAAAAACTTCTCGCAAAAAAGTCTATTCTTCGCCAGATAGTTAAATTTGCTTTTTCTAAAAAGTTGCATTTTCATAAAAAAAGTCATCTCCTCATCAAAAATGTTACCATTTTGTCGGAAAGAATACTTTCTCCGAAAAAGTCAATTTTTTGACAGAAAGTCATCTTTTCGCGAAAATATCATTTTAACTTAAACATTGACCTTTTCACAAATAAGTGACATTCTTCACAAAAGGTACTTCACAAAAGGTACTTCACAAAAGGTACTTTTTTCATCTATTTGCCAAACAGTTAATTCTTCACAATAAAGTCAGCCTTTCACCAAAAAAATCAGCTTTCCGATTAAATATGTTTTCCCCAAAGAGTACCAAAAAATGTACGTGTTCCATAAAACTAAAAATTACTTAGACATTTGCTTTATTCACAAAAACAACAACAGCAAATTAAAATCTTTTATGCGTATTTCGCAATAAATATGTTTCGTAAGCCATCCTGTTAAAATATCGTTGAACTAATTATTTTATTGATGTAAAAACATCACAAAAATCCCCAGATTTGCCAAAATTCCATTAAAAAATTTAATGATGTTTTTTCTTTCAGGATAAATGATGTGGGTTTCAATTAATAATCGTATTTGTTTTTTTTTGTGTCAAAATGAAGTCATATTCTTTAATATACATATTTTAAAATATTAAAAAAAAACTGTTTATTTCCACAGCATCAACTCAAAAAACTCATAGTTTATGTTTAAAGTTTAACAAACTTTCACATTTGATGCTTCTTATTACATTCAATGGTTTTGCGTTTTATGTTGAAACGAAAGGGCTGGAAATTTGTTAACTTTTACACAAAATTATAGATTTTATGTGGATTAAAAAAACATCATTTAAGTTCTAGGATTTGTTTTTTGCTCTCTCTATACATAAAATGTTAATGACATTATATTCCATTTGAAAAAAAAAAGAAGTGAAAACTATAAAAAGTAGGAAAATAATATTAAAGCAAACTTTAATAAAAATGTAAATTTATTATACCGAATGTCTATTATTTCATTATTTACATGTTTACATTTCTGTTCGCTGTGTGTTACTGTTGGTGTATGTTTTAAAATGAACTCTATATTTTACATAATGATGACATCTATAATTTTAATTTTAAAATAATTAAAAGCTGCATAAAGTAAATATAATAAATATAAAAATATTCATGTTTCTAGAAATTATTGTGACACATTTTAATAATGATGATGGTTATCGTAGGTAAACTTGTTGAAGGTTAAAATAAATAATAAACAGGTAAAAGTGCTATATTCGGTAATGCTGAATCTTGTATATCCTTTACCATCTATGTAAATTTAGTTTAGTGAAGTGACTCATCATCGGCGCTTAATGTGTTAAGCATTTTTTAAAAATTTTAGTATTTCCTTAAATATCTTTTTAAAAACTTTAAAATGACACCCATATTGATATTTGAAAAAATTGGAAAATTTCTGATCCCCGTAACTCGGGAATTATTGGTGAGCGCCAATTTTTTCACCTGATGTTTTTTTCTTATTTTTTAATTTTCTATCGCCTCATTTATTTAGTTTTTTGATTGTAGTTACTTTATTGTTCTAAATGACATGAAACAATCAAAGGTCGGACGGACAGACGGACATCGCTCAGTTAATTTCGCTATTTATAAGAAGTCAGAATATATATTCTTTATGAAAGTGATATTGTATATAAATGGACACTATTTAAAAAAATGTGACTTTTTTAACATTTGTTGTAAGAGATCATTTTGTGTGAAAAAACGGTTATTCCTGAACGTGCAATTTTTAGTGAAAAACAGAGCATTTTGGTGGAAAAGGCTCCTTTTTAGAATAATAGTAAATTTTGTAAAAAAAAATGTACTTAGGGGAATTTTTGAAAATGGCAATATTTGGTTAATCAGGTAATTTTTTGTGGGGAAGGGTGAATGTTGGTTAAAAACGGCGCAATGTGTCGCTGTTTTGTACAACCGGTGGCCAAAAACTGAAGCAGCTAGAGTTAGGGGGTGAAATTTTACATGAATGTTTTTCTTAGGAAAGGAAGTATTTATTTGAAATTTCGAGAAAATTTAACGAATGCCACGGCCACCTCCAATACAAACTAAATTAAAAAATTGTCATAATGTAGAAATTAGTGAACCGATAAGGTTTCAATTTAGCAATACTGCCAATTAAAAAAAGCCATTCAAACGTGGCGTTATGCCCACCTCCCATAAAACCAAAATTTAAAAATCCTCATAACTTTGAAATTAGTAATCAGATATATGGTGCAGTTTGCACGTGTATATATTTAGTGATATTGTAATATATTTCTAATTAAAAAAAAAAAAAAAAAAAAAAATTAAGGGCCACCCCCACCTCCCATACAACAAGCGACAAGTTCTTATACTCGCGTCCTTTTTGTTCTCATTAAAACCTGCTCATAATTAACATTTCGTCGGCCTCTATCACTTTTAGTTGCATCCTAATATAATATAACACAATTTAGTTTTATTGCAAAACCAAAACTTTATAGGAAAACTTAAATCACAAATAATTTACCAAATAATTCGCTATCTAGCCAGTCACTCAACTCAGTTTCAAATCCATCTCTCATGCGATGGTTTTAGACTTTTTATTTTCTGTTGTCCCCTTTCTAATAATATTCGTTTAAAGTGATTTTTTGTAAAATCTTTAACATGACGCATAACATCGCAGGGTGTGATTTGCTTTATCTCCGACCACAGTTGAAAAATAAGTAGGACAAATCTGAGGTTGACGAGGTTGACACTAACAGCCTGTTTACAGAACTCAATTTGCCGATTATTCACACAAAAACGTTACCATTTTCTATGTTTGGGTTTTTAAAACGCGAATATCATTTTGTTTTTGTAATAAACGTAACAAATGGCAATTGTTTCTAGTAGTGTCAGGCACGCCAAAAATGAGCGAAGAAAAAAAAAAAACATTCGTCAGGAGTTAATATTGTTTTGGGCAACTGCTTATCATAACACTTTCACTTATAAAAAACATTTATTAGAATTAAACATACATTTAAAAGTTATTGTTTATTAGTATAACTATTGTTTAAACTATTTTATTTTCACAAATTTTCGTTTTGCAGATAAAAATGTTTACTTCATTGTTTGATAATTTTGTTTTGTTTATTTAACTCAGCTGTTTCTTTTTAAGCGCCAAAGCAGGGCTACCATCATTTAAGGCAAAAACAAAAAATGTATAAGAAAAAAAGTAAATAAAAAACATTAATTAATACATTGGCAATACTACGATTTGACAAAACATTTATTTATACGAAACACAACGAGTTAAACGAAAAAACCGGAACGTGTTACACGGACGCTAATTATTACGTATTCGTCCATCCTGTTCTATAAACAGGCTGTAAAAAACAATTACAATAGAATTTTTCTTTAAATAAAAAAGTGAAATTTTTATTTAAAGAAATCAGCCTTTTTGTTTGGATATTGATGTGTATTTAAATAATTTTTTCACTTTTAATTTTTTTTGTACCAAAATACACTTGAGCCACAGCTTATTTAAGTTTAGAGAAATATAACGTTGTTCTATTTAAACTCAATGTGTTGCAGCATACAGCAGGTGTTACCATGAACATCAAATTTAAACTTTATTTTCTTTAAGCGAACAATTGAAATATTTTCTTAAATGAAAATATATTTAAATATTCCAGTTATTTTCAACTACATCTCGCACCATATTCCCCAGAAATGTCATTTATTTTATTTTAGTTTCAAACTTTTTACAATTTTATGAACAAATTTTAAGCAAATATTATTTTGTAAGTTTCCGTTTTTAACTTTTGAGAAATTTTCTTTTGTTTCAATACTTTTTGCAAATTTTAATTTGTATAGAAATTTTTTGCTTCAAGTTTAATTTTAAAAAGTTCTTTTTTCGTTTTACTTTTTAACAGTTTTGATACCGTCTTTTTTTTAATGTAAAGAAAATACATTAAAAAGTATAACATACATTTTTACAAAACAATAGAAGTAATTTTTGTTGCATACGAGTACGTCATAAGTGGCAAGGAATTTTTTTATATTCTTCAAGTTACTGAAAGTCGAAAAAAATGAGAAAAGAGCGTCTCGCTAAAAAAAAGAAGAAAACACTGTTTAAAAAATGCTACAGATACCAAAAATAGCTTTTTTTCAATGCACTGCGTCTTGGCCTAAACACACAAACACACTCACGCACAGCAATTGTGTGCTGGGTATTTGGTTTCGTGTACACAAAAATCCATAAATATTTCATTGACATGAAGTTCTTAATATTTTTTGCCTTACGAATTTTTAGCAACAAACAACTTTTGAAGAATTTTCTTTTAATAATTTTTTGTGGGAAAATTTCGAAGCCATGAATGTCAAATTGTTTTAGAAAGTTTATTTTTCTACAAAAGAAATCAAATTGATGTTCAAAGTTTGTTTAAATATTATTATTTAAAAATTTTAAATGTTTAGAAATTGAATTTTTATTTCATTTAAAAAATAGAAAAAAAATTTTTCGCACTTCCAAAAAAAAAGTTATTAAAAATCTCACAAATTGTAAATGAACTTACCATTAATAAGCACGAAATGCCAAATGGATAACACCACCATGTTGTTTCCATGACCATGGAATTACTATAAACAATGAATAATGCATCCGTACATAATTTGATTAGTAACAGGCAACCCGTTCTATACAATAAACCGATTCTGCAATAAAAAAGAAAAATATAAAAAAAAATATTTAAATTGCCAGAGGTAAATTTATCTAAATACTGTTAGAAATAAATGTGAAAAATATTTTTGTGTTGGCCATTTGTTTTTACATTTTGTATGAACATAATTAAATGAATTCATTGAATAAAAAAAAATGAAACTAAGAAAAAAGCTGAAATTGCGATGTGAATTAAAAATTCCATGGACATTTTTAGAGATACGCGATGAAAGCTAAACTTGTATTAAAAATAAAACATTAGCCGAAATATTCAAGATAATAAGTAGCAGAAAGCCTGAGAACACCCTCCAATTGCTGACTTTATTATTTCTTAATTTTAACTGAAATAATTCTCGAATACTTTTTAGATTCAAGAATATGACTTTTTGGGTACTAAGATTTTCCAGTGAAACATATAGAAACGTGAATATTAACCGCTATGACACAACCATCCCAATAGTGGCAATAATCCAACGCTTCCATCATATCATAAAATTATTAATCAACTTTTCTACAATGTTTTCTTTTTTCGTCAAAATTTTAAATTTTGTTCCCACTGCATTATTCTCAGGCTGAGTACATTTATTTTTAAGTAAAATTTGTGCTTACGAGCAAAAACAATGCCAATCTAAATGCCTTGCTTAGCCTTTCTCTTTGTTTTTGTTTTACTCACTACAAAGGATAAAATGAAATGAAACCCACCGTTTCGTTTTGTTTGCTTTCGTACCCTGATTTTAAGATTTTCTTGAATAAATATTTATTACTTTTATCCAACAGGTAAGAAATTATACGTTCTTATTTTAAAAGAGTTATTCTCTAACTAAATTGAAATTTATATTTTAGGTCTTAGAAGCTTTTCATTTAGCACGATTTTGACTTCTGATATCTTTTAATAAATTCCATCCTTACATACATCGTGATTAAATGCGGTCACATTGCCATTATCACCAAGCAGCATCATGTTCTTAGACATCATTCTGAAGAGCAAGCTATTGCAGGGGAGGGTTTTAAAACCCGCTGGGACAATCTATGTAAACAGCATTTAGGTGGAGAGTATTAGGCACCTCTATAAATCCCGGTTCTAAAGAGAAAGTTCTAACGACCATTGCAATCTTAATCACCTGGACCATAAGATTGACTTCTGCACGAGAAGCCTACCCTTTCCAATGTTGGATAGCTTCGTTCTTCCACCTAATCACGAAAACTCTACTCTTTGTATACGTGAGTGGTTGAAAGAGGCGATTCGCAAAATCCCAGACTAATGTTACATTCAAGCAGATATTTCTGCTGTTAGGAGATCTACCAGATGACCTTTTAACCACAGTAAAATTCATAATTTGTACAGATAGTGAGGTGGCAGTGAAATCCCTGAAAGTTGCGTATACAACATCAAAACTTATTTAGGAATACCGGACATCCTTAATTAAGATGGGGGAATTTGCAAAAGCCACCCCTCTCCTTGTGTGCATGGAAATGGGAATACTTAAGACAATCGTATTGCTGATGGACTGAGAATTACACTTTAAAACCTTCCAAAGAAATTTTCTACGGTGTTGTATAAGACGTATTGAGGATCATCTATTTAAACTAATACAAGGAGTATGTGGCCGAGATTGGACTGTTTTACGACTAACGAGAGCTCAAATAGTCGATCTTATGTCACTTTGACTTCCTTTAAATATTTTTGTGAGGAGTTGTCAAGACGAGAATAAAGAGGAGATGAAAACTCATCCGTTATTCCACCGTGCACCGTCCAGCAAGTTTCTACGATATTCTGGTAACCGGTATTTCGCTTAACTATTCCAAAATTCTAAAAGAAAGCCAAGAAGGATTTCTTTATAGGTAACAGAGGTTGGATGGCATAATACCTTCTCACCTATTGGAAACAGACAGACCACGGATTGGACTTTATCCCTGCCCGATGGAATAACCAATGTTTTTCTACTATTCGCTGCAATGTTTTATTCCTATTTTGAGACATTTTATTTAATAATCTATATTTACTTCTTCTATTACTTTATCTCTCTTTACCTCTCTCTCCCTCTCTCTCTCTCAATCTCTAATTCCATTTTCAGCCTTTGCAGATAATACTATTATTTTAAGGTTGCCTGGCTGACATTAGCACTATAAAACTATAAATTTTTTTTAACAGATTGTTTTAGGGGCTCTTAGGGCTACTGAGGGTTCAAACACTTGATCTAGTGCCATTTGGACTCCCTTAAACGAGATGATAACCCATCCGCTCTCCCATCATGCGCTTGCAAGCAAGTTTCTACGATTTTAGGGTAACCAGTATTTCGTTAACCTGTTTCAAATTTTTAAAAGAGAGCCTACAGGTAAAAGCCAGATCATGGATTAGCATTTATCTCAGCCTGATGCAATAACCAATGTTTTTCTTTTATTTGCTGCAATGTTTTATTCGTTGTCTCAAACATTTTCTTTTATATTCTCTGTTTACTTCTCCTGTCACTCCTCTATATTTTCGTCTTTCTCTCTCTTTCTTTCTCTCTCCCATTATTTGTTTAGAGCAGATAACACTAATATTTTAAGGGTGCCTGCCTGATATAAGTATCAGGAAAGGACCTGATAGAGAAGACAAACAAAAAAACAATACTTTTGTTAAGACGATACTCTGTGGTTTCAATTTTATGTCTCTCTCTTTTTTAAATTGCAAGACACATTTAAGATACAAAGCTAACACCCACCTCTCGCTCATGATCATATTGAATTTGTCCAATGCCGCATTGTTGCTGCAATTATTAAAAGTTTGCTGATAATGATAATGTTGAATTGTTTTGGCATTTGTTGCTGTTGCGTTTATGGTTGCCGATGATGTTGTTGTTGTTGTTGCTGTTGCGTTATTTATGTGACGATTTTTATGCCAGAACCATAAAATTTTTTTGATTAAAATTGCAAATAGAGCAAAAAACAACAAAATGAACAAAATATCAACACACAAAAATAGAATAAAATTTAAAGCTGGCACAGCGGGTGGTAATGAGCCACCATCAGCTTCAGCCAAATTGGCAGCCGTAGAAGTAAATATGCCCCTGCCATGAATGTCTTCAATATGGAGAAATGAAATTGAGGTTACTGGAGAACGTGACCAAACTGTAGATGTTAAATCAATTGTACTGTTACTACTGCTTGTAGCTGTTGTTCTTGTTGTTGTTGTTTGATGACCTTTACTACTATCTATGGCTGTTGTGGCATTAAATTCCAAAACACTATCGCCATTACTCAACAAAGGTGGTTCGGTTGTAAATGGTGTTAAATGCGTTCGTATCAAGTGTTCATTTAATGGCAAAAAACTATTAGTGACGGTGTTCATAGAAAATGCGGTTGTTCCCATTGTAATCATTCCATTGTTTGGTTGTATCATTGTATTGGCAGTAGATGGAGAATGGCTCATAATTTCTAGCCACCAGTTTTGTGGCCATTTGCCATTAATTGTGCAGATTAAAGGTGATGTTATCGCAAAGAGTAAAGGCAACAACCAACTAATGCCAATGGCTTCACGGACCCCAGATGTTGAGCTGTTCGCTGTAACAAATCTTACGGGAGGTTTTAATGTTGTTCTTGTTCTTGTTGTTGTTGTCTGTTTTAGTTTGCTGTTTTGTTCATTTAAAACTGCAGAATTTAAGGATTGTGTTGAAATAGCTCTTTGTTGTATTGTTGTATTTTCTAAATCGTGTTGTTGTGCTTTTGTTAATGTTCCCGTTGTTGCAATTCCTGCCACTTTAATACTTTCACTATCCTCTGCTCGAGTTGCTGTTGGCACAACAGTGTTAATATTTGTGTTTGTAGCAGCTGTTGAAGCTGTGGAATTTGTTGTATTCGTGTACTTGTTGGTTACGTTCAATAATTTCTTGGGCACTAATTCGGAGTGTATTACTAATGCAATAGCAATTAGTGTAGATATACCCAGTAATAAAAGCGATGCCAGCGAAGAACTAATTATGGGCTGCCAGTTCTAATAGTAAATGAAAGAAGAAATAAAAGAAGAAGAATATTGTAAATATTTAAAAAAGATTACAGAGAGAAAAAAAAAACGTTGCATCTATGAAAGGTTTTATTAGTTTTCAGATTAAAATTAAATTAAATTAAATTAGTAGTTTACTTAATTTTACATATATTCAACTAAAAATAATTTATGGTGTCAATCATATTTTTAATAATTAAATTTTTTTAGGTGCGTTTTTTGCCTCGCATTTTTTTTAATGGGTTTGTAAGCGTATGATTAATATTAATAGAGGAGCTGCTGAATAAAATTTCAAATAACTCTGGAACTACCCAAAATATATTTAATACAAATATGGTTTTCATATGCTTTTTAAAATTTTTAAAATATTACTTAATTGTTAAAAAAAAAAAAAATAGAAAAAATAAGTATTTTCATTGACCGTTATATTTAATTTGTTATGCAAAATAATAATAATCTTATAAAAATAAAAAAAATTTTGTTACTGCATATAAATAATATATATAGAGCGGTAAGCGGCTGAACGGCAGAGCGGCGAGTTTGAGCGGCAAGTGGCTTATTACTGAGCGTCATTTCTGAGCGGTCAGTTGTTAAAATGCCATTGTTTCATCAAAAATTAAAAAATAAAAAAATTCAATGTTAGGTTGATTTTTTTATATAGAAAACTTAAAACTCATTTATCTCGGCAACTATGCATACTAGAAGCCTTTTTCTTATCACTAAAATAATAAAAAAAAAATAAAAAAAAATTCAATGTTAGAGCAAAAAATTTAATTTTGTCCCTAAAAATTGATACTTTTAAATTAATTTTCCATTTTCTACCCAATATTTCATTGAATTTCCCTTGCTCCCTACTATTTTGTTGAATTCCCCTCTCTCCCTAAAATTTAATTTATTTTCACTTTTGCCATGTTTATACTTTGCTGCTCAGAAATCAACTAAAAATTAGAACAAGTTCTATTCCTGAGCGGCTCCGCTTAGCCGATTAAAAATGCCGCTTAGCCGCTCAATAACGCCGCTCATTGCATGGCCACTTCAATAGTATTTCATATGTTTTAATTTATTGCCACTCACCGCTCAGCCGCTTACCGCTCTACTGCTCATTGTGTTGCCTCGGCCTTAGGGAGAAATTATAAGAAATTTCAGTTTATAAATCAGATAGATGAAAATTTCTTCATGTGCCTACGAGTGTGGCCCGGGAATAACTCAAATGGCACGGCATAACAAATATGAGATCAAGAAATCAAATATGAGATAAAAAATTTTGCATTGTAATTTTTTACATTGTTTTTTTTTTGTTCAAAATTCAGTGGGCAATATTAACGAGGCTTATCCCCTACAAAAACGCCTAGATTAACAGGTTGCACCCTGTGCATTTAATACTGCGATACCTTGCGATTGTTTACAAGTAACGTGAGAAGCAGTATACAATAGAAATTCTATTAGTCGAAACTAATAATGATAAGGCAAGGAGACGGTTAAAATGAAATTCAAATAGAATCGGCATTGATATTAGACATTGGCGCTTTCGCGCCAAGCAAACTCAAAAGCTTTGTAAACTACTAGCCATATACTTATAAGTTAGAGGTATTAATTGACTGGCTATTATTAAAGAAGCATAAAATAGTGTTTCATTATTATCGGTAATATTGTATTTTATTAAAAATTTCAATAACTTTACTTTACAGAGAAGCTGTCGAAAATTTTGCTGTTGTATTCAGAAAAGTTATCGAGAATTATCGATGAATTTTCCGTACCAAAATGTTATCGATAATTATCAATGGCATCTATATACAGAAAAGCTATTGTCGATGGTATTTATATACAGAAAAGTTATAGACAATAATTGATTACTTTTTTAATACTTAAAAATTAACGAAAATTTTTTTTGCTATACAGAAAATTTATCGATAACTTATTTCTCTTTTACAAAAAAATTATCGATAACTTAAATTTTCCTATACAAAAATTTTTTGATTACTTTCTATGGAAATAAGTTATCGATAACTTCACTATTCTGTATAGAAAGGCGAATGATAAATTAATGAAGTTATATTTTACTTATGTATCTATAATTATCGATAACTTTACTTCTTTATACAAATAAGTTATGGAAGGATTTACTTTTATTTGAGATAAAAGTTATCGATAATTTTGTTTTTCTACACAGATAAGTTATCGATGACTTTTTATTTCTATGAAGGTAAGTTATCGTTGAGATTAAGTTTCTATACAACTGAGTAATGGATATCTCATCTTTTCTATATAGAAATATATATAATTTTTTCTGGGTTTGTTTAAAAAAACGTCTACTCAAGAATAACTTCAGATTTTTTTTTTAATTTTTTTAATTTAAATTTAAAATCAACTCTAAAATAAACAATTAACACTGTGGTTTGTTTTCCTTTTAAGCGAACTTTTAAGAAATTTTAAAAGTTCTTATTATATAAAAAATGTTTTGCAAACGAAGAGTGTTCTAAAATGAACCAAAAGTTTATATGGTTTTGCTTGAAATCAAACTTTTACGCCAACAAATTCAAATCCGTTGCTTGTCTTTAAAGATTTAGCAAAAAGTGGCGCATGAGCCATCAAAATATTAAAGGCTAAAATATAATGGCCAAATGCAATATGACATTTTAATCCTCTCTTGTGTATTTTATTATACAATTAGAATCTGTGATAAATTTGGGGACACCTTTTATTGTTATTCTTATTATTAGTGTTTTATTATTCTGAACATGTTCTCTTTTTAGGAAATTCATTTACCATAATTGTTTCTTCTTTTAATTCACGTTTATCCGTTTTCCTATTTCCTTCCCAACAATTCAAGCTTTAAAAATTTCACTGCTTTTCTGAATTCATTCATTTCTGTTTTCTTGTTTTTTTTGTTTTTGTTTCACTGCCTTTTAATAAATATTAACTTTGTTTTTTTTTCGTTTTTTCTTGTTAAAAGTCATTGTAGCGTTAACAGTTCTCTTTTTGTGTTGCTTCATGTGTATGTTTCATTTAAGGTTCTTCTTCTTCTTCTTTTTTTAACAGGATTTAGGAACTGCTGCTGATAGTGATGTTTTCTCACTTTTGTTTTATTAAATATTTCGTAAAACACATATTTTTGTAAATATTGTTTTCCTTGTGTTTGTTGATAATAAAATGTTATTTCCATAAATTTATTTTAAGCCGAGAAGTAACAGAGAAGTGTAACATGAATATTAATTTTAAATGTTGAGTTTTTACGTTTTTTTTTTAATTTTTTATTGCTTTTCAGAAAAACATAAATGCTATGGTTGACATTTATAATAAGATTCGCATTATCAGGCTTAAGAACAAACCAAGAAATTAAAGCCTGTGGGTTCCTGAATACAACTGGGTAATTATACCTCCATCCTTTTCACACCCACAAATCTTATGAAAGTATTCACTCACTTACACAGTCATTATTTATTTTAGTTTTACTTAAGAGTCAAGAAATTTGTGACAGGGAGGATATTTCCATGTATCTGTGGGATGCTTAAGGAAACAAAAACTTTCCACAAAAAAAAATATTAATAAATAAATAACAAGAAAAGAAAGGGACACACAGTTGTGATGACATTTTATTAACACATTTACCAAAATCTTCAAGGATTATTTATATAAACATAAAAACTCGTCTGAAGGTTTAAATATCAACAATTTTGCTTTTTATTGGTATGTGTGATAACTTGAGACACTCACACACTTAAGAAACTTGAAGTGAATTTAATATTTGTAAAGAGGTCAAAGTGACATATTTCTTCTTTTAATCAATTACACACAACTTTAACAAATTAAGTGTAGTTAAAAAAAAACATTTTTAATTTAATCAAAACAATAACGAATGTTTGTCACAAGAAGGCTCTAATTTAATAAATGTTCAAATTTATGTTAATATGTTGACAGGCTGGGAAAAATAAACATTTGTTTTATCAAACACAGTTTAATTAAGTGTTTTTTAGGTAAAAAGAAAGAAGCGATAAATTGCTTTTAATAAGTTGAAGAGGGGGTATTGGTAGAGCAATTTAGAGGGCCAATACTTGTGTTTTCAATGTTTTATCACAATTTTAGAAGAATAATAAAATAAACCCAAATTAATCGCTACAATGTCTTGTCATTTGACCCTCTGTCTCTAATAGGCCGCCATCTCTAAAACCTTAACAACTCGTAGCATAAAATTTTTCCAGAAATAGTATTATTTTGGTCGGTACAGCAATAAATAATGAAATAATTTTAAAAATTCAATGGTGTCCCTTTACTAACAGTAATTTGACATATGTGGCCTTAAATAGAAATTTTGAATAAAAATACATTCGCTATGAGGTCAAGTTTAAAAATATAATTAAACACTAAAGGGTGTCCCCATAGACATGCGACCTTTAGGTAGATAACATTATCTTTAATATTATTTTATGCTGACGTTTGAACTTATACAGAGTTGGCAGTGTGCATTCGCTATAACAGCAACCATATAAAAAATTAAAGGGTGCCCCATAGCGACATTATACTTATGTATATGGCCTCACCTTTTAAATGGTTAAAAACATATATTCAAAATTTGCACATAATGTGTGCCTTTTATAAAAAATAAAATTTAAAATTAAAGGGTGTCCCTTATAGGCGTTATTTTCACACATTTGGCCTAATTTTTTAAAACCTTTTAGCAGATAATTAAAGTTTTGAAAAATTATGTTTTAAGATATGCACTATAAGGGCAAGTTAAAAAAAATTAAAGTTAAAGGGTGTCCCCTTATAGGCGTTATTTTCACACATTTGGCCTAATTTTTTAAAACCTTTTAGCAGATAATTCAAGTTTTGAAAAAGTATGTTTTAAGATATGCACTATAAGGGCAAGTTAAAAATAAATTAACGTTAAAGGGTGTCCCCATGGGGATGTTACTTTTACGTATTTATCCTTATCCTTTAAACTGTTGTAAGTTTACATAGCGTATATCCTTTATAGAAATAAATAGAAAAAATAAAATTTAAATTTAAAGGGTGCCCCACAGGTCACCTAATCTTGATGTCTATTCTCTTATTTTTTTAGCTGGAAGTGAAGGAAACTTTTAATTTACCCCGGATATAAAAAATTTATTTTTAAATTAAAGGGTGTCCCTATAGTAATGTGATATTTTTTAATCGTTACAGGTTAAATCTTAAAAATTACATCGAATGTGCGTCTGTGATAATTACATACAAGTATAAAAATTAAGATTAAAACTTATAGGATATAATCATAGAACACCTGGCCTAAATATACATTGCCTTTGAAATTTTTAACAATAAATGAAAAAACATAAAATGTAAAATTAAAGGGTGGCCCATTCGTGGCACTAAATCTTTGTGTGTTTTTCTATGTCATATTTGGCTGAGTTTTTAATTGCCGTATCTTTTTCAGGATCTTATTTATTATCTCGTAATAGTAAATTTTCTTTATATTTCATCATCCTTTTTTTTATAAAAAACATGACGAAAAATTTTAATAATTTTTTTCAATTTATTTCCTTTAATTATTTTACTTAAAAAAGTGTTATTTAAGCAATAAAAACTGAAATAAAAAATCTTACTGTTGAAATGACAATTATTTCTTTTTGTTTTTCATATTTCTTTTGTCCTTGACTTTTTGAGGAGTAAAAAAGCCTAAATTGTTTCCTTTCTTTCATTTTATGTTTTCTGATGACTTTAAAAAAAAGCTCAAAAAAATTCTTGAGAAATTTTTTCTTATTAATTTTAAAGTTGATTATTTTTTTCTTTATTGAAATTGAGCAAAGAGTGTTCTAAAATTCAATTAAGATTTTTATATTTCTTAAAAGACAATGTCTCTCAGCTGAACATCTAGATGTAGCTTTTTTGAAAGTATAATCTCTCTAAATGACATGCTGTGACAAACCGTCTCTGGAAAACTTCAGACACGGTATGAGACATTTCCTGGTATTGTAGTCTTTTTTTGAATAGTATCGCTATCAAAGATTCTATGCTTTGAAAGAATTAAATTTATTTTTAAGGTCCTTGGTAATACGCTTTTGACCTCGTTTTTATTAAAGGAGGAAATTATATGCTAGGCAGCCTTGATAAGTCCATTATAGTCCTACTGGCAATTCCTTTAAGACACATTTATACCAAAGGGCCACTAGAAATTACTCCTCTTTTTTTTGTAAGCCAGCAAGATCATGAAGTTCACTTGACTGATGTGTTCTTCAGCGTTTATTGGAACACCCTTTGTTATCCATAAAAATCCAACTAAAATGGAAACAAAAACTTTTTATTGTGATTTTTTTTCTATTGAAACGAGCTAATAAATTTTTTCAGTAAATGATGGTTAAGAAATAGGAAACTGTTAATTAAAACTCTTTTGTTTTTATAGGAGTTAATGTACAATAGAGCTATAATGCTTAACGATCTAAAGCAAAGAAGTACAATTGGTGGTAATAATTGAAGAGGATTCAACGCTTCTTACAAATTTCTTGTTAAGATCTTTTAAAACAAATGTTTATAAATATTTATAATAATTTTTGTACATAACAGAAAATACTCACACTTAAATCTTTTAAAGGTATTAAGAACAATTTAATAAAAATTAATATTAATCATACGCCCATGAGTAAAAAATAAAAGCTTTTTAAGTTTTGTCTCCTTTTCATCCATATTTTGAAATTTTTTTCTTAAATTTCTTCATTTCATTTTCAAGTTAATCTTTTTATGTCTTTCTTTTTTTTTGTTTGATAACAATTCTTCCACCGCTTAAATATATTCTTTGGCTCATTAGTACTCATTATATTTTATGCTGAAGGTTTATTTTTAATATTCACTTTCATGTTGCGGTGGCAGCGTTGATTTTTCTCTAATTTTTAAATAATTTCGAAATATGAGCAAATGTCTTTTTAGTTAAGTCTTAAAAAGACAAAGAAAGTAGCAAAATAATTTTTTTTATTTTGGTCTTGGATCAAAGCTGTTTGCAAGTGTAGCAAAAATGAACAAGAGTCAAAGATTTCCAAACAAAAGCAATAACTTGCAGAGAAAAATTTAATGGGTTTTATAAAAATGAAGGACTTTGGTTTTTAATGCTAAAGGAAACAAAGAAATGTACTTATTGTTTTTTTTTTTTTTTATAAAAGTCTGAAAAATCTTAAATAAATTTGTGCCAACAAAATGCTTATTTTTTTTTTAATAAAAAAAGCTTTCGAAGTTTTTAAGATTGATATATTTTTTTAAATGCGATTATCCGCCAAAAGTGTATCTGGATGTGTATTAGTTTAAGTTTGTCAATTAAATCTTTTTTGTAAATATTAATTTTATTATAATTTAAATTTGCATTGGGCTTTTATATATTTTTAGATTGATTATTATTATTTTTCCTTCGACTTTCTAATGACAATTTTAAATATCAAATGCGACCTAAAGCTGGAATAATTAAATTATGGTTTAATATGCTTTAATATGGTCATATAAACTTTTTGAATGTACGCTTTATTTCCTTAGCAAGCTTTAAAGCTTTCATTTTAGATTTTGAAAGCTTATTTAAAGCTTTTTGTTGCCTAATTAAACAATTTTTATCTTAAGAACTCGAATATTTTTGCTTGAATATGAGACATCTAAGTCTTTTAAAAAACTGCAATTAATGTATTTTAATATTTGTCTACAAAGCTTTTAACTCGTTAAATTTAAAAGTAAAATCTGTAGTTAACGTTGTCAACCATTTTAAAACAATTAAATTTTTCTTCAAATATTTTTTGAGAGAAAAACTTTTTTAAAGCTTTTTAAAAGCTTTTTATATAATCTTTTTTTATTTATTATATTAAGCTTTTCCTCTTATATAAATTTTTTTTTATGAAAACTGTACTGATAAGAATCTATACATTTTTAAATGTTTTATTTAATCTTCTTTAATTTAACTAACCGATTAAGCTTAATTGTTACTTGTAAGTTAACTTTATCTAATTGGTACTTTAAATGTAATTGTTCATTTTTATGTGTTTGGCCTTTTTCCCTAAAGTAGTTTATTTATAGTTTAATCTGTATTAAAAGCTTTTTTTATTGATTTAATTTTTAGAAATTTTTTTTATAAATTATAATTAAATAGTTTAAGGTTTCGATTACTTTAATTAAAAATATTTATAATTTCATATAAATCTTCGTGTTAAAGCTCTTTTTATATATTCTATTTTTAAAATAAAATTTATTTATAGTAAAAGCTTCGTTTTTTATCTACTCTCTGCGAAACAATTTTTAAAGCTTTTACGAAAATTAATTTCAAAGTTTTTTAATCATTGTTATTTTATAAATTTGATTAAATATTAATATTAAAATAATTTACTCAATGTAGTATTTTTGGTAGATTTTTTCTTAGGAATAGTATACAAATGTTATAAGAAAGCTTTTGAGGTTACTTAAAGTTTTATAGTCTAACTTACAGCTTATCAAAAACTAAAGTGCCTTCAAAAAAGCCTATCGCTTTTTTCATAACTTTCTAGATCTCTAACATGACAAGAAAAAAAGACTAGTTTAAAATAGTTTTAAAGAAGCAAGCTAGTCAGCAAAAATAAATTTCGAAGTTAGGAGTAAAACTTTGCTTAATTCAGTATGTCTTTAAACATTAAAAGCTTAAATAACTACTAAATTTGTAGCTTAATGTTTAAAACAACATACAGCTGCATCCAGCCTTTAATCCAACTTTCTTTTCAACATTAAAAATAAGCTTTTTAATATTCATCTCTTTGTACGGCGTTTCCAAATATATTTTCTTTGCACTATAAATTTTAAAAATAATGTCTTTAAATCCTTTTTGAAAAAGCATTGTAAATGCCAGTAAGCAAAATTATTCGTATTTTTGTAATAAATTAAATAAAACCACAATAACTAAAACAGCAATAAAATAAAGCTAACAAAAATTAAAAGAAAAATCTTAAAATATTATTAAACTTACCAGAGGCAACATTTTTAAGAATCCCAATAGAAATATGATCATTATGCTGGATGTTGAGACACAAAATTGCATTTTTAAAAATGTTATGGCACACTGACGATTATACCAAATGGGCAGAAGAATAATAAATGCTGAGCACGATTGCAATAAACAACAAACGCAACTAATGATGACAAAAATTGGTCGGGGTGGCGTGGACAAATGATGAGACTGGAATAAAATAGACAAAAGCTCTAGATAAAATTAAGATTACAGGAATTGTAACAAAACAAAAACATAAAGTGTGAAATAATTCGCAAATTTATTGAAAAAGTTTAAAATGAAGAGAAAGGAATTATGGCTTAAATGTTGGTTTACTGTTAGCGATTTGCCTTTGCCATTGTGTTTTCTTTGTTTAGTTTATTGGATCAATAAAAGGAAAAAGAAGAAGATGCATTAAACAGTAAAATTAAAGAAAAGCTCAATATATTAAATTTTATTTTAGTGTAATTAATGCTTTTCTTTTTGAAAGCGCTTGTCGTATCACAAAAGTTACTCTTAGAGGCTTAGTGCCTAACTAAAAAAATTTATTAGAAAATTAAAGTTTTAAATTGGATAAATAAAACAAAAACACTGAAAAAGCTTTTAAAATTAAATTTCTTTAAAGAGCTTTTTTTTAAATAATTATCTTAATGTTCATGGCGAAAGTTATTCCAATATAGAATTAGTCGTTAAAGGCTTTTCACTTATAGACGTTTTAAGATTTCTTCAGAGTTTTACTTTAAGCTTTTCTTTGTGTTTTTAAAACAATTAAAATAAGCTTTTAAATTACTTATCAACTTACTTTTTCTTTGTTTAAAATTTTAATGGCTGTTGACATTAAACTCTTTTCTGAAAAGCTTTGACATTATTTTTTTAACTTTTAAAGAAGAAGCATACTAACATTTGTAATTTCGTATTTACTAGTAATACCACAAAAAAATCTTTTAAGTTTATCTCGAGCTTTTTTCTTTTATTCTAAATGCCATTCAGGCTTTCATTTCTAATTAGAGGCTTAACCTTTATGGCTGTTATAAAGGTTTTAGAAAAAGATCTAATTTTACTTAACTTTATAAGTTAAGCATTCAAACTTTTCAAAAGCTTCTTTAAAAGCTACGCTTTAAGGTTATCCGCTATGTGAATATTTTAAAGAATTTATTGACATTTAAATAGATATTTTCTAAGTCCCATATAATTTCCTTAAAAACCTCTAATGAAAAAAGCTTTGTATGGAAAGAGCCTAGAAAACTCAAAAAAAGCTTTGAAAATATTACAAAACTATTAAAAATCATAATTTCAGGTAAAGCTTAGTTAAGTTCTTAAATTAAGAAAAAAAATATTTCTTGATGCTTTTTTAAGCTCTTCAGGCTAAAAAGAAAAATTTGTTTTATTATCTTTAAAATTTTTTGGTTTTTTTGCGATAAAGCTTCACCAAGAAGTAGCTAAATATTGAGTTTAACCCTTTCGGGACTACTGGGATAATACGTCCCAGCAATTTTCAAACTGTCTTTTTTTCTTTATTTTCAATGCAATCGCCAGGGAGGTAGAACTCCCAAACGTCCAAAAACGGATAGCCTCAATATTGGAGACCACTTGCCAGTAGAGCAAGAGAAGCGTTGTCGCTGTGTCCGCTGTTCTTCACTTGGCATAGAAAACCGAACAAAGATGATATGCTCAGATTGTAACAATGCCTTATGTTACAAGTGTTTTGGGCCATTCCACAAATAAATACCTAATTGCATTTCTAAAATGTTAAAAATTAATGTAAACTTTTATCTTAATGGAATAATATTTATATTTTAGTTATCTTTTTAATTACGAATCGCTCTTCGAGAACACTGATTGGGGTTTTATGTCCCATGAAAATACTTGTTGGGATTATATGTCCAAGGAAAAAAGGACGAATTTAAAATTTTTAAGTATGGAGAACATAATACTTTTATCATACCTTTTAGAATATGAAAAAAATTTTACCATACATAATTTGGTTTTCAAAATAAAACTCCGTCCCGAAAGGGTTAAAAATAAAAAGAGTTTGAAAAAATAAATTTAATTTTTTAATTTTTTACTTCACTTTGAGCTTTTTTTTAAAGCTTAATTTATAGTTTATTATATGCAATTATATCTTTAGTTTATTCATTTTACTGTTTTTTTTAGCAATTTATACAACTTTGCCTTCTTTCATATTTTAACTTTAATTTGACATTTAAAATGCTTTAATAGGAAAATATTTTTAGTTCATTTTATTTAGCCGTTTTGTTTTTCGCAAATTACTAACATTTTATTGTGCCAACATCGTTCGTTTGTTGGTTTGGTTCTTCTTGTGAGTTGTTTCCCCTCAGTGTGTAATTGTGTTTTCTATAATTCATGGTAGCGGATATATATGTGCGTTACAAACATTCTTTTATTTCATTTACTCCATGAAATTTTTTCCTCTATTTCTTGCCATTAGTATTTTATTTTTGTTAAACATAAAAAAATAAAAATATACTTGAGTTGAAAATGAAAATATTTATGTTTGCAAGTGTTGTGTTGTGTTTTCATTTTTTTTTTGCTTTAGATAACACTAAATGTTCAGAGTATAACGCCAACATGATATACAAGCTGAGTTATTCGTTTGAATTAAAAGTTGTACTTTTTGTTATTAATTTTAAAGTTTCAGCTTGTAACCTTGTGTCTACATATTTTGTGAAATAAATTGCTGCAAATAGTTGCTTAAAGTTAAAAGTTTTTGCATTAGTAACGGTTTTAAATATTGTTTTCCTTTTCACTCTCTTTCAGGATAACTGTTAGTTGTATATGAACAACACAAGGTTAAAGATCAAGATATTTAAATTTGTAATTATTTTCCAATTAGTAATTTGGTGAATATTATTCTTTCTAGATTTGTACTGTCCCCCCGGACTCTGTCATCTTTAAAAAATGTGGGAGTGGGTAACAGTTCGATCATCAGCATTTGAATTTGTAAAAATGTCATTTTTTATATTATCGGTAAAACAATCATCATCAATACTTTCTCATAAAAAATAAAAGTCTTAATAAATCTATGATTTTTTATACTGCACCAAAAAGGGAGATATTTGAGGCATAAAAAATTCAAGGGACAATACATCTTTAGATCTATAAGCTTTTAAGTTTTTAGACCCTTTACCATAAAAAGTGGAATAAGGGTATATGTATCTAAGTTTGTCATTCCATTTGTAATTTCTACAATATCCATTCCCGACCCCATTACGTATATTTATTCTGACTTCTTCAGTATAGCGAAGTCGATTGAGCGGTATCCGTCTGTCCGTCCGTGTTAGTGTTGAAATCAAGTTTGCCTAGGCACTACTCGTAGATCAGCTAGAAAAAAAATAAATATGTCAATCGATCAGACATAGTGTCGAAAGAGGTGCTATTGAAATCAGCATAATCGGTCCATGTCCTTCGAGGCAGCAGGCAAAACACCACGCCTACCTCTTATGTTTTCATATCATTTGGAACAGTGAAGTAACTCCAATCAAAAAAATAAATATATGGTGCGATAGAGAAGTAAAAAAATATGAAAAAAAACATCCAGTGAAAAAATTGGTGCGCGCCCATATTTTCCGAGTTATGGGCCTCTGAAATTTTAAAATTTTTTTAAATATCAATATGGGTATAATTTTAAAGGTTTTGAAAGGGTCTTTACGGAAATACTAAATCTTTAAAAAAATACTTAATCCATTAAGAGCCGATGGCATTTTTATGTAAAATTAAATATATGCAGTACCAATTCTTTTTTTTTTATTCGCTGTCACCTCAATATTTGCTTTCTTGATTGGAGTTACTTTACTAAACTGGATGCCGGGTTTTTTTTTTGGAGCGGTAAAAAGAGACACTATGAATTTTCAATAGTAAATAATTGAAACGTAGTATGGAACCAATTCACACGTGGCTGTTTTTTGTGTTTTGTGAGAGAATCAAAAAAATAAAGAAAAAACACATTAAATATTTTTGATAAGCGAAAAAAAAACAACAATAAAAAAGTAATTATGGTACATGATGAACACCAAACAAACAATCTCTAAATTAAAACATAATAAACGAATCGTTGAATTTAAATTTAAAATAAAACTTACATGATTGCTACGTTTGGTTAACATGACCACATAAGTACCAGATACCGGACATATACAACGCGTAATATTCTCCATTAAATTTTTGGTAATGCACAAATCAGAACGCCAGCTAGATTCAAACGAAGCCTTATAATCATGCCTTAAAAATAATAAAAGAAATAAAAATAAAATAAAATTGGTTTGCAAGAAATGTTTAAATTATTGTTATTGCAACTTACCCACATACTGCTATCCAATCGCTATTTATGGGCGCTCTTTCATGTTGAAAAATAATCTCTACATGACCATGTTCAAACGGTAAATCCAACGGTACTCTCATATTATCATTAGAACGATTTGATTGAAATAGCCACGTTTGTATAATGCGTGATGCCAAAACATAATCAGACTCTTTGGGATCACTGCATAACATGAAACAGGGGAAAAGTGCAAGTACAAATGAAATTAATTTTCTTATATTACAAAGTAAAGAAGCAGTTAATATAAGACTTCTTTTTAGAAGTCAAAATAATAATATTAATAACAGTTAGTATTTCGTTCTTAACTAAAGCAACTGCCTCTTTGAAAAAAATCCTTTAACATTTCTTAAAATGTGTTTATTATCGAAATTCCTTCTAAAAACTCTGTTCGAAAAAGTACTTTTTTTTTTTCGAAAAAAGTACCTTTTTCAATAAAATGTAATTTTTCAAAAAATAAAACTTACAAAATTATTTTTGCTTAAGGTTTCTAAGATTTTCTTTAAAAATTTTTTTGTTTTAAAAAAGGTACCTTTTTCAAATCTGCCATTTCATAAAATTTCCATATTTTTTATATTACAAAAAGTGCTTGAGCAAAAAAGAAATTCTTCTAAATGGCTCTTTAGAAAAGTAGTATTTATGAAGTAATTTTTTGCAAAATTGATATTTTACTATAGGTACTTTTAAAAAAGGTACTTTCTCTAAATGGTTGTTTTGAAGTTTTTGTTTTACTAAGCTACATTTTTCAAAAAGTTTCATTTTCAAAAAGTGCTAATTCTTGAAAAGTACTTTTTGAGCCACTCCAGTTTAGGTACTTTTAGGAAAAGAACTTTACTACAAAAATCCATTTCCAAATCTTTCTACTAAAAACTTAATTATTTCGGTAGTAGCCGAAATTCTTACTAAAAACTCTTTTAGGGAAAGTACTTTTTTTTAAAAAGTACCTTTTTCAAATCTGCCATTTCATAAAATATCCATATTTATTTATATTACAAAAAGTGCTTGAGCAAAAAAGAAATTCTTTTAAATGGCTCTTTAGAAAAGTGGTATTTATGAAGTAATTTTTTTGCAACATGATTATTTTATTATAGTACTTTTAAAAAAAGGTACTTTCACTAAATGGTTGTTTTGAAGTATTTGTTTTACTAAGCTACATTTTTCAATAAGTTTCATTTTCAAAAAGTGCTCATTTTAAAGGGGCTTAGTACTTTTTGAAAAGTACTTTTTGAGGGACTCCAGTTTAGGTACTTTTGGGAGAAAAACTTTACTACAAAATCCATTTGCAAGTCTTCTTACTAAAAATTTAATTTTCTAGGAACTAATTGGTAGTGTTTTACTAAACATTAATTGAAAAAGTACTTTTAAAAAAAGTACATTTTTAAAATATAATTTTCCAATAAATTTTAAAGTGTTTTTGAAAAAGACTTTTCTTATATATATATTTTCCAGAAAATTACTTTTGTAAAAGAAACCAGTTTCAGATACTTATGGAAAAAGTACTTAATTACAAAAGTACTTTTTGCAAATGGTCTTACTATAAACTAGATATTTCAGGAAAATATTGTTGTTTTCCAAAACTTAATCCTTAAAACAGGTAATTTTTAAAAAGAAAACTGTTTTTTTCTTTATAAGTTTTTTTTAAAAATGCTCATTTAAAACGGTCTTTCGAAAAATTGTTCTTTTTAAATATACTTTTTGAAAACTTTTTAATTTGAGTGCAAAGTCTAAAAAAGTAAAACTTTTTGTCCTTTTCTTCAATATTTTTATTTGAACATTTTTTCTTCTTGAAAGGATTTTTTCCAAATGCGTTTGTGGTAGAGTTAAAAATTTAAAATTTTTAAAAACAAAAAGATATTTTTCGAAAATAGTTTTTTATTTTTTTACTATTTTCCTAGAAAGCTGTTTTTGAAGGACACACATTTTTTCAATAAATATGTATTGTATTAAAGGAGATATATAGTTTTCAAAAAGTACTTAAAAAACTCCTTTTTTGCAAACGTTTCTTGTTGAACAGAGGTACACTGTTTTTTTAATTTGACTCTCTGTCTCTCTCCTTTTTCATGAAAAGGAAAATTTATCATAAATAAATATATATTCTAGAATTTATTTTAAGTAGCTACTTTTTGGACAGGTAGGAAATAATAATATTATTCGTTCTTTACAAAACTTCTAATTTGTGTTATTTCTAAATATCACTCACCTTCCTCTTGTGTAATAAGTTTTTGGCAAAAAGTTTTTTAAATTTTTATACGAAATAACAGAGGCGAAGATTGTATTGTTGGCCATAACATTTAATAATTGATTGGAGAGACCAATATCCATATAAAGTTGATCAGAAAAGAGATCGTTGCTGAAAGTAGAATATAAATATAAAAAGTAAGTGATGAGTTTTTAATGAGTTGCCAATGGTGATATTTTACTATAAAAGTGTAGTCATAAATTAGTCATATAATACATAAAAAATTATGACGTCGACATGCAGAATTTAAACTTTAATATTTTCCGATTTTGTGTTTTTGCAAACTCACATATTTTTATTTCACGGGGAACACAAAAGAACACAAAAGAAGTACGAATTTTTGTTTTTAGAAGTTTGTCTTTTTTGTTTTGACTTTTAAACACATTTTGCATTTTCAAGAGATTTTATCCTGATTATTCATTGAGTTGATTTTTTTTCCAAATTTTCGAACTAAAACCGAATTAAAATTTGTGATGAATTTCTTTTTATTCTTTAAGAATATTTATTAAAAGACTAAGTTTTATTTGGTTTAAGTCTACGCACATATATTTTAACTTCTAAATTTATTAAGAAACATTTTTTTTTGTTAATTCTTCAAATAACCTCGACAGGTGGAAAGCACAGAATCAATTCATTTTTTATTAAATATTCGAAAATATGTCATCGCTCATCGCTTTATACATAACACATCTTTGCAGCCAAAAATTATTTTTCAGATGACTCTATATACACATGATTCCATTGTACAAATTTGTTTGTTTTCCTTTGTTGTATAGGGATGTTTGTTTTAATTAATTTCTTCTACAAAAATTTAATTTTTAATTGAAGTCCTTAATGTGTGTAAAATATTGAAGTTGAAACAAAGTAAAAAGTTCATATTTTTAAACTATTGATTAACGCCATCAAAATGCTTAACGTTTTTTTTTTCTGTTACAATAATTTCTGTGGTTGTTTGTAGAGATAATTATTTAATCTTGTCTTTAATATAACATTTTTTCTTAATTTTGAAACAAAAGTTTTCTGGTGCTTTATGCTCTAGTATTTTAATACATATTTTTTATTTAAAACTATATTCTGCACATTTATTTTCTACTTTTTAAAGCAGATAAAACTTTTCTTTCAAAAAATACCAAAATTGTGTTAAAAAGTATGTCGCCAGTATTTCTTAGAAATGTTGACGCTGAAGTTTACTTCTTCATCTCAAATGGCATGTTAATAGCTTTTTAATAAGAGTGGAGTCTTAATGAAACTCTAGAAATCCTTAATTGAATTATTCAAAGGGTGTTTGCCTTCTAACTAACTACAATTTTAATTTGAAGCCATGTTTTTTAATAAGCGCTAAAGAAAACAAAAACTCTTATTTTATTTCAATTACATGCAACGGGGAAACTTGACACAAAAAAAAATTCTCTTATAAAAATTCTCGTATACAAATTGTCATTGCAGATAGCGTATGATTTATATAAATTCATTTAATTTTAAATAATCTGTTAAAACTTTTCTGTCTTAAATTATTGCGAACGTATATGCCAGCTTATTTCCACTCTTTGTATTGTAGTAAATTCTCATGCACTGTATCGCACTAACGATAGGGCTTTGGATGAAGTCACAATAATGGGAAGAGAAATCATGATTCAGGTAGCCCTTATGTTATAAAATTTCCTTCCTAAGCCCGATAAAACTTTTAGCTGAAGAAAATACTAAAAAAAATATTTTTTAAAATCAAATAAATTCAATGAAAAAATTTTAACAAAAATTTTAACTTACAAAAAAAAAAAAAAAAAAAAAATTAAAGGGTAATCCAATGCAAAATACATAAATTTGACTGATTGAACAGTGTACGTCAACATATAAAGTTTAAGCAAAGTTTTAACAATAACAAGAATAATAAAAAAATCAAAAAATCATAGGGTGTCCCCATAGGTGACGTAATTTGACTTAGATAGAACCATCTATCTTTTAAAACTTTATAGTCAAAATCTTAAATTTAATTACAGAATAAAGACTTCTATGGTAGCTGTAACTAAAACTAAAAATGGAAAATTAAAGGGTGACCCCTTAGGTGATGGCCTTATATTTTGAACACTTCGTAAGTTGAAATTTACCAACAATATGTTCGTTAAGTTCTTTAAAACAACAAAAAAAAATACAATGTAAAATTAAAAGTTAAAGGGTGTCCCCATAGGTGATTTTATTTGATTTACACATGGGCTTATCTTTTGAACCGTTATGAAAAGCCACTGGAAATTTAAACGAAGTGTACTATTTCCACAATTACAAAAATACAATACTAAAGGGTGTCCCCATAGGTTACTAAATTTAACTTATATGGCCGTACCTTTTGAACTGTTATAGCCAAGCGCCTAAAAGTTACACAGAATGTGTATTCCTCTGTCCTCTATGCCAACTTATAAAAATATGCGATTTATTGTACATGGACTTATCTTCTGAACCGTTATTTAAGCAAATTTTTATATCGCATTGGATGATTGTTTGGCCGTTTGTCTGCTTTAAAGTCGGTTGTTTTTTTTTTGCAAGAATTGTTCACATAATTTTTATCTCTTCAAATTTAAACCATTTTGTAAAGCTCCAGGAAAATTAAAATAAAATAATTTTTCTAATGAAGAATTGAAGTTTCAGTTGAAGATTTTGGTTATTTTTTAGTTTCAGATTTTGGTTATTTTCTGATTCATTGTTATTAAAATTAAGCAATTATAGAAGAAATTAAACTTAAAAAATTCTTGTTCCCTTTTTATACTTTTATTCATATAAATTTTAGCTGTCAACATTATGAAATTTCTGTGTGTGATGTTCATAAAAATGTCCTTAACTTTGGTAATAAAAATTTTTACTTACAAATTTTCATTTTCATTAATTAACAGAAGAAAGAAGGGAAATTAAAAAAATGTGTTATCAAAATAAAATTCAAGTTTGTTTTTTTTTTAATACTTTTATAAACTTTTGTTGATTTTATTTTACATAAAAGTCAGTAAAAAAAGTCACTTGTTCCAAAAAAAAAAAAAAAAATTGAAAGCAAGCAAATGCTTACAACTTACCCGTAGATTCGTAAATTGAAGGGTAAAGTTTTTATAGACGTCATATAGATGCGCAATGAATCAAGACGATCCAAGGATAAAGAATCTTCATCTACCGTCAAAACACTATGGCCATTACCGTCATTAGCACCTACGGCTGCTGATGAAGATGTATCAACAGCCAAACCGAGACCACCCCAATTAGTGGTTGTGTGCAAGATGCCTGCATTTCTCAACAAAGTTTGTTGCAAATTTTCTTTCGAAACAGATACTACAGCTGCAGAAGATGATGCTGATGATGATGATGATGAAGAAGACAAGTCTATGGCTGCTGATGAAATAGACGTTGTAACACCATTTATGTGTGTGGCTAAAACAGGTCTTTCATTTATATTAGTTTCAGTTAATGTTGTTATGTGTGTTGCTGATGAGGTAGAGGCTGAAGATGACGAAGAGGATGATGCTGATGATGATGACGATGCCTGAGCTTGTGTTATACTTCCTGTTGATGTTGATGTTGCTAATTGTGATGCAGCAATAGTTTCACGGTTCAATGCTGCTGATTGTGTTAAAAGTTGTAACTTTTTAATTTGCTGTAAAAATATGAATTGAAAAGTTTTTCTTTTCACTTTACTAATATTTTTTTATGAGTTTTCTTAAAAACATTCAACTTTAATATATTTTGCATTATTATCTTTATAACTTGATACATGGCTTTATTAAAATTTTCTTAACATGGCACCTTTTAAATAGTTTTACTTATCTATATAAAAGAGTTTTTTTTATAAACAGGAAACAGAAATAAAGAAATAAGTTATAAAGATTTCTTAAAAAAGAAAAAAAAAAAATGTGTGGATTACACGGATAAAAGTTTCTGCACTTTTAAAGTTTTTGAATAAATTTTTAATTGATTTAATTAATTATTTAATTACAAAGAACTATTTGTCTAATTAAATAAATAATTAAACCAATAAAATATTTAATTAAAAATTAAAAAAATATAATTAAATAAGAAATTGAATCATTTAAAAACTTAATTAATTTCTAATCTTAATCTAAATAAAAGGTGCAAAGCAGTTGTTTTCTGTGTATGAGATCCCAATTTACAATATTATTGCATTTTGTTTATCTTGCTAAAAAAATATTTTTAGAGCTTAACAAATAATTGAAAAAAATGCAAATATATTTGCTATTAGTTGCCTTTTGCTAAAAAAACCTATCGGTCTTCTGATACTGCAGACAATTTTTTTGTGGAAATAAAACGGACCAAAATAGAAGGAGAAAAAAGTAAGTGAAAAGTTATTTATGGCAGCAACAGTTTTTTCTTTTGGATTTACCTTAATGCCGTTTTTATTCCCTCAATATAAACGCCCACAAAATTTCAACTTCTATTACCAGCACAAGCGCAAAAAAAAAAACAACAACAAAGTGATCAAAACAATATTCGTTAAAAGTTTAGCTAAACGTTTTGTGTGTGACGTATTAACAGTGGTGGCCAAAATATTACAAATAAATTTTTAGATTTGCTCATCCAGGTATTCAGAGCTTCAAAAGAAACCAGCGATGTTAAGTCTTTAATCATATTTCAGTTGTTTAAATGCTCCAGCCTTTATCAAGCGGAAGTATTTACTAAAAGAAGTGCTTTAAAAATTATACAGAAACTTATATCATACTCCAGTATTGTCGACATTTATATAATAATGTTGACTTTGTTAAGACTCTGAGAAAATAAATTTGACTTGTTTATTTGCATATATTCGAACTATGGCCTGACTTAATATCAGTCAATTGCTGTTGTGTATAACACCACTGTAAAGGAGTTCCCATGAAGGAGAGAGAGAGGCTCAAAAGTTATTTTTGTTTTTTGCTGTTGTTTTATAAACAACTGTCTTGATAACGGTAACTTAACGTGTTTATTAACACTTAAGCGAATGACAATATTCACATTTAGTGGTGTGTTTGTATCAGTCTTTTTAGATGGTAAATTTTAAGCCAAAAAAATAGAAAACAACAGCAACAGCAATAAAAAAATCGTCAAAAAATTACACAAGCAAAACAAGATGCCATAAATTATACACTTGTGAGTCTTAAAGAATTTTATTAGGTCTACTATCGAGGTTTTTTTTCAAGTATTTTATGCTTTGTTTGGTTTTGGTGACAACTTTTATTTATGAACAGGATGTGGGTGGCTTGAGCGTTTATTTTCTAAAACAAAAGACTTTAAATTGAAATAGTTCAAACTAAAATTTCTCCTTTCAAATTTTTTGTTTGGATTCAGATTGAAATTCAATTAAGTTTTTAATTGGATTAAAGAAAAAATATTTTCTAATTAAACAAGTAAATAAATCAATAAAGTATTTAATAAAAAATTAAAAAAAATTAAATAATTAAATCAATTAACCACTAAATTACCTTTCGCTACAAAACCTAAATACATTTTTGACAGGAGCAAATATTTTTGTCTGTGAACTTTTTACGAATAATTTATTGACCCTTGTTTCAAAGAGATTTGAAATATAAAAAGAGTCTGCTAAGGCGAAAGTAGGAAAAAATGTATAAGAAATCATGCAGTGTTTTTAATGTTTATTGGCAGAAAAGTTTTAGTACCGAAAGAAAAAATATAGAAACAGACTGTAGTAGACGAAGAACTAACCAATTGATGACAAACTGAATAAGAGTTGTGTTCTTGCATTTTTTTATTTCAGACTTCGCCATCAATTGAATAAATATGAATTGGAAAGAATAAACAAAAAAAAAAAAAAAAAAAGAAGTGGAATAGAAAAAAGAACGGGTCGTTGCGGTGTCCCTGAATTAATATAAAATTTATTTTTAAGATATCATCTATTTCTGAAAAAGTTTCACATAAATCTTATCCCACACCTCACTCTATCAAACGTCTTGAAAATTTCTTGTATAGATAGCTAGTAAGTCTAACGTAAAGCGTTCCCTTTAGAAGCCAACCTAAGACTCTTTAAGTAAGCTGTTGGATTTCAGATGCCTTATAAAATGAAAATTAAATATACTTTCCATAATTTGGCAAAAAGAAGTGCAGAGGGAGAACAAGGATCCCTGCTACTATTGCCGCTAAATTATTAGTAAAAATTTGAAATATTAACAGAAATAGTAATTAAAATGTCTGCCAGAACAAACGATAATAAAATCAAGACGTGCCTTTCCATAATAAAAATAAAAAATAAAAACTGGCCCTGAAGGAACGTCATTTTTAGGTATATAACTTCTTTAAAACGTTATAAGCTGGCGCTTGATAACTTAAGGGGTGTCCCTTTAGAAATACTGTTTTCAGCATATACGAGTATTGTCTCTGAATCGTAACAAAAACACTCCTAAAATTGTAATTTTTGCAACTGGGAAGCAATGTGACCTGCAGGTGTTTCATCAGAAGTTAGAAGCAAACAGTGTTGCAAAACTAAGGAAATGTTCTTAGCAACATGTTTAACGACTGCCAAATGTTTTCGGCAACATTTTTTTCTGTTCGAATTTGTGAAAAATGTTGATCAACATTGATTATGTCATGTGGACAATTTTAAATTAAAAAAAGGTATCTATTTCTCGATTTAAAGGAATTTAACGGTTATATTTTTTTTATGTGTTATAAATTGTTAAAAAAATATAAGCAGAAGACATAGGATCAGCTGTTTTTTTAATTCTGCATGAAATAATGACTATTTGCTTTATATTACAGCTTTAATAAAATGTTGTCTGAAACACTTCATATGTTTTTCCACAGTAAAAGCAGAGTAGTAAAATCGTATAAATCGCGAGGTGGACACCACATTTTAATTTCAAATTTTCCACATTGAATAATCAATGTTGCCAAACAATTTACACAAATTCGAACAGAGTACCTGGGTTTAGGTGGGAAATAATATGAGCTGTACCTCTTTTGTGAGATGTTGGAAGTAAAGATTATTGCATAAATTGCATAATTGATACCTCTATTTAATCGTTGATTTTTAAACAAAATAAATAAAAAATTAACAATTTCAAGAGACTACAACGGAGTACAGAACACGTTACTCGGTTGAGGGTTTGCTGCAACATGCTCTCAAAATCCCATATAAAAAACTAGTTCGACATTAATAAAGAAATAAATAAGCTGTACTTTGTTCATTTTGTAAAAAGTCAAGAAATGTATCTGGCTTTATGTTTAGCAACATCAAAATGTTTCGGTCAACAATTTTTTTAAACTGCAAAACATTTTAAAATATTTTAAATATTTCTTTTCAATTTTGCTTACTTCGATATTCAGATTTTGGTGTTAAATAAATTAAAAAATGTTTTCATACATTTGCTGCACAGGGTTCTGTAAAAGAAACTGATAAAGGTTTTAAGGTATTCTACTATTTGTAATTTTATATCTATAAAAAATGTTGCGTGTTGAGACTTTATAACTCACGAATGGGTAAACCGAACTCAATTAAATTTCTAAGGTTTGTTGGTATGTTCGTATAGGTTTATCTAAAGTTTGCATGAATTCAGTCGGTCGCGTTCGTGGGAAAAAAACGGGAATTTACGGGATGTACCGATTTTAATAAAACTTTAGAAAAAGAAAGAATATTCTTTGTTAACTTTGAGAAATATAAATTCAATAGGAGTGGGAGACGACAAAAGCGTCTGAAATTAGACGCAGCCAACGTCGGGTATAATATGCTAGTAGAATATAAAAACAAATCACTCCTACAATGTAGCGTATCGACCAACATATACCAATGAAAAGTCTTGGGTTTGAAAATGATGGTTTCTTACTGCCGACTATTTATTGATTAATCAGCTGATACTCACACATAAACAAAAAGTTAAACGAAGATAAAATTTTAATATGCACCGTAAAAGTTTGTAAATGTTTTTCTTTTAAATAATTATAATTTAATTTAATTTATTTTTATTAAAAGAGGTGACCCATAAAATTTTTGCATCCTCAAATAAAAGCAGAACTTAACTTATAAATTTCTAACAAAAAGTTATCCAATTCCTATTACGACATGAAACTTGTGCTACCTTGTGTATATAAAAAATAAATTTCAATGTTTGTTGGGTTATCGCACTCATATGCTCCTTAAATACTTCATAAATTATTTGATTTTTCTTTAAGATGTATGACTCGAAGCAGTCTATGAGATTTTATATTATTCATATGCTCCTGTCTATTTTTTTTTTGGTCTTCTAGTGCAACGTAAATCATTTGATTTTGCTGTAGATACTTTGTTATTCTCTTATGCTTTTGCATATGAAATTTATGGCCCCTAAAGCCTTTTTGGTAGAAAATATTTATTTTATTTCTTTTTCTTTTGTTTCTTGCAAACATTTACATTTTTAATATAAAAACATTTAGAAAAACATTAGCAATGAAGAGTTTTGTTTCTTTTTTATTTAAAGACTTTTGTCGGAAATTCATGGTGCATGTTTTAAACTTGAATTTGAAAGAGAAAGAGAAAGGAGAAAGTGGAGATATGAGTTGGGTATTAAGAGAGAGATTGTAAATAAACGTAGTAAAATTACAGTAAATCATGAGACAAATGTAGTATGAATTATATATTTTAAAAAGAAATCCATTGAGCAACATATTTTATCTAAAGTACTTAATAATAATTCTACAATAATAGAAAAAACATCAAATATGTATAAAAAAAAAAACTAATAATTCATTTTATGCAGTTTATTTTTTCGAGATCAAACATCAGATCATTGCACTAGTTAAAGTTATTTGATTTTTTTTGCTTAAAGTTTTAATGACATTAAGAGTTGTTTTTACAATAATTTAAAAAAAGATTTATTCTTTTCGAGACTTTTTATCGAAAATAAATAATACTTTTAATATCTTGTGAACTGAAAAATTCGTAAAAAACATAAAATTATTTAATGAATGCATTTTAAAATAATGTCAGAATAATATATTTTAAACCTTTAGATAACTGCGAAAACAAAGCTTAAAGCTTATACTGCCTTGTGGCTTGAATACGAGTATATAATAAGTTGCATAAGTTGAGGCGCTTCTACTACAGGGTGTATACTGGGATGGTATAATAATTTGATTTGCCGCCATTTTGGTAAACGTAAGTCTTGACAGTTCATATTTGGCAGTCATGAAGTAAACACGTGGCAAATTTATTGTGGAAAAATATTCGATAAAAAGTGTTGAAACATTTTATCAAACTTAATCATCGATTACTGTGACGATGAGAAAAATACGTCAAATGTTTGGGAGAAACAACGTGCTAACAAAACACACAATTTGTCGTTGTGTGAATGCTTTCGAAGAAAGACGGTCTGTAAGTGCCAGGCCTAAGCATCGACCACAACGAAATGCAAAAACGGCTGAAATTATTAAACTGAAGAAAGTGTTTAAAACAATATATCAATCTTAATTCGACGCCGTTTTAAGGAGCTTGGTCTTCAGAGAACAACTTTGGCCACAAGTTTACACAAGGATTTGCATTTGTTATCATTAAAAATCCAGTTGACACAAGAGCTTCTTCCACAAGATCATTTACGCCGCTAAACATACGCCGGAAAGGATAATACAGCTCTTCCATGACAACCCCGATTTTCATGAAAAAATCATAATGAGCGGTTGTGGGCAATAGAAAACCCTCAAGTCACCTTTGCATCCATTAAAAGGGACAGTTTGGTGTCCAATTTGTTTAGGAGGAATCATTGGAGCATATTTGTTTGAAAATGAAAAAGACGTAACGGTAACTATAAATGGGGAGCGACATTGTGATATGATTGAAAACCTTTTAATGCCACAACTGCTTGCTTTAGGCTTGATTAAAATGTAATATGAACAAGACGGTGCCATATCGCTCACACACAGAATTACAATGAAAACAAACAAAGTAGTATACCTTCCCAGCGGACACCCTGTACTAGCAAGCCTTTAGTTTACTGAATAAAGAAATTAAGCTATAAATAAGACGCCTCTTTTCTAAACAAAAGAAAGTAAATTAAAAATTTGCAGAAGCCTTGAATAGAAGAAAGTAAGTGTTTTTCGAAGTAGTGAAGTTACGTCTTTGGTAAGCAAAAAAGATGCCTACTTCGTAGCCGCAGTGGATGCACTGGTGAGTTGAATTTTACAATGGAATAACAATAGTGTAACCAGAGGTGGCTGAGCTCGTTATTTGCATTTGCTTAGTCAACAAATTATTGTGTAGCCGTAGTGGCTGACTTCTATAGGATGACTGTAGCTAAATAGAAGATTAGAAATTCAAATATCATAGTAGCCTTGAGTTACATAAAAAATTTCTTTGATGCGTGTGATTGCTAAGTCCGTTAAGGTGTCTTGTAATGAGATCGTAAGTCCCAGTATCACCCGATCATTTTAAGAACAAAGGAAAACAGTCTCTGAGAATGGGTTAAAAGGGCTTTGCTTGGTAATCAGAAGAGGAGAAAGAGAAGAAGAAAATAGTCCACTAACAAATCTGTAGCCTCAACGGCTAAGCCTCTTTCGTAAACAAAAGATAGTGAGGTTAAATTTTGTCGGAGTTTTAAAAAGAAAGTAAGAAACAGAACATAAAATAACATACTACAACAAAGCATTACATAACGTAACATAACATAACATAACGCAACATAACGTAATACAAAAATGACGTAATAATAAGAAAAATTATATTAATTAATTTTTAAATTTTTAAAATTCTTTTTTTCATGCTATTCTCCCGATTTATTATTTAAATCACCGATATTGATTATTGAGGGTCAAAGCACGTCTCGATGGCCATTTCGTTATCGCTTACTTAACTCTTCAGGAAACTTCTGACAAATATTTTAAATAAACTAACGATTTTTGTCTAAACAATAAAGCAAAGACAAAAATCAAGAGACGTGCTTTGACCCTCAATAATCAATATCGATGATTTAAACAATAAATCGGGAGAATAGCATGAAAAAAAGAATTTTTTTAAATTTATAAATTAATTAATATAATTATTTAAAAAATCCCGTTGTTTAAAATGTTTAATGAAAAATAATTTAACAAATCCCTGACAAAAATGCATGAGCTTGCCGTTTATCAATTGAAAACCGGAAAAATATTTACAGCAAAAGGCTGTCCTTAACAAGTTGCTAGTTATTGTTGCGTACAATAATACAACGAAAACATAGTGCCAGGATATAAAATGCAGAAATATTTTAAAGCAGAAAATCCAATCAGAGGAGAATAATTTTGGAAACATTATCCACCAATCTGGTTAATTATGTCGTACACAGTTTGCCCTTTATTTACCATAAAACTTTAACGATTTTTTTTTGTATAAATTAAAACTTAATTTTAATTTTTTAATTTCTAAAAGCCTTTTCTTGAATTATGTAACCAAATTAATACTGATATGAATAATTCTAGTGTTCTTATTTACAAAGTTATTTGGTTAAATAGATGATGTTTACAATGTACACAACCTTAAGTAGATAGATGCATAGAATGCTGATGAAGGACGTAGCGGTCCAGAAAGTGCAGCATTACATTGTGCTGGTGTCTAATTTTTCTTGTTTGTCTTTTTGAAAAACATCAGCATACATTTGTACAATAATTTTTCTTTCTAAAAAAAAAGATTTTTAAAAATTAAAATAAATAATTAACTAAAGCCAAAATAATTTCAATTCATTTAAAATGTCCTAATTTCATAAAAAATTAGATATTTTTTTAATTCTTTTTCTAATTTACAGAATTCACTAAACGATTTTCAATTTCCTTAAGTTATTTGCCAACTATTTTTTTTTTGTTTTTTTTGTTCTTTAGGAAAATCGTAGGTCGTGGCTTATATTTTAATTTGTTTTTATATCCTTCTTTTGTTGAAACTTCTTAGACGGTTTTGTTAAAAGAAAATGCAAAAGTAAAATAATTATATTGCACTTTAATGCAAGTTTATTGTTTTGAATATTAAAACGGAAATTAAGAAAGTTTTTCTAAATAAAGTAACAGGAAAAAAACAATAAGAAAACACAGAAGAATAAAGAGCCAAAAGGTAAGGAGAAGGAGGTAGAAAAAACCTGTAGCATAAAATAAAAATAAAAAATATAAATAAATTTAAAAAACATATTGTGCGACTTTTAGCTGATTATTGAAAATAAAAAGGAATGGTTAAAACTAGTTGAAAGAAGTAAAGTAACTGTTCTTCAATTAACATTGACGGATCTGGGAATTCTTGATGGTTATTAAATAATATAACAAAACTTTAGGTTTGTCAACAACGCTAGCGTCATAAGAAAGAATTCGCAGAAGTATCAAGGGTAGCCAGTTTAAAGCAACGCAATAATAAAAATTAAATAAATTTTGCAGGGATGGCACTGCTTATATATATTCCATAAATTTTATTTTTAACAAAATTTCGATATTTTTGTAATTTTTTTATTACAAATTTATAATTCGGAATGCTACCTCGTTGATAAATGATATTTTATTTTAAATAAAGCTACTATTTTCATAAAAGCTACCTTTTTCACAAGAAGCTACGCTTTTCACCCCTTTTTTCTGAAAGCTTCTTTTTTTCATTTACGAAAGCTTTTTTTTAATTGCCTTCCTACAAAAAAGTAACTTTTACTGTTAAAAACCACTGCTTTAAAAAAATAAGATTGATGAAAACCTTAATTTATTACAAAAAAATTGCTCCTTTCATAATAAGGCGCTTTAAAAAGTATTTTTCTGAATAAAAATTTACTTGTTAAAATTATAGTTTTTTTTATTGAAAATTTCTTATTTTTAAATTTCTTTTCTACAAAAAGGAAATTTTTTCCAAGTTGCTGGTTTTCATAGAAAGTTACTTTTTCAAAAAAGTTACTGTTTTTAAAAAGATCCCTTGTTACAAAAATGACTTCTTCCGTAAAGAACTACTGCCTTAAAAGAAAAAAAAACGTAATTGTTTAATTAACAGCTACCGTTTTTACAAAACATTTTCCCTTTTCTCAAAATGTACCGTTTTGTAAAAACTCCACTTGTCGCTGAAAATTTTTTAAAACTAAATTATCATAAAAAATATTTGTTTTTTATTAAAAACTACTTTTCTTCATTAAAAATTTATTTTCAGAATAAGCTTTTTTTATATAAAGCTACTTTGTTTATCATGAAAGGTACTTTTAAAATTTAAACAAATTTTTAAACAAAATATAAAACGTCTTGCGTGAAAATAAATCATTTATCAAAAAGCTTAACTTTTGTCAATCGACATTGCTTTAAAAACTAGTTTTCTCATTGAAAAGGTTTTTTTCTTAAAAAGTACTTTTTTCCGAAAAGTACTTTTTTTAAAAACAAAAATGGATTTATCAAAAAGTTCTCTTTTGTCCATCAAAACTACTTTAAAAACTAGTTTTCTTAATAAAATGTACTTAAAAATAAATGTACATAAAAAATAATTTTACCTGAAAAGTACTTTTTTCATAAAAAATAATTTTACCTGAAAATTACTTTTTTCATAAAAATTAATTTTACCTGAAAAGTACTTTTTTCATTGAAATTACTTTTTCTTGAAAAAAAATCCTGTTTTGATAAAAATAATTTTTCTTTAGAACTACTTTTGACATAAAGGTCTATTTGGCATAAAAATTATTATTCCACAAAGCCAACTATTTTCATGAAAAGCTACTATTTCAATAAAAATTAATTGTTTCAAAATATAGTTTTCCCGAAAGTGCCTTATGTAATAATTAAACCAATTAAAAAACATCTTTTTTCGCAGACAAATGCGGTTTTAATTGCAACAATTGTCAAAAATAGCAACAACAAAAAATTATGTTATTTCAACATTTTTGTTAAATTATCCTCTATTTTTTAAACCAAAATATAATAAAATGCATTACAAAATCAAACACAAATATGAAAATAAAAAAAAATAATGAAATTAATTAAGAAAGTTTTGTTTTTAAAATTTCTGTCATCTCTCCTCCTCATAGCCTTTATTTACAGCTATAATGTTAAGAGAAAAACTTTCAAAAAAGTCATTGTACTGAATTTAAAAAACCACGAACAACCAAACAAATCTCATTGTTATTCTTTTTATATATCGTATTTATGTATGTGTGCGTGATATTGAACTTAAGGCAGATTGAGTTTGAAAAAAGAGGAAAAAAACTTTGCAAACATTGATATTCTATGATTTACTGAACAGCAAACTTGGCAACAGTTTTGAAGGCACTTCATACTCAAGCAAAAGAGAAGTAGAAATCATATAAAAATACAGATGGTAGAGAAAACAAAGAAGGAAGAATATTGTGAGCGGTTAAAAACTCTTTTGCATTTAATCTTTTTTGTGTTTAAAATATTTTGTAATTTAAACATAAATTTATTAATGTTCTTTGCAAATATTATGCCACTTTTTTAATTAAGTAAACTTTAAGGGAGTGGGATACTTAATTAGAAACTTGTAAAGAAGAAATTAGCAAAGTGCTCTGGATCCCTTCGCTATTGGTTATGAATAGCAATCAATGTCACAAATATTCCTTTGACAACGAAAATGTTTGCGCCAAGCTATTGGTTCTATTAACTTTTATGCGATATGCGTTAGTTTCTTATTCTTTAAGATGTTCTTGCACATTATTGCGATGGGTTAATAAAAAAGTTTTTTAAAATATTGTTTTTGAGTCATTTATTTTATTTGTTTTTAGAACATTTACTTTCAAATTTATGCAAAAATAATGTTTAATTTTCTTAATGGTTGCGATTGGTTTTAATGCCACAACAGTTAGAATTAATAAAGAAATACTTTAAGAAAATTGCATGTTATTTAAAAAAAAATCATAATGGAATTTTTGTTAATTAAATGGGAAAACTTTAAATATGTTAAAATAAAGTACAAGACTGTAGTAATTTTGTTAATTTCTTTTAGCAACTCTTCTTTGAACAATTTTTACAATTTAAAGAAAAGATTTTAATTTTCCTATATTTTTTTTGTCAAATTAAAAATAAACGTCTATTATTATTTGAGTTAATTTTTGCTTAATTTTGATTATTTTGAAGTACTGCTTTAACAACATTTTACTAAATTCTATAGGGGCAAAGCTTTTGTTCTTATCAACCTTCTTTTCTGTGTAACAAAAAAAAAAAAAAAAAAAAAAAAATAATAATAATAAAAAAATAAAAGAATAACAGTCAATTTTAATTTATATTTATTTCTATGAAAATAAAAATAAATAAAATATTTTATGAAAAAGTGCAGTTTTATTTTTTACTTGATATACCCGGTGTACTTCGCTACCCGCCAATCTGTAAAAATAAAATAAACATTTGTAAGTAAATTAAATTAATAAATATATTAAATTATATAATAATTATTTTATAGGCGAAGTATCTGACTCAACGCCATTCCAGATGCTTCCTTTCTATGTCAACAACATTTTACGGAATATCCATGTTTTTCTTCGAGCAAAATACGTCTACATAACCACATTAGAATGCGTTACGATTTAAGTTTTCTGGATACTGATTCACTAAGAATAATCTTGTATGGGCAGTACTTAGCTCTCTCGTCCCTACCAGCAAGATTTTACCTGAAATTTCACGTTATTTTAAGATAAGCCTGTATCAAATTTATAGAGTGTCACTCTTTTAGTTTTTATTCGAAATTGCCCTTTTATTCTAGAAAAACGATGTTAAATTTACTAAAAAAATATAGAATATTTAATAATTAATTTGCCTGAAGACTACCCGTCTACCACGTCCTATTCCGCCAAAACTTTACTCAAAGGCTTATATTAGCATCGCATAAGTGTATCCCAAATTACGAGAGTGCGACCATGCAGTTTTTTTTTTATAATAGAATAATATTAATTATATTGTAGCGGGTGGTTAATTTTTAGGGGCCGAGTTTGTATGAAGCATAAATTATTTAGGAAATTATTGTCATTTCTTTTTAGTTTGATCGATCAATTATGTATGAAACAAAAAATCGCCAAATAGCCGCTTTAAATTTTCGATGATGCTGAGGCATAACTGAAATTCTATGTCTTCAGTGTGCCGAAGTATAGCTCTTGAATTATTGCTGACCTATCGATGTAAACCTTTTCTTTCAAATAACCCAAAGAAAAAGGTCAAACAGTGTCAAATCACAAGATATTGGCGGCCAATTGGCGTCGCCACTACGTGAGATAACACGGCCGTTGAATTTGTCGCGCAAAAGAGCCATTCTTTTGTTAGCTGTGTGTTAGGTGGCACCGTTCTGTTAAAACCACATATCGTCCACATCCATATCTTTCAATTCGTGTTATAAAAATTTCATTATCATCTCACGATAGCGACAAGTTGAGGTGGACGGCTGTTCAGCCACACTATCGCGAACAGCAGCAATGTTTTCTGCAGTACGAGCTGTACAAGCATGCACTGGTGTTTTCACATCCCCTACAGACCCGGTTTACACAAATTTTTGCACAATTTTTCCGATTGTACGCACATTTGGACGATTAAATTGTCCGAAAACATCACGAAGTGCACGATACGAATTTTCATATTTCATAAGAAGTGTGAATAACTTTAACGCCTTGCTTGAAAGAATTATTATTAATTACGTGGTATGAGGTTTTATCCCGTTCCCCTTCCTATACCGCCAAGCCTTTACTCCAAAATGCACGTTATTCCTAAAGATGCTTATTTCAATTTTAAATTTGTTTTAGTTCTCAAGATAATAGGATAATTGTATGAGGGACGTAAACACTTTTTGAAAAATTACTCCATGTCTTCAGTAAATCGGGTCTTAACTTTTAAAACTATTAGTTTTACCGATTGGACTGATATAATTTACAGAAAAATTAGTAAAGACACATACTAGTTAGAGTTGTGTAGTTCGTATACGACCTAGTTCAATTGAAAGACTCACTTAATTGAACTATATGGAGAGCGTTCTTTTTACTGAGCTCTGTTGCTCAGTTACTGAGCGCCTTTTATAGTTCATCATTATTTATATAAAAACAAACATAAAAATACAACTTGAGTGTAATCTTAAAACTTATTTTGGTACAAATTAAGGAAAAACATCCTTTTGTAATCAGAACATAAAGGGTCATCCAAAAAAACGCGCCTACATGTTTCTTTGAAATAAAACACAAACTATTTGCAATTTTTTCAAGCTGTTTTTTTTAAGTATGATCCATTACAATTATAAGTGGAATAGAATATCATTCAAATGTCCACCATGACTGTGTCTGCAGACATCAATCCGAATATAGAAATTTTCAATGACTTTCCGACATGTTGCTGGTGTTATTTTACGAATTGCAACTTGAATGTTGTTCTTTAGATTATTAATTGTTTATGGCTTGTTAGCATACACTCGACTTTTTAAAAAACCTCACAAAAAAAATCTAATGGTGTTAGATCACATGACCTTGGAGGCCAATTGAAATCTGCATTTCGTGAAATTACACGTTGAGGAAATTTTGATCGCAAAAGCGTAATGTTTTCTCGAGTTGTGTGACATGTAGCACCGTCTTGCTGGAAATAGACGTCAAACACATCAATATGATTCAACTGTGTCCATTAAAAGTCTCTCAACATTAATTGGTATCGCTCAGCATTCACAGTAACAGCATTTCCAGGATCATCTTCGAAGAAAAATGGCCCAATGATTCCATTTGCTTAAAATACCACCAAACAGTAACTTTTTGTGGGTGTAGAGATTTTTCATGAATAACACGAGGATTTTCATCACCCCAGATACGACAATTTTGCTTATTGACGAATCCATCCATTCTGAAATGAGCTTCGTCACTAAACAAAATTTTTTTATATTATTATAAACAAAATATCTTTTAATTTTTAAAGGTTTAAAAAAATAAAGTCTGATAAAAATGCATACTTACATATAGAAGAACTTTAAATTGTTTTTTAGTTGCACAATTTTTCATTAGTATGTGTGAATATGTTGTTAATTTGTGTGAGCTAAACAAATCAACTGGGTTCGCTCAATTGTTTTCTGCTCACTGATTGAGCAATTGAGCTAAACAACTAAATTCGATCATTTGTTTGAGCTCACTAAATGAACGAACTAGTTCGTTCTAATGATCTAAACAAAAAAGAGCACTCACTTTAAGGAGCTGAAAAAACCCAACTCTAATACGAACATATATTACTTTTACTATACATATATACAGATAACATACCGTGCAATCATATTATGTAAACATATGACTTCGTAACATAAATGTACGTAGAATATATTTAATTACATTTGCATACAAGTAAAAATATGAATGTTCAAGCTTGTAATATATTGATCATATTTCTGCGTATAATTTAATTTTACGTATTGTGATATTTTATTTATTATAGTGTTTTATTTTTTCATATTTCATATGCAATGACTATCTGTTCAGAAATATGAAGACAATTCAATAAGTAGAATATATATGACACATATTAAATTAAACTTAACATGGAAAACACAAAACTAATTTTAGTGTGAATGATTGAAGAATAACTGACACTACTGCACTACTACTATACTGTTTTCTTTTATTAAGAAAAATGCATAACTTTAAAAATCAAAGGGTGTGCCCATACAACACACATGACTTTTGCCTGTCAGTGGAATCGTAACGGACATCCATGTAAAATTTTAGCTAAGCTCGTATATAGTAATATAAAAATTACCTTAAATATTAAAGGGTATCCCCAAAGGTGAAGTAGTTTGACCCATATGGCCGTATCTTTTAAACTGTTACAATAAAACACTTGAAAATTGCACAGCATTTTTATTTATATGTCCATCAAGTATAAAGATTTAAATTAGAAATTATAGGGTGTCCCCATAGGTGATGTTACTTGATATGTATGGCAAAGAAAGATACTCGCAATTTATATAAGTATATAATTGTGAACATACATAAAGAGTTAAAAGGTGACCTAATAGTTGACGTCTTATTGACTTGTATGGCCCCATCCTTTAAAAAGTTGTAGTTAAACATTTGATAATTTCTTAGAATGTGCAGTTCTATGTCCGCTATAAGAAAAAGTCGAAAGATTTAAATTTAAAAATTAAAGGGTGTGCCCATAGGTAATGCAATTTTATGTAAATTTATATACTTGTCTTTTAAACCGTTGTAGAAAGAGAATTGAAATTTACGTAAAATATATATAACAATTGGTTTCATGCCCTGAGTTCATATCCTAGCTACGGCCAATTTTTCATCCGTTTTTCTGATAAGTGTAAAGATTTTTCTTACAATTATATATTACAGTGCCCTTCTTAATCAATGTTGCTAGTTGGCAAAGCAAAAAAGTAAATAAAATTATCGACCAGCTTTAAAAACTAAAATGCGTCCACTTAACACTAGAGGCACTGGCACACTGTTCTTAAAATAAACAAAACGTGCAACGGCTGAGTTGTAAAGAAATGAAATACTCTAGCTAACATTCCTTTTCATCCTTTATCTTGTCTGCTTTAACCCTTTAGAAGACATTATTGCTCAAGTGTTGCTGCTCCACTTTGCATCTATAAAAGCCGATGAGGCTCAGCTGAAATTTTCTGCTTATTGGCATTTCAAATGTGCAAACTCTTGCAGAATTGTTGGCTTTTCTTTTTCTCAAAACTTTGATTTAAATCAAATAAATGTTAATGCATAAATTCATTTACACGTACAACTATTTGAAACGTGCGTGTATAAGTCTACTTCATCGGTATGTGTTTGTTTGCTGTTGCTATTATATTCAAGGGTGTATGTATGTGTGTGTGAAAATAATTGCAATAAAGTAATAAAAATAAATCTTAATAAAAATGCTACAAAAAAACTGAAATAAAATAAAAAAATAAAATAAATGAAAAAGGACGCCTTAATTACATCAGGATTTCAAAATATATTGTAGAAGAAAAAAAAATAAAAATTTAAATAAATGTTGTAAATCAAGAGATATTTAATATAAAAGATTTAAATAGGTTTTATTTAATTTAAAAATTGGAAAAATGGTTTAAATGTTGAGTCGTTATTTTGGTCTCCTTGTGTTGTAATATTGGCCATCTACTTTGGCTACAGAATACTTAAGCGGTATTGCCCTAAAATTCAATAATAACCGTCTAATATTCGAATTTAATATTTTCGTTTTAAAGAGATTTCTTACGAGCATTTACACAGAAAAAAGTTTTTCCAAACTTTTTAATTAAATATTTAATTGATTGTATATTTGTTTTTAATTAAATACATAATTGAATTAAATATAATCTTAATTAAATTTTTTCTAAAAAAAGTAGAAATCTTGAAAGGTTCATAAACCATTTTTTATTGTGCACAGCTCTATGACTTTTTTTCTGCCCTTAAGATTCTAACCCTAAGTAAGACCTCAGCTCATATTGGTGAAATTATTCGTCAAAGTCAGCAGAAATTAAAATAACATTAAACTGATGCTTTCATAGTAACTCTAAGCGGAGAATTGTAACCGTTTTTTTGACTGCTTTAATTTATAACAACAGTTCTTTTTTGGTCCTTTGATGGTTGTTTACAGAAGACATGATTAAAATAGAAGGCTGGAAGGGTAATATGCTTGTCTAATTAAACAAGAAAATCCTGGTTCGAGCCTCAACGGAGTAATCAAGATTGTCGAAGACACTGTCTTAAAAACCTAGACTTGACAATCCCAGAGAGCGAGAGGGAGTTATGAAAAGTTTTTTTTTATATAAAGAAAAGTAACACTCAGGCAATAATGCCTACTTAATAATTGTAACTTATTTGGAAAGGGATAGTGTAGAAACTATAGGTGGTGAAGAAAAGTAACGGATAGAACTTTCATTTTTTCACAATATTGTAATTGCATGTTATGTGAGACAGCGCGGTATTAACAGGCGCAATGCTTTTTGAAGCTGGTATAGCCATTTTATATATTTTTTTACTTCGCCAACAATTTGCTGTTTTTTCTTTCTATATTAGTATATAGACCTTAATAAATATTTTTGAAAGAATAAAGTTTTTAAATTGACTGTGGCTGGGTTACAAACCCAGGCCAACGAATCAATAACAGCTCAGTAGTCAACGTGCTAACCATCAGATATTGATAAGGAATCGTAATGTTCTAGTGGTTAAAGAGGCATCAAGGAGTCATTATAGTTTAGAAGAAAATCATCTATACAAAGCCAAAAAGGTCTTAAGCAATTTGGAATATAAAAATCCTTCTTTATATTAATTGTGTAGTAAATTTATATTAAATTTTATACGCTTTTATTTAAACAAGACAACTGAATAGAGCTCGCATGGTTATGACCCCTTAAGCGTAAAAGTAATATTAATTTAAAACAAACATATGAATATCAAAAAAAAAAAAAAAATATTTAAATGTATCATACACAATGTAACTGCTGTACTATCCGGAGAAATTCTCTCAACATGAAAATTTATTAAAAATAATGTGTGTGTGTAAGCAACCATGCTTTGGAGAAAGCAACGAGATACAATTTCATTTAATATTATTTAAATGTTTATTGATATTATTATTTTAATATTTATTATACGAGTACTTTAATAATAGTGTTTATTTATAATTTACAATTGATAAATATTTTTCCACAAAAAAAAAAAAAAAAAAAAAAAAAACAAAATGATTGTAAAATAATGTGTACGAGAATTAGTATAATATGCAATAAAAAATAAATGCCTACCTGTTGACTATTCAATGATTGGGTATTTTGCATAACTTTATCTAAAATATGCAAAATTATTTCTGCGGCCATTTCACGTTCCAGCTGAGTGCCTTTTAGTTGTAAATAATTATCCAACTGTAAATGGTAAAATAAATAAACAAAATTAAAAATAAAAATTCAAATAATTTATATATTTTCATTTAAAATTAAATGCTTTCATAAAAATAACGACTTTTTGAAATTTGTTATTTGTGTCAATTTTTTTTGCGACATTTCTATGTGAATGAACCTAAGTTTATGTAGATAAGAGAGTAGCACACAACCAAAAAAACAAAAATCCACTTTTTGAGACAGATTTTCTTTAATATTAGAAATGTAATTGCTAAAGACGACACTATAAAAGCTTTATTGTTATATCTGAGAACTATTACAGAGTATATAAATACGCCAAATAGTTCCGATTAGTCACTTGACTAATTTACTAATGACTTTAACTTTTACTTCTGTTATAAAAATTGCTCGCTAGTTTATAAATTATTTATTATATTTTTAGTCGAGTTAAAACATCTAAATTGTTTTAATATAGAAAGATCTGGCACCTCGTCCTTGTTGCATTTTGTGAATGTTTTTAATACTCTTAGGTAATAAACAATAAGGAGACCGCTGCAGCGATAACTGAACCATAATAACTGCGTTCTTTGTATGTTGACAACAATTTAAAACAATACACGCTTTACTTATATGCACAAACAGCTATGCCACTAAAAATTGCAAATAATTTTTTAGGCGAGTTTAAACGTCTAAAATGTTTTAATGTAGAAAAATCTGGCAGCTCGGTGCAGCAAAATGTAAAATAAAATAACTGCGTTGTTTGGTAAATTTTTGTTTAAGTGTGTGTATGTAGGCTAATCACAGTTTTGTTTTAGACGGGTAAAAATATTACCAACTTTTTCGTAACACAATGTTTTAAGTCTTTGCCTCTCGCATGCAGCACTTATTATGGTATGAAGATTTAAATGAAAATATGTTGTTTGTTAATAATTTATTTTCTAGACTCCTAACACTGGATCTTTTTTTACAATATTTTTCTTAACCAAATGTTAGTTTTTTTACTTGCACATTTGCTTGCTTCCTGTCTTGTGTATCTGTTGTAAAATTTGCAAGATTTAAAGTATTTAAAGCTTTCATAAAATTTTAATTTTTGTTATAACTTTTCAAAGATTGAAAAGAGATTTGCTTGTTAGTTTGTAAGATAAAACTGTGGTAAAATGTTTTCTAAAATCCTCAGAAAGACTGTGAAATTGCAACTTCAAGATAATGTCACACTTTGTGATGAGAACTTAATTCTTTCCAAGAATTATAGTTTTCAAATATATTTTGTCTTGTTTGTTTTAAGATAAAAGTAAATACAAATTTAATAAATGAAATTTTACAGACGAGTAATTTACCTCATGCAACATATCGATTAGAAAACCAGCTTCTCCTGGTAAAAAATGTTTAAATCTCTTGAGTGTATAATTCAAACATGATTTAAGCAGTTCCGATGTTGAAGTCTGCTGAAAACCCGACATCAAGGCATGAAACTTATTATAAATTACTAACAATTCATCTCGAATGCAATTGCTAAAGTCCGGTGACAGCCAGGTAGAATTTCCCTCATCTCGTTTTTCACAAGTACGACGCGAGAAACCTTCAAAACCTCTGGGACAATCAGATATAACAGCTAAACCACCCGGTGCACTTGTAGGCCAGTGCACAGCAAATGTCGTTTCGGCATGACAAACATGCACCGCATTACGATCGATGACAGTGATATAGACACTTTTCGATACCGGCTTCACTGTATTCGATACTACACAGGAATATTCAGCCGATTTTTGTATATTATTGATTTTCAGAATACTACCATCTGGATAGAGATCTTCCCACATAACTGTCTTAGGATCTGATTGAAATAGGTTGCCATTACGAGTCCAGCTGTAGCCCAATTGTGCGTATCTTTTAATATCATCATTGCCAGGCGATAAGCAGCGTACTCTTAGTGAATCACCTTTATGAAGTGTCACACTGGCTGGATCAACTCTTAGACGGGGAGGAGATTTTATATGCACATGCAGCGAACGGCACTGTTGAACGCCCCAATCAGTAACCTGCAAAATAAGAGAGGGAGCGGATTTTAATAATAAATAGCAACTTTGCAAAAGGAGCATTTTAAATTAATGTTGTTTTTAAAAGGTACTTTAAAAGGAACTGATTTTTTATAAAATACTTAAAAAAGTACATTTAACAAGTTGTCTTTTCAAAACATACTTTTTGTTGTCTCCTTTTTTAATAAAAATTTTAAAAGTACTTTTATAAAGAGTACTTTTCTGAAGGTACTTTTTAAAAAATTATAGATTTTAAAATGTGCAGAAATAATTACCAATGTATATAATAATAATTATGCTAAAATAATTACCAATGTATTTATTAATAATTATGCAAAAGATGCATTTTATAATATTTTTGTTTTCAAAAGGTACTTTTTTAAAAGAAACTGTTTTTTCAAAATTACTTTAAAAAAAAAGTACATTTAAGAAGTTATCTTTTTAAAACACATTTTTTGTTTTCGTCTTATGAAAGCCAATTTTCTTAAAAATGTTTTTTAATAAAACTTTAAAAAGTTGTTTTGTAGAGAGTACTTTTCTGAAGGTACTTTAAAAAAAATTTAAGATCTTTAAATGTATAAAATACTTACCAATGTCTTTTATAATAATTTTGCAAAAGATATATTTTTAAATGTTGTTGTTTTCAAAAGGTACTTTATTTAAAGGAACTGTTTGTTCAAAAAGTTCTTAAAAAAGTGCTTTTAATAAATTGTCTTTTTAAAACACACTTTTTGTTATCTTCTTAATAGTGTTTTTTAATAAATCTGTAAAAAGTACTTTTTTAAAGAGAACTTTTTTGGAGGTACTTATTAAAAAGCTATAGATTTTGAATGTACAAAAATAATAGCCAATGTATTTAATAATAATTTTGCAAAAGATGCATTTTATACTATTTTTGTTTTAGAAAGGTACTTTTTTAAAAGGAACTTATTTCAAAAATACTTTTTAAAAAGTACTTTAAATAGTCTTTTCAAAACATAATTTTTGTTGTCTGCTTTTGGAAGTTATTTTTAAAATAGTATTTTTTAATAAATCTCTGAAAAGTACTTTTTCAAGAGTACTTTTTAGAGGCACTTTTTTAAAAATTATAGATTTTGAAATGTACAAAAATAATTACCATTGTATTTAGTGATAATTCTGTAAAAGATGCATTATATACTATTTTTGTTTTGGAAAGGTACTTTTTTAAAAGAGACTGTTTTTTTCAAAAATACTTCTTAAAAAAAGTACTTTTAATAGGTTGTCTTTTTAAAACACTTTTTTTTTAATTTTGTTATGGAAGCCAATTTTTAGAAATTGTTTTTCAATACATTTTTAAAAAGTACTTTTTTAAAGGTACTTTTGTGGAGGTACTTTTTATTTTTTTTTAATATTTAAAAAATTACCAATGTATTATATACATTCTTTTAATCTTTGCCATCATATTTCCATTTTGTTTGCAGTAAGAAATCGTTAATAATTATGTTACAGGTACAGAGATAAAAAAACTCAATTGAAAAAAGTGTTAAGGGAGTAATATAAATTCTTGAGCTTTTAATGCAATTTGTAGAGACCGATAATTTTTAAAATACTCATTCCTAAATTTGTGCTCAGCCTGCGTATTTTCTCGAAATTGTCAACTTGTTGCACTTTTGCTTGAGAGTCCGAAAGACACCTTTAACGGATTTTAGTGATTTATTAATGCGCTGAAGGCATTATAAACATCTGTTATTAAAATTCGAAGCCCAGTTTGTTATATGAGAAAGGGTGAAATAAATATTGTTCAAGCAATATTTCAATTCCCATTTCTTTAAAATAAAAAAAAAAAAAAAAACTTTTACAATAAAGTGAATGAATGTGAGGTCTTTAGTATGTGTTGGTATCTGGCTATAAAATGTCATTAAATACGAGTGAATTCATCATGAAATTATTGTCCGCATTAAAAATACTTAATACGATTTTCTTGTTTTATCATATCACTCTCGCCTGTTCTCAGTGTCGCTACTTTTAGTAACCATTAAAAAAATGTCTTTTCAAAAAATTAAATGTATAAAAATAAATAAAAAAGTTTATCAGGGATATTTGTTGTTAAACGTGGTTGTTGCATTCATAAAAAAGTTACCGAAAAGAAAGAGAAAATTAATTTGTGTTGACGTTGTAAATAAAATTAAACAAGCGTGTACGTACACACATATGCATGCACGAGGATGTCAGTGTGTTGTTATTAAAATGATATTAAATACACTGGCAAATATCTACCTATTTTTTATATGGAATGGAGAGAGTGTGTATGTGTGTGTGTGTATGTGTTTCGTGACTATGAACACAATTTGTTTTTAATTATTTACTTGAAGTTTTAATGTCACGTATTTTTATACGCTTTTCTTACTACTCTGTCTTCAGCCATGACGGTTGGTTTGCTAACCAATTTAAATCATAAATTAAATCATTAAACTGTTGTAACAAAAATCTCATAAAAAAGTTTATTTGCTGCTTCTTTTGGCGGTTTTGCTATTTCTTGTTTTTTTTTTTAATTTTACTTTTTATGCGATATTTAAGAAAAATCGTAAAACAACATGTTTTAATTATGTATCTAAAGGAAGCTTGTTAAGCTGATATAATAATAGAAGTGAATTTTCCAAATAAATAAACAAAAAATTTAAAGCCATAATCGACCATAACGAATCAAATATACCCTTCATCAGGGAGGTATTAAATATTGGCTTTACTTCGACTTCGAAATTGTTAATAATTATTATATATCTCTTTTGTGAAATTTGGTTTTTTATTTTAGCTTTATGTAAGGAGGGGCCACGCTTTAATTTTAATTGCATTTACGAAACTATTTACAGCGAAAATAGTAAGTAATTTGGCTAAATTTAAAATAAGGTCCTGTATATATAACGATAATATTGGGACACTTTTTAATTTCTATAGTTCCTTTTTTTGTAAAAAACTAGAAATGTATTTCCTACAAAAGAGCTTTACTATCGGGACACCCTTTATTTCATTTCATTTTATTTTAATTTTTTTATTTATACTTATAGCAGACATAGGAGTACATACTTAGCGCATTTTTCAAGCGTCTGTCTATAACGGCTTAAAAGATAAGGCCATATTCATCAAAATCGCGTGCTCTATGGAAACACCTTTTAATTTATTGTACACACTTTTTTTATAGTGTATATATTTGCACATGCTCTAAGCAAGTTCTATATGTCTACCTGCTGCTGTTGAAAAAATAGGGCCATATACATAAAAATAAGGTCACTGTAGGAACACCCTTTAGATTTCAGTTTTATCAGTATTTTTCCGTGCTTGATCTTAAAGCTGAATCAAAAAGCTGAAACTTAAAGTGTATGCAGATTGCGGCTTAAAAGTAAAAATACTTTTATGCAATTTACATTACCATTGGGTCACCCTTTAATTTAATGTTTTGTTTATTACACATGTTGCTGTTGCAGAAATATTTATAGATAAACTGTAAAAATTGGAGTTTCTGACCATCAATGTTGAAAAATAACAAAATCACGTCACTTTGGGAACACCCTTTAATTTTTTAGTATTCTTTGCAAAAGCGTCTTCTGTGAAAATTTCAAGAAATTACCTCTTAGGACCTTATATAAAGGGTGGTGACAGAAGAACAGACGGACAGACAGGTGGACAGACATGCTTTATCCCTCTCACCCTGTATGTACGTAAGCCCAAGAATGAAGTTTTTTAAATAGAATATAAAATTTTTTAATGAAAAACTAAAAATTTAATAAACAAATAAACCTTGAAACAGCCCGGGAATGAACTCGAACCAAAAAACAAACTTCGGTGAAACTTTAAATTTTTAATGAACTTTTGAATTATTGTTAGTTTCAAGGTACTTCTTTGTACTTTTTCGGTTTTTTATCAATTTGCTTTTAATTAAATTTTTAAAGTGGAGACTGTACTTGTTGGAAAGTTTTATTCTTGTGATGCTGTGATATTCTTTTGTCGTAAGATTAATAGAAGTTACATATGTGTTTAAAATGGTGGCATTAATTATCTCGCTTAAATGAAATTTCACATTAAAATGAGAAGCTGTTTTAATTAAAGAAATTTAATTAATAAAATCTGAACAAAAGTTTCATTAAAGATTTATTAAAATTGCAAAATTCATAACAACAGTTTAATATTTTTTTGCTTTCTGTCCAAAAATTATTTGTGAACTTTTCCAAAACTTTCGTCATTATTACTTTCAATAATTTTCCCAAAAAGCTCAATGACTTTTTACTGTTAAAAAGTTTTGACATTGATTTCTGTTGCTAAAAATATATAAAATAATAACAACAGCTACAATTACCAAATATATTTTACTTTTATTTATTTAACGAACTCTTACATAACTCCTTTGTTACAGCTATTTGTATTTGTGACATTTTACTTATTTTTGTCATTTCTTTTATCCGAAATATTATTGTAGTTTGGTATTTTTTTTAACAACACGTTGCTCATACATTATTCAACAACATATTGCAACAAGAATAAATTAATCAGTTGTATAATAATAAAGTTTTGCTTTAAGGGGCGTATGAAACACGTGTATAAGAAATAATAATAAAAGAAATACGATACAATTAATTCAAGAGTTAATAAGAATAAAAAATATATGAACGCTGGAGTTAAATTATTATTTTTTATGTGCTATAAAATCTCATTTCTTAGTAAAACTTTATTTAAAGCATTCGCTTTGGAATCAAGAGTTAATACTAACACATCACAACTTTGCTCTTTGCTTAAAAATCTGAAACATGTCACAATAATTCATTTATTTTTCTTTGTCACAAATTTTTGTTTAATAACTGACACGCAAAAGTCCTAACAGCTTTATACAAAGAATTAATTTTTTTCTGCAAGAATTCACTTTTGTCAGAAATAACCATTTTGTTTCTGTCCCAAAAAAAATTTTGTCCCAAAAAATCACTTTTATCCCAAAAAGTCACTTTTGTCCCAAAAAAGTCATTGTTATCCCAAAAAGTCTTGTTTCCCAAAAATTCATTTATGTCGCGATACATCACTTTTGTCCCAAATTTTACTTTTATCAAAAACCGTAATTTTTTTTTAATAAAAACTTAATTTAGTCACAAGAATTAATTTTTCTATGCTAGAGTCAACATTATCCCAACATTTTCATTATAGAAAATTTCAAAATTATTTATAACGTTACTGGCCTTCTTCTTTATCATTTTTTACAAATTTTTGTTTGTGTCACAATTAAAATTTTTGAAACCCTAACTGCCGTCTTCATGAAAGTTTTGTCGTAAAACACATTTCGGAGTTATTTTTTATGAGTATGTTAGATATTCACTGTTGTCCAAGAAATTACTTTCAAAATGAATATTCACTCTTTAAATAATTAAATTGTGACAAAAATCATTCATCTACATTGTCATATAAATGAATTTCTTATGAAAAGCAATTTGTTTCACTAAGAAATTTGTTCCTTAAATATTTTTTTTCATATGCTATTTCCGCTATCAATATTTTAAAAAAATGCTAAGAAGAAAAAAATTGAAAAAGGAAATACCACAAAAAATATTAACAAAATTGCAGCTTAAAACAACAATAACAAAACTAAATTGTTTCCGTTTGTATTTGTGATGATGATTTGGGGACAACGAAAATTTGCAGCAAATTGTTTGTTGCAATATTTATGTGGAATATTAAATAAATATATTGAAAATTAAGAACAAAAATAAGGAAACCTAAGAAAATAAGAACGTGATTCAATTTTATTGTCGTGCTGCAGATTATTTTATAACAAAATTGATTAAAAAACACAAACCAAATATTATCCTCGTACATCTTTAAAATAATACTGGCTAAGATTGTCAAACTTCCAAAAATATTGATAAAGCAAAAGTAGGCGTGGCGACATCTATAAAAAGTTACTATTTACTATCATATACCTGCAGAATTTTAGGAGATAGAGCTCAGTTTTTTGTGAGTTACTGTTTTTGTGTTATGAAAAGCTTAATAAAAGTTAAGTAATGAAATTAAAGTAGTAGGCGTGTAACTACACCTTTAAAATTGAAAGATCACAAATTGAGTGAAACTAACTTTGTAAATAATTGCCTTAATGGGACAGAAAAAATGGAACTTAAACTATGGGCGTGGCATCTCCATTAAATAGTTAATTTGTTGGGCTTACATATATATAAAATTTTATAGTGGGCGAGATTGTCAAACTTCATGTGAGTAATTTTGTTGTTAACTATACATAAGACTCGAAATATTATCGATTTAGATAAAGTGGGCGTGGCGACTTTTTTGGAAACTTAATATTTACTATCATATAGCTAAACAATTTCAATTATTAGAGCTTCAAATTTTTGTGCTGTGAAAATTTCCTTAAAATGATATAATAAAAACTAAAAAAAGTGGGCGTGGCATTCCACATCATAGTGTATCAAAAACTTTATAAAAAATGATCTTGCAATTGTGTACCAAGTTTCTCTGTTAGGAAATGGCTTAAATAGTTTAAAAAGGAACATTTGTATTGTGGGCGTGGCATCTCCCATTCAAAGTCTATAAGTATTAATTATTACATAAGATCGTCCAACCTGATTTAAGTTTCTTTGTGGCTAATTATATTTAGCATTTTATTTATTTGAGGTACAAAATTATCGATGTAGGAAAATGGGCGTGGCAACTACTTTAAAAACTGAAAATTAATTACCATATAGCTAAGGAATTTTAATACATTGAGCTTGGGAGTTTTAGGAGTTATGAGAATTATACAATAAAATTAAAAGAACTTTGAAAAGTGGGCGTGGCAAACGTCATCATCATTTAGCTAGAAATTTATAATAAAGGTTTTTGTTTTAAATTCTTTGAAGGTAACTATGTTTTTAAGGGTCTGCCGGGCTAAAGTGGCGAAATTTACATTGTGGGCGTGGCATTAATTAATCGACAGCAGTGCAGGACCTTTGAAAAAACATATTAGTCATCGTGTTTGTGGAAAGCTAGTTACAGCGATTAAGTTTAAAAGTTTTCTGTAAGTTATTTTGCTGTTGAAGAGCGAGGTCCAACCTTCAATGGCGAAACCGCTTAACCCATTATGGAACCTTAAGTACAAGTCATTAATTTAATTTTATCCATTTAATAATATTTTATTTAATAATAATTTAATATAACTCATATTAGGTAAATTTTTTTTTTATTTTTTTTTACTTTTCTTTTTATTATTATTTATTTTTTTTTTTTGTAAATGTTACATTTTAATTTAGTAAATGGGACTGAAGTAAGTCTCATTAAATTACACGCCTGCCTGAGTTGCTCGTTATTTGCTAACGCGTTTCTTACTGCATGTTTGGGTTGGTCTTGTTTTAAATAAATAAAAATATTTTTCCATACAATTTTTTTGTAGTTCCTAATATAAAAAAAATATCAAATTAGGTTTATTTTCTGGTTGTTAGGTGGGACTACGATTTTCATTTCAAGTCTTAAATAAAAAATAAAAAAGTTTAACTTTCTTTGTCTGTTTTCAATTTTCTTTTAATTCTGCTTAAGGGTGTTGTATGTGTGTGCGTTTGTGGGTGGGTGTGTCTTTGATACTTTTTTGGTTGTATTTTTTTTTGTTGGTTCATTGATCTTCTAGGGTTGATTGGCTTCTAAGTCAATAAGGTAAAATATATAATTTTTTTCTTTTGGCAAAATGTCTAGTCTAGTATTTAACTAAGGCAATCAAACTAAAAATACTACATTCAAAGGAATAACTGTAGTAATAACTGTATCTAGCCGTGCACATAATTTATAAGTTTTTAAAACTAACGACATGTTGTTAAAGTGGTTGATTTTTTTCTGTTTGCTTTGATTTTACTTTGATTCGTGTAATGTAGGAACAGAAAAATATTGATATTATCTTCTCTTCTTATTGGAAATAAGGCAAACTTAATTGAAATGAATAGTAATTAAATCAGTAGAAACATATTAAAATTTCAAAATTTGTTCAAGCCCATTTGAGAGGACAAATGTCTGATTAAATGTGTAGTTGAATTTTCATTCGAAATAAATAATATGATGAACAAAAGTATATCAAATTAAAATTCCGAGCAATTGTTTTAAAAAAAAAGTTTTATTATTTTCAGATAAAACTTTTATTAAATTTTTAATTAAATAAATTATATAGCAAATTAATAAATAAGTGCAATATGGCTCTTAAATAAATAATTGTTTAAGTTATATATTTAAATAAAAGAAAAAATTTCTAATTAAATAAATAATTGAATCAATTAAAAATTTAATTAAATTCAATATGAAAACAAATAAAACTGTAAAAGATACAAAAACTTTTTTCGGTGTATTGTCGTTTTAAAAATTTGTGTCTGGGTTTAAGGGTAGGGGGATTAAGAAGCTGACTCTTATGCTGTAAAATGTATGTGCTAACATTTGATCAAATGGTTTCACTAATTGAAATTGCTAAATGAGTAACCCTAACATAAGTCTTTTTGAGTCTCCAATTCGAATACACATTGCCACCATTCTTAGTGCTTTTGAAAAATTATGTTCCTTCTTTGACTTCCCCCCGAGGGCACCTAGAGTCTGTGCTGACCTAACATAGATGCAGACGAGGATCCTCGGGGGTATAGGGGGAACCAGTCCCCCGGTGTGGCAGGCACTAAAACTGGATAACTCTCGAAGGATTTACTAGTGTCCTTAAATGATAATAACGTGTGAATAGTAATAGCAATAAATAAACTGGCACTACGGGAACCGGTAGCCCATACAGAGAGCCGTCCATCTCTGTAGCCGGTTATTGGTGAGGTCCCTTCGGGGTACAAGTGGTTTTTGTGGTTAAATTAGTCTACTTCTGTAGGTCTGGCGTGGAATGGATGGAAGTGTGCTGTTGAATTCTCAACAGAGAATTAAAGGATAGACACCGACCCTACAGCAAGGGGTAGATTCATGGTCCTGCAAGCCATCATCTAAAAATTGCACAGAATAGTGGTTTGACCACCGTCTGATATGGGCTTACTGCCAGGTATAGACGTTAATCTAATCACTTATCCTGTTCCTTCTTTGGCTTTCTATTCAGATTAATTTCAGTATTAGTTGGCAACAGACTCTCTTAAAAATCGTAAATAATTAAATCAGACATCTGTACGTATTAAGAATCGTTACTAAATCTAAATCAATCGTTCATTTGTAGTTGAAATATGCTGGTCATTGCTTGATAACGATTAGAGTTGTGTAAATCATGAACGACATAGTTCAATTGAACTAATCACTTAAGTAAGAGAAATGAGCAGAACACTTGATTCAGTCGACTTCAACTTGTTTCTTCAATTCAACTCATTAATCCAATTATTTCATACAATTATGGTTTTTAGTTTATTGTTCCTTTTAGTTCATTAGTCTTTCTTGTTCATATAGAAGTGAAATAAAATAATTTCCGTCATAATGTTGTAAACAAGCAAATGAAGCTTTCAGAATAAAGATAATACTTCTGTTCTTTTTTTTTTTTTTTTTGCTAAAAACTTTATCCCGAAAAAAATGATTAGTTTTAAAGCTAAGACAGATCTATTTTACAACGATGTTCTAAACTATTTAGCAAATAAACTACTGCTCCCACGAACTACTGAATAAATGAAATACAGTACTAAATGAACTAAATAAACTGAACTAAATGAACTAAATTGTTAAATTAAGGACTCTGAACTAAGAATATTGCTCAATTAAATGAACGATATACAATTGTCTGGAGTAAGAAAAAAAAAAAAATAATTGTTGCAAAAACAACACCTGCTTCAAACCAAAGAGACAGATAAAAAATCAAAACTACCTTTGTATGGGACACCCTTTAAATTTTACGTTTTTAATACTGTTTGTTGTAGCGGTTCTGTTCTAATTTCAATTTTTGGATTATAACTTTTGACACCATAAAGCCATAAAAGTCAAAACCAAATCTTGTACGTGGACACCCTTTAAGCGTAACTACTTTCTGTTTTATCGGTAATGATAAAAATATTCTATTCACTTTTAAGGTATTTGTCTTCCTTAAGGTTCACAAGAAACAGACAAATTCGTCACAATAAATAGCGGCTATAAATTCTTACACTCTATCTAAATTTCAATTGCCTTTTTATAACGGCTCATAAGAAGAGAAGGAAAATGGCTAAATCATGTCTCTATACAAACATTCTTAAATTTTTTATTTTTTTATCGTATAAATTTAAAATATCTTTCCATAAATGAATGCCTTAGCGGCTTACAAAATCCATTTCCGTTTACTATAAAATCATTACATTCGAAATACAAATTTTATTTTATTCGTAATGGAAGTCATTTAAAGAAAAATTCGTGACTGATTTAGATATTATTTATTTACAAAAAAAAAAAAAAAAAAAAAAAATAGGATTTTTCATATTTTCTCTCTTAAGTTTTATCTCATATTTTAGAACAATCTGAATGATTTTTTTTTCAAAAAATATTTTCTTTTTCACATCAAACTCAGTATATTTTAAAAAAAATTTTTTATAAGTCACAGTAAAAGTAAAAAATTTGTGGCTGGATTTATATACATATATATTTTTTTGCCTCAATTTATAGTCATAATAATAAAGTAAGAAACTTGAACGAATTTGAAAGGATGTAAAGAAAAAAAAATGTGAAACTGACATATATTTAAAAAAAAAAAATAATGTAAAATATATCAACATATTACACTCGTACATAAAGACACACTCACCTGCAGTCATACAAACACATACCACACACCAGCAATTTGTTAAGATAAAAATATAAAAATGTTTGTAGCAAAAAAAAAAAAAAAAAAAAAAGTTTGAATGAAAAATATTCAAGTGTAACGAATGCACTCACTTGACTTGGTTGCAATTGCCAACATACAAATATAAAAAACAACAACAATAATAGCATTTATTGTGGGTGAATTTAAATTTTTTCTTTTCTTTTTTTTTATTAATTTTAGTTTTGTTGTAACAGCATGATGCATACAAACATTCAAGCACATTAAAAATGAGACATGCAACTTGCACTTTGTATTACAAACACATTTGCAAATGTATCATCCAAACAAAAATTGCGTGTGTGTTTGTAACAATTTGTAAAAGTCAGTCAAAAATGATAAAAAATTCAAAGAATTCTACATCAACAACACACCCACCCACGCAGTAATGTTTACTAACATGAATACGCATATTATACATTATAATTTTTAAAAACAATGCAAAAACCTCTAACAAGTTGCCTGAAGAGTGTGGTAGGGGGTGAAAGTGGGTAAGAGGAAGCGAAAAATATTGCATTGTTTTCCTAGTCTTAATTTCAATGCGTAGTTCATGTAGGTAAACATCTTAAAGCAAGTTTGGTTGATTATAGCGGCTTCATGTTTAAATGTGTTGTAATTTACAACCAATAAAGCTGCAGCAGAAAAGTATGGAATACATCTTTTTGTCTTCAAGCCATTACCGTTTGTTATTTACATGATAATGTTGAAATCAACGAATGAAATTATAACTGAAGAGCATTTGTTTTTTATAAAAAAAAGTTTAAGGACACGACTGACATGATCGTCTAAAGAGGATGTTGAAAGGAAATATTATTTGCAATAAAAATAAATGTTTTAAAAATTCTTAAGGTTAAATTGCATGTACAGAGTTCGTTATTAAAGAAAGAAAATATTTCTTTCTTTTTAATGTTAAAAAAAAAATTTTTCAGTCATTATTTTATTCTGTTTATATTCTATTCTATTCTATTCGCAAATTAAAATACTATATATGCCATAAGAATAAATTGTAGTTTAAATTGTTTTACGTAAAATGTCCAATTTTCAGAGTCGTGCATCTTAAGGAAAGGTTTATGGATAAAAAATTTTAAGATTCTTTTTAATCAACTTTTTTAGAAACTTTTCGAAAATCTGTTTTAAATAGAATACTTTGTTTTATATTTTTTTTAACATATTTAGGATTGTTTTAAATTGATAACCCATTTTTATTGAAAATCTTCTAACATATCTCTTAATAACCCTTATATTTTAAAATGTTTTAAATGTTCTTATTTAAATTTAAACAGGTTGCCAATTTGAAATTAATTTTTATAATATTAAGTTTAAAATTTTTTTTAATACAATTTTTATTGGCATAACAGTTTTTTGCAAAAAAAATTAATGCTCCAAAATTTTAAAAGTAATATATTTACCAACAAATCTTAAGTAAATTTATTAATTAACAAATTTTATTGGGTTATTCTTTTTTTATTGATTATATTTCTTTCGTAAAGTTTTTACCGACAAAATTTACTTTAGAAAGATTATTTATAGAGAAAATTTTTCTAGTAAATTTTTAATCGGCAACATGTCTTAGTAAAATTAATTGATTATTAATTTTTATAGATAAATTCTTTAAAGATAGAATTTATTTAGTCAATTTTTTTTACCGAAAAAATTTTTTAATAAATTTATTATTTATCAAATTTGCTATCTCTTTTAATGAATTAATTGTAATATTTTTTTAAATTTTTTTTGTGAAGAAGAAGAAGAAAGATTTCCTTTCGATAATTTTTTATCGATAAATTTCTTTAGGCAAATTTTATAGTAAAATTTCTTTAGCTAATTTTAGTCCGATAAATTTTCTTTATTAGGTTTTTATCGATATATTTTCTTCAGATAACATTTTGTTAGTAACCTTTTTTACCGACAAACTTTCTTTAATAAATTTATTAATTAATAAACATTCCTAAACTAATTTTTTTTCGATAAAATTTCTTTTGTATTTTTTTTTACCGACAAATGTTCTTTGGCAAATTTATAATTGAAAAAATTTCTTTTACCGGCAAACATTTTTTTTAGTAAATGTTTTACAACAACTTTTCCATAGCAAATCAATTCATTATTAAGATTCTTAAGTAAATTTTTTTACCGACCAAATTCTTTAGTAAATTTATTCTTTATCAAATTTGCTTCCTCTTTTAATTAACAATTTTTTATATTTTTTTTAAGTTTTGTTATGAAAAAGAAGAAGAAAGATTTCCTTTCGATAATTTTTTATCGATAAATTTCTTTAGGCAAATTTTATAGAAAAATTTCTTTAGCTAATTTTAATCCAATAAATTTTATTTACTACGTTTTTATCGATTCATTTTTTTTCAGTATATTTGTAGTCGTTAAATTTTCTTTGATAAATTTTTTATCAATAACATTTCTTTTGTAAATTTTTTATCGATAACATTTCTTTTAGAAATTTTTATCGATAAATTTTCTTTTTTTAAATTTTAAACCGATAACACTTTGGTTTAATAATTTTCATAACAATTATATATTTTTAATTGTCATAGATTTATTTAAAAAATTATCACTAGAAACAAATTAAAATAGAAAAGATTCTTATCGATAACAGAATCCGATTTCATAAAAGCTGTAACTATTTGAGTTTTATTTTTTTCATTTCATTTTTATTGCAATTTATTTTATAAATAAACAGTTCTTGGTTAATGGTGTGATAATAATCGTAGCCAAGTTAATTAAAATACAAATAAAAGCTAAAATAACGAAATTTTTTTTTCTCAATTATTCATTTTTTACCAAAGGTCCCTACCTAAAGTTAGTTAAATACCGATAGAAAGTGATTTGTAGAAAATTGCAATATAATTTTTTTGGAAATATTTAATTCTTTTAGATATTTGTATCATTTACATTTACATTATTTGTTTAAACTAAAACTTGTTTATTCAAATTCATTTGTAGTTAATTAAATAAGGAAAAAAGAATGTCATAAATAAATCCTTTAATATGAACAAGAAAATACAACAATTCTATAGTTTGGCACCTTTTACAGAAAAATCATTTTATATGACAAAACATATAGAACTTTTTTTTATCTATCAAATATCTATTTAACAAAAAAATTTTTTAATTTAATTTCAATATATGTGTTTTATTTAAAAAATTTTTCAATTTAAGAAGTCTTTACAAACAATAGATATTATTGAAATTTCTTATAAAAAACATTTCTTCACAAGAATTTTTGTCATAAGAATTTGCGAATTAAGAAAATATTTATTTCAATTTAATTTTATTCTAAAAATGTGCATCCAATAAGCAACGAAACTTGTGCAAGCATTTGTAGGCAAGAGAAATTGAAAATATTTACTATACAATAAAAAATTAAATAAAATCTTTCTAAACAAATTTTTTAGAAGTAAGTTTTCAATTATTTTATTAGGACAAATGTTTTGCTTTTCAATTTATTTAGATTATTTTTTTATCAGTAATTAAGCCTGAAGTCTTTAATGCCAAAGTAAAAGTTATAAATTTAATTATATATTTTAGTTTAAATTTTCGTCTTATGTTTTTATATTCAATATATTTCCAATTAATTTTTTTTTTTAAATTTATTTACTGAGTTCCTTTAATCCGAATTCTTTTAATTTCTAGTTGCTCTCATATTGCTCTCTCTTGACTATGAGTCTAAACAAATTAACTCAATTTGTAATAAAAAACTGAAAAAATGAAAGGTGCGAATAATAAAAAAATAATTATTTTACCGCTGATATGATTTACAACACATTATCTTATAATGTTCTTTAGTACATTTAGGATTACAGCAGGCACACATCATTTACTTAATTTTAACTTTATTCTATGTTAAATAACAAATGATACCAATTTATTTCAAACACAGTAAATTATATGTGTGAATTAAAAGTAAGTGTGTGTGCAAGTGAGAATAAATATAAAGGTTAAAAAATTTGTAAATACGGATTAGATGAGAATATAACAAGCAAACGTGAAATACTATAGCGATGAATATTTAAGCGCTTCTTTAACTATCGTGATTTCTATTTTACTACCATGATTATCCATATTATTTGTAAAAAAAAAACAAAATATCAAGAATAATTAAATAAAAGTATTTTAAAATATTACTGATATATTTGTCCATATCACAACAATGTTTATTGGTGTATTACAGGCATCTCTCTCTACAACCGTAAATTTACACACTTGAAATTTAAACAGAAGTTTCAATATTATGGTCGCTAAGAAAATGAGATTAAATTATTTTCTATTTTATTAAGCTTTGGGTCCTTATATTTTTTTATTAATATTTTATTTCAATATTTCGGTAATTTCTGCGTACCTTCTTTAGGAAACAAAATTAATATATAAGCAAAATAACAAAATTAATTAACAATTTAAAAAATTTAATTTAATTTCTCTGTTGCAGTCTACTAAAAGAAGCAAAATTTTGTCTTTCTTCTACGATGCAGTCCTTATTGGGCTTAAGTTCCTCAGACTGTTGCTACAATATTTTTTAGTTAAACTTAGGATCGTTTTTGTATACACATAAGACAAAATAACTTCAATTGTAATACTTATTTTTTGGCCACTTGAAGGCTTTTATTATCACAGATTTTTAATGACTTTTAACTAAAAAAAATAATAGTAAAAAATAAAGGGTGACCCTATAGATATGTTGTTTTATTTTCTACACCATTATAGTTACACACTTTACATAGGTAGAGTTATGTGTTCTAAAGGGAAAGGTTGAACAAAAAAAAAAAAAAAAAAAATAAAGGGTGTACCCATAGGAACATGATTTTCATATCAGTGGCCTTATATTTTTTAACATTATAAGAAGACACTTGAAATTTTATGTTCGTTATATCGAGAAGTGAAAAAAATATACATAAAATTTAAAGGGTGTCCCTATAGAAATATTATTTTCACCTATATGGACTTTCTTAACCGTTACGGCTAGACGGTTGAGGTTTACACAAAGTAGTTGGTATAATGTAGGCTATATGAACAAGTTTAAAAACAGAAGTTAAAAATAAAGGGTGTCGCCATAGGAACATGATTTTTAAGTGAATGTTCATATAATTTAAAACATTAAAAGTAGACTTGAAATTTTATATGCGCTATAACAATAAGTGAAAAAAATGAAAAATTATAGGGTGTCCTAATAGAGAAATGATTTTTCGTATGTTGGCCTTTTTTCTAGAAATTTACACAGAGTATTTAATACTCTTTAGTACAGAAAACGAATAAAATTCTGATCGCCGTCCCATGGCCGATAACAAGAAGCTAGAACAAGAAAAAAAAAAATAACAAATTTAGAGGATGTCCTCATAGAGATGCAATTTCTTTAAATCGGAAGTTTAATAGTTTTTAATTTTAATATAAAAAAAATTCGTAACATTTTTTTCAGTGTATTTTTTCAGTAATTTTTTTCAGTGTATTTTTATACCCACCTTACACGTATAAATTCCCTCATCTAGACGATTTGCTTTTGATATTCCAAGTATTGCAGTAAATACATCTTTGGTTTCTGGTGGCAGAACGGTAGTCCAAATTTCTCTGTGAATGAGGTAAAGTAATTGAATTAATTAGTTTAAATCAAATAATTTAAAAGTTAAATAGCAATAAAATACTAATCATTTTTATTTATTTTCCTTTTAATAAAATAATAATTGGCCCTTTTCTGCGCTATAAATAAATTTTTAACACAAGAATTCCTTGAAATTTCTAAACGTTATGATATAGTTTTAAATACAGAAGAGGGTCGATATTAAAATTATTTTTCTTACAATTATTAAAAAAAAATAATAAAACAAAAAGTAATTTACATAAAAAAGTAATAATAAAAATTAAAATTTTCAATTATATGTTACTGCGTAGATAAATCATAATTAAAACTAACTATTGTTTATAAATACTAAAAATTTCCAATAACAGCAAAGTAAGCGTTGTGGTCAATTTTACTCTCATTAACAGTTCATACAAAATAAAAAATTCACTCATTCATTAACTTTTGTTGGTATTGGTATTTATGCATTTTCACTTTTATGAATAAATAGACCACCCCACCCTCCTTAGCAATTTAGATGCACTTGAACTTTGCGGGAATGGATTCATATTTCATAAAGCATCATTAATTTTCACACAGTTATGGCAAGCTGCTCGTACGATTAGTACTGGATTATAAATAGTAAAATTGGAGCAAGAAAGTAACCCAGTTAACATATTAGGTAGACTTTTAGCTTTCGAAAGAATGTAATAATATTATTAAGATAAAATGTGATTCTGTTTTTCGGCAAAACTAAACCCCCAGCCTTATTAAAGATCATTAACAGATCATCATAAAATAGATGTTCGATTTTAATTAGAGTCTTATATATTTTTTTTAATCATTTGGATCTACACGATGAAAATAGTGCACACGTAAAGAAAAATTTTAGTTAGCAAAACCATAATTCAAGCACAAGATATTAGCTGTTTTTTTGAAAGTGGTATAAGTCTATTTTTCCATATATTGAGATATTTACGGGTTTGCGTTTGAATCAATCTAAAAACATTGCCACCTTTAATAATTACAAAAATTATTAAAAAAATAAGCATTTTTTTTTGGCTCGACATGGACTTATACCACTTTCAGAACAACAGAATCAAATTTAATTCGTCTTTAAATAAGAAAAAAATATTTAAAATTTAGTTTTTAATTAACATTAGCATATTGAATTATTTCAATAGGCATACCGCCTATCGTTACGCTTCATAAAGTTTTATAAAATCGTAACATATTAATTTTGTTAAGGTTTTTTGGTCTTCCTTTTTTTTCAAACGAAAAAATTGTTTTGAATGTAGCATTTTCTTCCACACTAATTTTATTAAGAATTTGCAAGGTTTATTAAAGCTCGTCCAACATATTTTAAGGCAGTTTAAAATTTCTCTGTCTGTATTGTTATCTGTTTTATATTGCCTCTTCTAGATATTTAGTTCCGACAAAACCTTTTTTTTATTTCCTACAAAAGTAAAAATTAAGCTTTTTTCGGAAAGCCTTTATTACATTGAAGAGTCTTGGGCAGTGTAAAACTGATATTTTTATGCTGTTCCCACAACTGCAAAATATCTGTTGTTTGAAAAAAATTGATGAAAATTGTTTAAATTAAACTTCTTAGGAATGGACTTATTTCTCTTTCAAAGAAAATATTTATGCGATAGAATTGTACAGCAAAATTGTTTTTGTTTATTTTATGTCAAAAAATTTTGATTGAAACTATAGAGCGCAGGAGTCTATAGCTTATTAAAATAACTGTTAACTGAGTTTTATGCAAAAGTGGACTTACACCACTTTCGAAAAAAAACTAGATCAGATTATGATTATAAATGAATTGAAATTAGTGATTATGATTATATTTATCCTATTTTTATTTATGTTATTTTATTGTACGCAATAATACTATGGTTGCTATGGGAAACATATTGTTGTCTAGCATTAATTGAACATTGTTAAATGTAACCATAATTAATTAATTATTTTATTACAAAAAAATCAATCATCATTTGCTCGGCTTCAGTGATACTTTAATTACAATAAATTTACCATATTATGATTTAAAATAGTATTTTGATTGTGGTTAAACTTTGTAAAATTTAATATTAAAAATAATATTTTTTATTGCGACTAAATTATTGTTTATTTTAAACCAACAGCTACTCTTGTCATGCTGTTGTTTACTTGCGTCAGCAGCTACAGTTCTTTATCCTCTTATTGTGAATGGCATTTTGACAATTATCTGTAGCTGGTCTTATATTAAATAGAAGCCTTTATTTAATTATCTGCCATTGCTTCACACACAATAATAGTCTTTTCCTTTCCAGAAGCTTTGTACTGACTGCTGCTTCTTAATTTTAAATTGCCTTATACAATTATTATTCTTTCTTTGTACGCTTGTAGGAAGGTGGGCTTGAGCTCATAATTTTCTGTTTTAAAGCAGACGCAGCCATTACGGTTGCTAAAATTTTGTTATCTGTCACATTATTTTATATACACACTTATTCACCTCTGATTTTCACCACGCACATATTGATAACAACACCAGGAGTTGCCAGATCTAATTTTCACAACAATATTGTTACAGAAAAAATAATATGGTTGTTGTGACCAAACCACAACTTCGTTAGTTGGACACCTGGCGCAAATTCTCGTCGAATTACGAGGTAGTTCTTACCTGCACTAAGAAATAATCTTGAAGTCTTTGGTGAAAACTCAGAAATATATATGTTCTTTGCTATAAAACTATTTTTCAGATTGATGATCACATTATTACAGGCATCAGTTCAGTTTAGACGGATTGAAACTAGACTCAGAGAAATAAGAAACAATTCTCTAAATTAAAAAATTAAAAGGCAAAGTATTTTTTTTTTTTTGCTTTTTTAAATTGATTTATTACCGTTGATTTATTAATTTAGAATTAATCTTTCTGGTGTTACTAAAAGAATTTAGTCTTTAAAAAGTTGAATGTAAAAAATTTTAAACTCTTGAGTCAAATAGCCTCTGATTCCATATCATAATGTTTTGTGTTATCATCAATTATTTGGTTTACAAAATAAAGTGCGTTAAGCACTTTTAATTATGTTTTGTGTGGGTTTGAGATATTTTCATTCGATGCATATTAATTTCCATTTCACTAACTACACTTTGTCTGGTTGCAAGTACATAAATTTAGTTGGAGTAAATGAAAAAAAAACATTAACAATATTAATGACATTTCAAATAAGTAATGAATATTGCAGGAAAACCCCATTAAAAAAACTCAACATTGATATTTGCTAATAATGGAGGAAACAGTCAAAGAAATAATATGCTTGAATAGAGTTTTTAAATTTTAAATGCTTTTAATTAATTTATACATTTAGTTTTAATTTGCTTGATTTAAATTCCCCTTAATTATATAGTTTTTTTTTGCCAAAAAAATTCTCTCAGTGTAGTACTGCTAGTTCACTGTACACAATCATTAATGATGATGTAAAGTCAATTAGCAACTCTAAAGTTTGTGTTTAATACATTTTTTTATTTCATTTCCTCTCCTCTCCTCGCTTTTCTCTTTCTTTTTTATTTTCTGCCTTATTGTTTTTGTATTAATTTTTTCACATTTCCATAACGTTAAAAGGACCATAAAATGTGTGTTGTAAAAGATAATTAATATTTTTGTTATCATAATTGTATGGCATCCTGTTGTTCATCATTATTTCAAGGATTGTGTTATAAGAATAAAACAACAGCAAATTAAGGGAACTAACGATTTCAACCAACTCAACCATAATTGTTATTATCTGCGTTGTTAGGAAGGATGAGGAAGATTGCATGTCTATGTGTATACTTTCAAAAAGGCTTGCAATAAAAAAAATTTTTAATAAAATACTGGCATAATGAATGACTAATGATTAAGGAAAAAAAAATTAAACAAAAAGATATTTAATACAATAATCAAATATCATACTTGGGATTTTGTAATGAGCATTGAAACTTCATTGGCATTGTTTGAAATAATGACAATAAAAAAAATTAAGTACTTTTTAATGATAATGATTTTGTTTTAATTTTAATTGTTTTTTCTAATGGTAATGAAATTTTAATGAAATCGTTTAATTACTAATTACAATTGAATCAAAAACTTAAAAAAAAACTACGCATAAAGTAAATAAACGTTAATGCTCTCGTATATATAATTTTTTTTTTACTTAAAATTATAGTAAAATTTTAATAAATTGTCATTTCTAATTGAGGAAGTGCAAAAGTTGATGGCTGATGTCTAAATTCACCTAAGACCCCAGTTAGCAGATCTTCTAACTTTCACGAAAAAAATATATTCCCATAGTGCCTGATTTTTTCTAAGAAAGTTAAAACATATATATTTCACCAAAATTTTTCTGATCAAAATGCCATTTTAAAATAATAAAGACAAGAGATACATTCATAAAGGATAATGATTTGAAATCATTTAATTACTAGTCAATGGTAATGATAATGCTTTTAATTAATGCGTTTTATCGATGAAACTTTTTCATTAAAAAGCATTACCATTAGTGAAAATAATGGTAATGGTAAAAATTCATTACCATTATTAATGACTCAATGCTAATGAAATCGTCAATGATTAATAACTCCCATGTATGTCAAATATAATATTAATAAAATTTAAATTGAAATAAATTTATAGTGAGGATAAATCAGGTTAATTAATTATAGATCGTTATCTCTGAAAGTTATTTCCCGGTCAAAGAATCCTCTGAATAAATATCAGCTTTATTGCGTTGTTAATTAAGTAGTAAAGAATTCCTTACGCTTAGAGATGAAAACAATCTGTTTTATTACTAATAACTCATCCTTGAATATATTTGAGGAGCTCTTTGTATAGCCCATAAATCGAATAGATATTCTGGTCCTTCGAACTGGGCTTAAAAAACTTCTACATAAATGTCACAAACATTGCCTTTAAATAATTATTTCTTTGAGCTAAGAGTACCAATTCGTCTTTAATATTGTTTTGTGTTTTATCCCCTGGTACATTTCAGGGGATATTCTAAATCGAACAAATATTATGGTCCTTCGAAACAAATCAAATTACTTGCTTCAGAAAATTGGTACATATTTGAATAATATCCTAAATATATTTTCCAGAAAATATTTAGAAATATAATTGTGGCTTAAATAAATATTCCGATCCTTCGTACTGCAATAGAGCATCTCGTAAATAAATTTTGCAAAAATTTAAGGGATTTGAATTTTTGCACAGAATATATATGTGGTGGTCCTTCGCACTGGATCGAAGGACACCTTTAGCAAATAGCACAATTATTGGAATTATGAAATTATTTCTGCCAGTTTGATAAAGAAATTCATCGTTTATATTATTTAACGATCTATGTGCGAACTTAATTAAGAAGTAAATATTTAGATGCTGTGAACCGTTTCCCAGAATCGCCTTAACACAAATTGCAATATTTGGATTTAAAATTATTTTTAAGCTTCGAGCAGTAACTAATAATAAACTCAAAAAATTAGTGATTTATGCTTAAAGAGGAAAATTATTTTTAAGAGATTATATTTTTATCAAAATATTAGTCCTTCGAACCGGATGAAATAGCATTCTAAATATATGTCAGAAAAATTTAATTTTTTCGTGCCTAGAAAAAGATGGCATATGTTACATTGTCTTTAGAATTCTTTAGTGTTCTCTCTAACTATTAGGAGCCGCTTTTACCCCGTATAAATATTGTGGTCCTTCGAACATGATCCCAAATTTTACAATCAATAATTACTATACCCTTCACCACAAAACGTGGAAAAAGGGTATAAATAAGTTTGTTATTCCGTTTGTAATTTCTACAATATGCATTTTCGACCCCTAAAGTATATATATATTCCGACTTCTTATACATAGCGAAGTCGATTGAGCGATGTCCGTCTGTGTTAGTGTTGAAATGAAGTTTGCCGAGGCACTAGATCAGCTAGAGAAAAATTAAGTACACCAATCCATCAGACGTAGTGTCGAAAGAGGTGCGGTTGGAAATCAGCATGATCGGTCCATGTCCTATAAAGCAGCGGGCAAAACACCACGCCTACCTTTAATTTTTTCATATCATTTAGAACAATAAAGTAGATCCATTAAAAAAATTAATATATGGGGCGATACAGAATTAAAATATAAGAAAAGAACATCACGTGAAAAAATTAGTTCTCGCCCTCATTTTCCGAGGTACGGGGCTCTGAAATTTAAAATTTTTTTAAAATATCAATATGGGTATCATTTAAAAGCTGTTGATGAGATCTTTAAGAAAATACAAAATTTTTTTGAAAATGCTTAACCCATTAAGAGCCTATGGAATATTTATTTAAAATTGTATTTATGTAGTTTTTAATTTTTTTCTTTTTTTTCTAATTCTCTGTCACCCCAATATTTACTTTTATGATTAGAATTAGATCAATATATAAGATTTACATTTATGGTGATACCCTTCACCATAGCCAAATGTAGCACTTTCATTTGTTTATACTTATTTTTGTGTACGTATATGTATGATCCTATATGGCAATGATAGGAAAATTTGTTTTTTTTTGATGTGTGCGAACAGCATAGACATTTTTAGTCAAATATATTTTTGTAAAATCTTATTAAGTCTTCTTTCGCTACAGTACTAAGAAATATAAAATCTCTTTGGCAAAGAATATAAACATAATGTAATATACCAGAAATGTAATCATTTGCGAAAAAATTGAAAATTACTCAGTCATAATGAATCTATTTGATGATTTGATATGGTTTTTCCAAAGCAAATCTTTTGTAAATTTTTAAATTTTCTGGTTCATTTTTCCTACATTTTTGGTTGCCTAACGGGGACAATGATGATTGGTCTCTACTTCATAATGCCTGCAACCCTACAATTAAAATGAAAAACTCTTTGAACAAAAATCAAATATCGCTTAAACGGAAATGCATCTAAATGATCTTGTGGTTAATAAAGATGTGCCGGCAGTAAAACATAATGGAATTATGTACATACACTGGGCAAAAATTGTTTTTATAGCAGTCCCTGTTGATGTTGATATTATTGAGGAAAAAAAGAAAAACAAATAGGGAGATGGAAAACAAACGATATTAGTTTTTGAAAAGTTTCTTGCTTTTTACAATTAAGCAAACAGACATAATCACAACCACATACTTACTCATAGTATTAAGCAACAAATATAGTTACATAAAACGAGGCTAGTTTGAAAAGGCTCTTAGAATATTAGCATATGTGTGCGGAAATTTTAAAAACGAATAATAAATTATTTTAAGAACAATTTTGTCAACGTTTCTACTACAAGGAATCGATTTCTTATGAGTCTTATATTTTGCTAAAGTATTTAGGAACCTGGCTTGTTTGAAAGAAGTACGATAAAAGTATGCGAATATATACGAGGGTTATCAAAAAATTAAATGTTTTATTATAAAAAAAATTAAGTATAAAAAATTTGATATAAAATATTAAAGTTTAAAAAAGTTAAGTATAAAAAATTAAGTTTACAAAAGAGAAGCATAAAAAGTTAATTATAATAAAGTGAAGTAAAAAAACTTAAGAATAAAAAGTTAATTATAAAAAAGTTAATTTTAAAAATGTCAAATATAAACAGTTAAGTATAATAAAGTGAAGTATAAAAAAGTTAAGTATAAAAAAGTGAAGTATAAAAAAGTGAAGTATAAAAATGTTATGTATAAAAAAGTTAAGTATACAAAAGAGTAGTATAAAAAGTTAATTATAATAAAGTGAAGTATAAAAAATGAAGTATAAAAAAGTTAAGTATAAAAAAGTTAAGTATACAAAAGAGAAGCATAAAAAGTTAATTATAATAAAGTGAAGTAAAAAAACTTAAGAATAAAAAGTTAATTATAAAAAAGTTAATTTTAAAAATGTCAAATATAAACAGTTACGTATAATAAAGTGAAGTATAAAAAAGTTAAGTATAAAAAAGTGAAGTATAAAAATGTTATGTATAAAAAAGTTAAGTATACAAAAGAGTAGTATAAAAAAGTTAATTATAATAAAGTGAAGTATAAAAAAGTTAAGTATAAAAAAGTGAAGTATAAAAAAGTGAAGTATAAAAATGTTATGTATAAAAAAGTTAAGTATACAAAAGAGTAGTATGAAAAAGTTAATTATAATAAAGTGAAGTATAAAAAATTAAGTATAAAAAAGTTAAGTATAAAAAAGTTAAGTATACAAAAGAGAAGCATAAAAAGTTAATTATAATAAAGTGAAGTAAAAAAACTTAAGAATAAAAAGTTAAGTATAAAAAAGTTAATTTTAAAAATGTCAAATATAAACAGTTAAGTATAATAAAGTGAAGTATTAAAATGTTAAGTATAAAAAAGTAAAGTATAAAAATGTTATGTATAAAAAAGTTAAGTATACAAAAGAGTAGTATAAAAAAGTTAATTATAATAAAGTGAAGTATAAAAAATGAAGTATAAAAAAGTTAAGTATAAAAAAGTTAAGTATACAAAAGAGAAGCATAAAAAAATTAATTATAATAAAGTAAAGTATAAAAAAGTTAAGTATAAAAAGTTAAGTATAAAAAAGTTAAGCTTAAAAATGTCAAATATAAGAAAGTTAAGTATAAACAAATCAAGTATAAAAAAGTCTAACTTTCAAAAGAAATATCGTGCAAAAATAAAATAAAGAACCACGGAAAAGTTTGATTTGTTGAAATATAAAGCAAAAAATTCATCAAGAAATTAAGCCAAAAACGAGTCGTCGTTTATACTTCGGTTAGTATATTTGCCTCTAAAAATGAAATATTTTTCATAACATAAAACCGGCTATAAATGATTATTTCTTTAAGTTTGGCGTGTTTTTTCTAATAAAAGGATTAATAAAACTTTTTCATTTCGTTTGAAATATTATTTGAATAAAAAAATTAATGTTGTATAATGACACAAAACATTTGTTAAGTTCATTGTTTCTTGTGTAAATGTGGTACCACCCTCGTAAAATTTGATTTGATTGCATAAAATCTTTAATGATCTGACTGTTCTGCATAAGCATGTGTGCGAATGAATTTAACATTTTTAAATGAATTGACGCGCACGTTATTCACATTCATTTTTGCCAAACGTTAAATTCTTTTAATGTTTTTGCGAAACGCTTTACCGAACGTAATGTAAGCGAGGATTGTTATATCAAACATTTACCTGGATTGTTTTGTAAAAAAAACGGTTTAATACAGTTCATCTTCATTTAGCAATTATTTTCGTTAATGCTGGCTGTTAATAAGTTCAGTTTTCTTTTTATCAGTTACTGCTCTGTTTATGAAATGTATACACAAAACTTTATAGTATTGCACTAATGCAATGTTTCTTGCATAAACATTAAGTCTATATGTTTTGAAAGGAGCATAATAGTCCATGTGAATGTTACAACATGGATGTGGCAAAAGTCCATTAGCGGTTATCAGCTGTGTAATGCTCATGGATTTTTATGTTTTTTAATTGCTAGAAGCTGTTTGTGTTATTAAGTGTGTGCGTGTGTGTGTGTGTGTAGAAGAATTATTCACATTTGATAGGGCAAACTTCCAAATGTGTAAAAATTTGTAACAAGGCCAGATTGGTGTTATTTTTGTTTAAATTTTGCCTGTTGTTGTTTTTGTTGTTAGTCATTAGCAAATAAAAAAATTCAATTTAAAAGCGGTTAATTAACTACAAAAAATAAAATAATAATAATAACTTTATTTCTGCTTAAAATTGTATAAGAAATTCCCATTAAGTTATGTGAGAACTGTTATGTAAGAACTGTTATGTAAGAACTATAAATATTCGCCATAGCAAAGCAATAAATAACTTTGTCACAAATGGCTAAAGTAGTTCCAGTGATAGCATAATTTTAAGGCCTTCTTATATTATTATGTATTAATCGCCATTTTCAGCGAATTTAAGTTAAGAAATCTTCAAGGAGTTTTAATAACTTAAAGTTCAAAGTAGACTTTTAGCGAATATATGACAATTTTTTTGAGATGGCTGCTGTCAGTAATAGTAAAGTTCGTAGCATTTTAATTTAAGTTAATGAGGTTTTATCTGTTACAATAATTTTAAGGAGTTTCCGTATCAACTATATGAAAGACTCTCATCAATTTTTTAATCTGTTGAAAACTATTCAAAAATGTTAAATTAATTCAAAAGGATTCCTTTTTTACAACATGCACATCACGGAGAGAATGAATCAAAACTCTCATGTTTATGCCGTTGCTTTACAATCTACTTGAATGCTTTTCTAACGGGTATAGAAGATGATCATCCGTTGCCATGTATAATGTACGAGTAGATCAATGTTTTATTTATATTTTAATAAAATGCGCTCAAATGAACCGTCCTTTGTTTGCGTACAATTTTTTTTTGCTTAGAGAAGATGCGTTCTCAATCCTTTGACCAATGAATCGAAATGCATTAAATGAAAAGTGGTGATATTTACAATCACTTCCGATGTTAGCAAGGAATAACCACAGATGCTTATGGCATATCTAAGTAACAAGTTTCAGCGCCATCCCTGGCGTAAGTAGGAGCGAGAACGATAATGGGAAGACATTCTCAAATAAAGAATTTGTTACGTGGAACTGAATGTGAAGCTGACACCCGTACTTTGTTTATTAAGCTGAAGTGAAAAGTTTCTGACATCATAAGATTACAGTCATCTTATGAAAAAGCTTATGTTTGAGTCTAGTTTACTCTTTGTAAAATAATAATAGTAATAATATTGTTATGTGAGAAATTTCTCACTTGAATTACAGAAACGTCATTGTATTGCAGAAAAATACGCTAAAAAAAAAAAACGAAAGTAGAATTAATATGAAGGGATTGAGTGTGCTTAATAAAAATTGCTTTCAGTTTTTTTCCTTTCATTCACAGATTTCCTAAGAGCAAAAAAAAAAAAAATATAGTCATCACAAATTAAACCACGGGAATATTAAAATTAATTAATTTTCCTTAAAAAAAAAGAAATGTTGTACTATTTTTTATCCCGATTAAATTTTTTAAATCACCAAAACTGATTATTAAGGATGAAGGGACGTCTCTATGGTCATTTCGCTACAGATTTTTTTTAGCTCTTTAGGAAACTTTTCACAAATATTTTAAATAAACTAAAGATTTTTGTCTAAACAAAAGACCAAAATCAAAGTTTAAGCAAAAACAACAAAAATAAAAACTGATTTTATTTTTCTTTTAACCACTGTATACGGCTGACTTTTCTTTGGCTCTTCGGACGGACAGATATACATCGACTTCGCTATGCATAAGACGTCAAAATATTTATACTTAATGGGGTGGGAAATAGATATTGTAGAAATTACAAACGGAATGACAAATTTAAGTACAACCTTTTTCGATTTTTTGTAGGGAATAATATAAAACACCGTCATGCTGATAAACGTACGCTTGTATAAATTTTATGCTGGATAAGTATAAGCGATCTTTCTTTTGTGTATTTAAACCACAAATAAATTTAAGCCAAAACTTATTCATTTTATTATTTGTATTGACTCTGTTTAAATTCATGTGTAATTGTGTGTGTTTGCGTTTATTGTATTGTATGTGTGAATCGGTGTGGTTTTCATTACAAATATTTATTTCAGCATGATGTTTCTTTTCTGGTATTTGGTATTCTTATTACAAAAAATATTTGTTTTTTTTAGACTTTATTTTTTAAATTTCAAATTACTTTTGTTCTTTGTTTTATTTATTTGCCACGAGTAATCATTATTTTATAATACGATGATGATGATTTTGGTTTCTTAGGTCAGTGTCTGTTCAAAGTAAGATTTGTTTAAAAATTATTTCTAATTTTTATGTATTTTTATTTTACTTTTATTGTGATGGTTTCAAGAGAAAGTTTTAATTGAAATTCGTATTCCTAGATATGGAAAGGGGAGCTTGTTATATTTTATAGACAATGAAATTTATATTTAGCCAACAAGAATATAAAAAATACTATACACCATAAAAAATATATATTTACAGAATGTGTAGAAAAGTGCTATTTGTTTGTCAATTATTGCTTGCTTACGCAAGTTATTCACAGGACCTTTTTATGTAGAGACTTAGCCAATTTGTTATTTAAAATAACAAAAAAAAAAAAAAAAAAAAACACAAGTAGATGGACAGGTTTGATTGTAATTTTTAATTAAATAATTATTTTTAAAGTTATGCAATTGTCAACATGAAAATTTTTATTTAGACGCTAGCAAAATGAGGAATATTTTGCAGTGGGACGCCATCCCAATAATGATATATGACTTTATTAACAGCGTTTCTACCTTCATGCATTTTCAGTTTTTTGTATTTTCAATTTTATATCGATTTTTAAAAAGCAAATTTTTTTTGAATTTTTTTCATCACTAATTTCTGAAAGGCTTCTTAAAAAAAATATCTAAGCGTTAAGAGAAAACTGAAATTATTTATTTATTTTCATCATATTTAATTTCTTTTTATTTTTTGTAGAAAGGTGCTTTTAATCAGTTGGACGGTATCACATGCAACATGCAGCTGATAAAATATTTGAAGCAGTCGAAATGAAGGTAAAAATATAAATCTGCAAAAAATTACTTTAATTATAAATTTTTTTTCTTTTAGTGGGTCTACAGCATTTTAAGGCTCTGCCAGTTACCAGACCAGAGGTGGAAATCTTTTACTTTTTGTAGCTGTTATTTTTTGTTTTTCATAATGAAAAATGTTATCAAAAGTTTTTGAAAATTTTGGTCCCTAATAAAGTATAAAAAAATTACTTAAATAAATCAGCTTTTTAATTAGTCATGGCCATCGTTTTTAATAAATAAAAAAAATTTGCCACGATTTTAAAAACAAAAATTGAAATTTCGGAATAAAAAACTTTTTATCACATTTTATTCGTAAGCTACACTTCCCAGAGCTTCAAAGATAAAATCTTTAGTTACTTAATTAAATAAACAATAATTTGGCTTTTAAGTCCCTGAAATTAATTTTAAAAAAATTTTCCATTTTTTATTTTTAACGTGATCATTCTGGAGCTTAAGTAACGACAATCTGTTATCATTTATAATATTTATAAAAATTCGATTTAAAGTTCCAAAAAGAATTCTTTGTAAAAAAGTGAAATTAAAAAAAAAAAAAAAAAACAGAGTATGAAAACAAACAAAACGTTTCGTAAACGTTTCACGTGAAGACATAAGCTTTTTAAAATTTTTTTAATTGTTTTGTCCATAATTAAAATTAAAACATTTTTGAATAACACATTATGTAATTCACTAAGACTAGATGCTAAAAAATATCTATTAAAATGAGCCAACCTTTGCGAAATGTTTATTCTGTAAAAACGTTTTTTCTTTAAAAACTTTTAAATGGTTTTCTTATATTTTCTGGCTGCTTACTGTACACTTTGTGCTCATGAGCAAATACAATACATAACTAAATGGCATAATCCTTCTTAGAGTTTCTGCTTGATTTACTCACTAACAAGAACAAAGACAAAATGAAAGGAAACGTTTCGTGTTGTTCACTTTCGCACCCTGAACATAACATTTCTCTACAATAGTTTCTTACTTCAGGTTTTTAACTTTTTTCTTATTATTTAATATTCATTTTATTCTTTGCTTCTTTAAAACTTAATTAATTAATTAATTTTAAATGATTACTTTATGGGAGGAGGATTTTACTTATTGTCACATAATATTTTTTTTTTTTGCTAATTATTATTACTCCTTTCCTCTGAAACTGTGGTGGCTAAATTTGTGAAAAAATAAATTTCCTTTTATACAAATTACTTTGCCTTTAAAGTGATAAAAAACTTTCAAAAGGGAAGGAAAAAAAAAGAAAATTAGAAGTAACTTGATGTAATGACTCAGTATATTTTAAAATTGGGCAAGAGCATAAAAAAATATGATGATGAAATTTTTTTTATATTTTGCAATGTCATATGATTTTTATTAGAATTGAATTGAATATTTCATTCAATTTCACATGCAGATATCTAGGAATGTCTATGGTTCTCTAATGAAGTCATGTTATTTCGTTAATAATATCAATAATAAAATATACGTGCCTTAAACGATCAACATTGAAACACTAAAATAAATGAATCGGCTAAAAATCTTTTCTGGCTCAATAAAAACCAAAATAAGCAAAAAATAAATTAATGCAAAGAATTGCTATAAAAAAAAAAAATAAAATAAAAAAGATGTTGACAAAGTATAACTCAAGGCCATAGAAACAATAAGGTAAGTTCAAAGCTTGTCCGAATGAGAAAGAAAAAAATAAAAACCGTACATTTGAAATGCTTTTCCTATCGTCATGCATGTGTTCATTAAGGAAAACTTTCTAAAGGATTAATGTCTTATTGAAGTGTGTGTATTAATCTCTATAAGAATAAAAGCTTTAAGAGCTTATGCTGGACCATAGTCATTCATATGTGTATGTATATTAATTTACTTAATCCAGTTGCAAACATTAATTACATTAAACGCCTGAGGTTAGGCTAATTATTTTATGTAAATAAAAAATGTTTATTTAATTCATTTTTAATAACATTAAATGGTTACAAAGGCGTCAGTGTGATGCGAATAATTACCACATAAATACACATACTGTATTTCAATAAACAGCTTAAAGTTGTAGTACTCTTTTATTAAAAATATTTAATTAATAAATATTTATGTCAACAGTTTTTATCAATTTTAAATCATTTAAAATTCATGGTTTTATTTCCATCATGCAATTTATTAGCAATTATGTAAATAATTTAAACGTTTATTTAGGTTTTTTAAAGTTGGAAGAGCCATGGAAAAATTTAATATTTATGTGTAAATACTTTAACTGTTTTTAATTGGAAAATGTTATTAATTGTAAAAAAAAACATTATTTTTATTGATTCACTTTAAAAACTGTGGAACTGAATTTTTGTCAAGCTTATAACTTGTACAACAGAATGCTCCTTTAAAGTAGCAAATCGCTTGAAATATTTTGCACTTCTTCAAGTGAGAACACATTTCTCTTAATGTTCAATAGACTTTTTCTCTTTTTTTTTAGATTATATTGGCTCTAAAAATTTTCTGAGTGCAGCTAGATTAATTAACGTTTGCAGAAAAATCTGCTATAGTCATAGGCTACTAAAGCTAGAAAACAAGAAAAATCGGATCAAGGAGAAAAAAGTTCCTCTTAGAAGAACTAATCCTACCTATAAAAAATGCAAGTGTTTTCTTTTTTAATTTTCAAGTCATTTTGTTTAGCAATTCCAACTTTTAAAGTCAAGCAAAAAACTTAAAGTTGGATTCAAGACATTATAAAATTCCATTTTTGCCACGCCCATTTCTTAGAGGCGGCAAAATAAAATATTGTTTTGTTTTTGTCAATTTCCTAAAAAAATTTATTATTTATCTTTCTAATACCTTACGAATTGCCCCGCCCCTTTTTGTGTGCGGTGATATAAAATATTATTTTTAAAAAAGAATGTAATTATTAAATGAAATGGATAACATGTAGTATATTAAAAGCATGGAAATTAATTTATATGGGCAGCCCTAAAAACGTCCCTGTAAAAAAAAATTTTTTTTTTCAATTTTTTTTTGCCAATTTTCAAAAAATATTTTTTATTAATCTTTCTAATACCTTATCAATCCCCGCCTCTTAAGAATATTATTAAAACGTTATTTTCATAATTAGTTACTTTATTGTATTTTATTTATCTGAAAATAATTAAAAGAACTTGGCCTTTGCACTAAGATGATAATGGTCCTTCTTCGTCTAATTCTTTAAACACCTCTTCTGAATCTAAATCCTCTTCAGCGTTAAGTACATGCAGGAGCACGAATGAAGGGTAATAATTTTTTTTGAGTGCGTCTTTTACTAGTAAATAGTGGTTTAGGTGCAAAAACGTGCAACGTTTTTTCTATGGTATGAAAGTAGAGATCACAAATTTTATAGTGATATGTAACCTCTTCAACGTCTGTAATGGAAATTACTCTTTAAAATTTTTTAAAATTTTTTAAATTCGAAGGAAATTTTTATCATAAAAATTAAAAACAAAATTTTTCTTAAAATTTATAAAAGTAGCTACAAATATAGCCTTTTACAGAAAAAAATTAATACAAAATCTTTATTCGTTTATCCACAAGAAAATATATTGCAAACCTGTCAAAATCGTATAAAGTCAATAAAAACGTATGGGATTTATACAACTTTCCTGACTTTAGCAGTGTCCTATAATGACAAATCTTAAGCAAAACCCTTGAAAATTCACTATACGATGCAGAATTTTGTTATCTGTCCAGCTGCGTACTTAAATTTGTATATTTCTCCAAATTAATTTTTGGCCTAATGACCTGCTAAATTGGCAAATACCCCTATGTGCGCAGAAGAGAAATGTGGTAGTTAAAATTTATTAAGCCCCATTTTACTGACATATTGTAATACAATGTCTCTTTATAAAATCTTTTATTGCACTTAGCATTTTTCTACAATTCAGCTTTCTTTTTTAAAGTCATGTTAAAAATTTTGTTTCAAAAAAGTCACTTTTTTTGTCTTTGTCATCTTCTTTTTTCATCTTTACCATTTTCTTCTTTCTAACAAACAGCTTGTTTTGAAACAAAATGGCATAGTTTCCTTAAATATTGAATGGCAAAAAATTTTTATTTTCACGAAAATATCTACATGTCACAAAAAGTCACAACAATGAATTTTGTGGAAAAAAGTGTTGGCTTCATGAACAATCACGAAAGGCGTTGGTGTTTATTATAAATATTATATTTTACAATAAAATATGTATAACCAAAAAATATTACTAACACAAACACACTTTTTCGCAAAATGTTTCCGTTTTCACTGACATTTGTTTTTTCCACCTAAAAAAGTTATTAAAATTTTATTAACTCATAAAGTACATGTTTTTGATTATACAAATAAAATAAATTGAAATTGGCAATTGAAAAACGTCCGCTTACATTTATAAAATAATTCTTATTTCGAAAAAAAAACAGTTTTTAGAAATTAAAAATGCACTTAAACCAAAAATCAACCTCAATTTATTTATAGTATCCGCAGTTCAACTTGTAATGAAATTAATTTAAAAAAGTTTGCAGAAATTTTCACTTTTGTCATAAAAAAGTTTTTTTTTCATGAAATTTGTTTCTCAAAGTTTCTATTTTCATAGCAATTCTGTGGTTTTCAGGAAATATCACTTTTGCCATCAAATTTTATTTTTTTTTTATATTTTTTTTTTTCAAAATAACTAGAAAGTGACTTTAAAAAAATCCGATTTTTTTAATTCTTCGCTAAGTCACTATTTCACCATAAATTTAGTTTTTGCAAAAAATTAAAATTTGTATTATTTTTATCTTGCACGCAGAGAATAAACGTAACTATATTATGTTCTTTGTAACAATTTATAGTTGCGGCGAACAAAATATAGTTGTTTGCAAAAATACTTCAGTCACAATAAATATATTATGGTTGACATTTTGTCATTATATAGTTAAAATAATATAATATAATTAACCATTATATGTTAAAATTTATCATAGTATTATTAAAAGCACACAAATATTGTTTGCTTTTAAAAATAATTTATTTAAGGACTTGGCAGAATTTGTTTTTTTGTTCATGTGAAAACAGTTAAAATTTAAATATTTTTCTTGGTTGAAGAAAATGAAAAAAGTAAAAATAAAAGTAATATAAAAAAATATCAAAACAAATAAAAGGATGAGCAAAACGATGAAATAATATGTATTAATATCATAATAATAATATAATATTATTACATTTAATTATAACATGTTTACCTTTTAAACAAATTATATTTATACTTCACTATGTTATTGTTAGGTAGACAACAACATGGTTCCAAAACCAACTATATGTAACAATACTATGTTTTGCTGACTAGGATATAATACAACTATAATATCTTGCTTTTAGATTATGTCAACCATGTAATTTCTTTGCGTATGGTAAGAAGAGTCTTCTTATACCAAAAAAATTATCGAATTTATAAAAATTCACTCTTTTTCTTTAACTGTGATTTTTTGCAAAAAAGCGTAGTTCAATAACAAAAATCTATGTGATTTAAATTTAACTTTTATCAACAAATAGAAGCTTTTTTTTCTTCCTAATAATTTTCTTTTGCATCAAAGGGTCACTTTTTGTTGAAATCACTTTTTCTCAAAAGCTAATTTTTAAAAGTCGCATTTTTTAACTAAAGTATAATTTTTACATAAAATTTTTTTTTCACGCTTTAACTTAAAACTGAAGCTTAAAGCTTCTTTTTCAGGATAAACACATTTTTCGTTCGAAATGTTTTTTTCATAAAAGTTGGAAAGTTTGTCATTTTTAAGCATAATCGAACTCAAAACGTTTTGACGTACGACCATTATTTGTGTTGTTAACAGTGACTTAAAAAAATTACTATAGAAAAAAATGGAATTAACTCGTGAACATTTTAGTGCCATCATTTTTCACAACTTTCGACGTGGATTATCACGACAAGAGTGCATTGATGAACTTAAATCTTTGTATGGCGATGAAGCACCATCCTATAGCTCTGTGAAAAATTGGTATAATGAATTTAATCGTCGCTCAAAAAAAAGGCTCGTGTCAATTGGTGCAAAGAAATATTGCAAAAATACGATTGCGGTGCTTCAAAAGACGTTTATAAGATCGTCACAGGTGACGAATCATGGATCTATGCGTATGAGCCCGAAACGAAACAACAATCGACCGTGTGGGTCTTCAAAGACGAGCAAAATCCAACGAAAGTTGTTCTTGGAAGAAGCACTTCGAAGCAAATGGTCGCCTGTTTCTTCGTCAAAACTGGTCATGTGGCGACTGTTCCGCTTGAGCAACGTAGGACAGTCACTTCTGAGTGGTACACTACAATTTGTTTGCCTGAAGTCATCGGAGAAATTCGAAAAACCAACAAGAGAAGACGAATCATTGTTCACCATGACAATGCGAGCTTTCACACATCGGCTCAAACCAGAGCGTTTTTGACCGGCCAAAAGTCAAATTAATGGGCATCCGCCGTACAGCCCTGACTTGGCACCTAATGACTTCTTCTTGTTTCCGCACATCAAGAAAAAAATGCGTGGTCAACGATTTTCGTCGCCAGAAGAAGCTGTTGAAGTGTTCAAAAACCATGTTTTAGAGGTGTCTCAATCGGAGTGGAAAAAGTGCTTCGACAACTGGTTTGAGCGCATGCGAAAGTGTATAAATCATGCTGGAGAATACTTTGAAAAACAATAAAACCATTTTTGATTATAAATTTTCGCTATTAGGCCAGAAATATATAGAGCAGCCCTCGTAATTATATATTTTTTATAATTAATTCCTGTTTCCACTTTAAGGCGAATATAAGTTATTCTCATTCAAGTGATTATTTTACCTTCTTTTTCTTGGTATCAAAAAAATGAAACAATTTTTGCCAACTCTTTTGAAAGAGTTTTAATCCAGTACATTTAATATGTTTTCGAAATGCCTTCTTTTTAACAATTTCACTAAAAACTAAATTTAACACATTTATTTCAACTAAATGGGAATTATTTTTATTTTAAACGCTCTGTAAAATTTATATTTATTTGCTTAAACATCTATTAAAACTACTTTAACTATTTTTCCGTTTTTTTTTTAGGTGATTTTTTTAAAACTAGAACATTTTATTTTATTCTTCAGAACGTTCTGAATGGTTTCACTACAAGTTTTTATTAAAAATTTTGGGTTGCCTTTAATGTGCGCTTTAGCATTGCTGAAGTTGTCAGTTGCGTGAATAATTTATAGATATTTTTTTAAGATTAAATTTTCCTTTAAAACTTATTTGAATTAACAGTGGATTTCAAAAATTGTTTTATAAATTTCCAAAAAAAAAAATTTTTCTGTTTCTTTAGAAGATTTCTATTCTTCTTTGTCTTGTTTATCTTCTTCTATAGCTTTTCTTGTGCTGGTATCTTCTTCCGAACCAAAGTAGCTTTCTGTACTAAAAATTTCAATTTCTCTCTCGACATCATCCAGTGTTGGAGGTGCTGGTACAGTGATGCTGATGATGCCATCTTTTGACAACGTGGCCTTGGCTAAGGTGGCATCATAGTTTCTTGGCAGTTTATATTTTCGCACAAATGAATTGGTAATACACAATGCTGGCAATTTGTTAGCTCTCGCATCGTTATGTTGTCCCTCTAAGATTAGAGTGTCGGTATTTTTCACTTTTAACTTCAATTCTTCGCCTTTAAAATGATGCACATCGATGACAATTTTATAGGTACCTTTGCCACAACTGTCTTCTTCATCACCTGTTTCCACATATACCCGTCCCGTTAGACAAGATCTGTGACACCAATCTGACATTTTATGGCAACAATCAAAATGATGACAATCCCAATCAAAATCGATCAAAGAAGACCAAAATCGTTTACGTAAAGGACATTTGTAATGATACCGATACGTATCCCATGGCCTGTACCAATAATGATCATGATGCCAATCCCAATCCCAATGCATTTCAACACCTCCTTTCAGCCGTTTGCTGTAATTAATCTTAAAATTAAATTTCTTAGTCGTTCGTTTTGCCAACGTTAACGTTTTATGACAAACGTAATTATTTTTGGTAACAGAACCAAAAAAACTGTTGTCTCCGCACGCGGCTCTAGCCTAAAGTGTACTAATAATCTTTTATCTTGTTAAGTTATTAGGAAACCCCTTTCACTAGTTACTTCTTAAGGTTTAAGCGATAAAACAACACTGTATGACAGCAACGATGGCAGCCTTGACAACCAAAGTTGTTGGCAAAAGTGGAAAGTGGAAAACATGGATTTGTTATTTCTTTTTATTTCATTTTATTTAATGGAAATTGTTTGTTTTTTATTGGCATAAATATTTTTCTGTTTATAGACTTAATAAACTAAAAATAAGTTGTGGCTTTTAAGCAAGTTGCCAGCTGTATTTGAATTTTTTTAAAGGTATTGTTGCATTAAAACGTTTGTAAAATGGGAAAACAAACAAAACCCTAACTGTCGTAAGCGCAATTCTTTTCCTCGTTCTTTTGGCAAATGTTTTAGGTAATGCAGGGGCTGATTATACCAACCAGGAAGAAATATGGAGATCTGTAAATATCGGTTCGAAAAGAAGAAAGCGCAAAAAGTAGAGACAAAGGAGTTAACCTCGCATGAAACAGAAAACCGTCACTTATAGGGATATTTGGCCAATCTATTCGGACATTAGGCAAAAAATTAATTTTGAAAAATATAAAAATTTAAGTACGCGGCTATACAGGTAACAAAATTCTGCATCTTATAGTGAATTTTTCTCCTCGGAACATTTTTAAATTCAGGAAAGTTGAATAAATCGCATACGTTTTTATTGACTTTATACGATTTTGAGAGGTTTGCAATAGATTTTCTTATGGCTAAACGAATAAAGATTTTGTATTGATTTTTTTCTGTACACGGCTGTATGAGCAGCTACTTATATTAATTTAAAAAAAAAATTTGTTTTAAATTTTTATTATGAAAAAAAAATTCCATTTTTATTGAATTATTACTTGAACAGTAAATGAATAGAGTATTCATGCTTACATCATAACAATCAAAATAATACTGGAACAGCATCTATAAGGTTGTGAGTAAACAAGTAAGAATGATTAAAAACAAATTTGCATTCGTATTCAATCGATGATTGAAACAAAGCAAAAACAAATGTACAAGACGAAATACAGTGAGAACGGTAAAGAAATACGTTGTTGGTTTGTGAGTAAATTTCGTCTAACCAAATTAATATTGATTGATATGAGTATTCTCGTATTCGTATTTACAAAGTTAGTTGGTTAAATAGATGATGATTATAAAATACACAACTAAGGTAGAAAGATGCGAAGAATGCTGATGAAGGTCGTAGCGGTCCAGAAAATGCAGCATTTCATTCTGCTAGCGTCTAATTTTTCTTGGTTTCTTTGAAAAACATCCGCATACATTTGTAAAATAAATTTTCTTTCTAAAAAAAAAGAATTTTAGAAATTAAAAATAAATGAACTTAAGCCAAAATAATTTCTATTAAAAAAAAAATCCTTCGAAATTAAAAAGAAGGATTTTTTTGTTAAATTTTTTTGTAAAAAAAAAAGCTGAAAGGGTTTTTGAGAGTGATCTTTGTCGTGATCGTAAAAATGTTATATATCACTTATAAAATATACCATCTCTACTTTTATGCTGTAGAAAAAAAACGTTGCACGTTTTTGCGCCTTATTATTATTTATTAACCCTTATCGGTCGTAAGTCACCTCTGACGTGACAACAGTACTTTTCTGCAACGGTCGTATGGCACGTGTGAAGTGACAAGGCGAATTATGTCGAAACATACTGTCTATTGATGAGATTTGTTTTTAAAATGCATTCATTTCTTCAATTTACCGTTACCATTTGAAAATACGTATTTAGCGTTACCGTTTGAGCATAAAAATCTTTTCAGAAAAATAGTTATGTCACTAGTTGGTGATTTTCGTGAAGGGGAAACTGTACGATATGGAAAGCCTTCAACATCAGACAATGAGGAGAGATTGGATGGCAAACTACATATCTTGCAACCTGATAGTAAAGGAAAGCATAACGACTGTTTAGTATGTTCTAATCGCAAGTTACCTGGAGGGAGGAAAACAACAGTATACTTTTGCGAAACATGCCAGAGAAAACCATTTCTTCATGTTGGAGATTGCTTCAAAAAATACCATACCTTACAAGTATATAAATAATTATCAGAAACTCAGACATGTAGTAGTTGTACAAAAAATAAATAATTTGTAACAAAACTGAAAAGAAATGAATATAAATGTATAATAACATACTATTGTTTTTTTTTCATATTTGTTAAAAATAACTACAACCTGGTGAGAATCAAACGTGTGAAAAGTCGCGTCCGATAAGGGTTAATATAAGGCCCACTCCACCTTTCATGCTTCCACCTTTACTTAACGCTGAAGAGGATTCAGATTCGGAAGAGGTCTTTGAAGAATAAGACGAGGCAGGACAATATCATCTTAGTGCAGAGCTGAAGTTGTTTTAAAAAATTAATTAATTTTAAATAAAATTTAACGTTACAATCATAAATAAATTATACTATGAATAAATGAATTATTTTCAGATAAATAATATAAAAAAGCTTAAAAATTACAAAACTACCTCTTTATTAATATTCTTGGGAAGCGGGATTGTCAAAGCATTGAAAAGCTAATTACTGAATTTTTTTAGGAAATTGGCAAAAAAAATTTTTTTTTCAAATGGTCGTGATTAGAGGGGTGCCTCCCCCTGCCCATATAAATTATTTTCAATGGTACTTCTGTACTTCTGGCAACAGTGGTTCATCGACCAAAAATTACTTCCCTAGATAAGTTTTTATTTGGTGCTTTGCGACTTGGTAAAGAAAGTGCAGGTAGATAATTTTGAGCGAAATATAAGCTCATCAGAGAGAAACACAGTGAATAGAGAGAAGAGAAACAGGGAGGGAGAGGGAAGGATACTTCCAACATATCATTATATTTATTAGAATAAAATAAATAAACATTTTTAAATACATATTTGCTGTATTTTGGGCATTATGAAGCACTAAATCGGGCAACTCCTAATTTGTTTTTATTTTTATTTTTTCTTTTCAAAATTTCCGTTTAAAGTTTGATCGATACTTTTACACACACACAACTTCAAGTTAAAGTTTTTAACCTTTTAAACATGAACATGTTCAACATATATCGTATCTAAACACGTATATACGAGGTGTGTTAAGAAACTAAAGGTATTAATATTTTTTTGAAACAAAAAAAAAATAATAATAAAAATAAAAAAACTTGTTTATTCCGTGATTAAAAATTAAAATCCTCGATACGGCCTATCATGTTCTGAAGTGCTTAAGTTATAATGTACTCACTCTTCTGGTAATTTAAATTAAAGTGACAATTCAGACACGCCGAAATATAAATTATATAATTTTTTTTCCTTTTATTTTTTGAAAACCCATCGTATATAAAAATATTGCTGGGTAGTATTAAAAAAAGTTGTATGAATATAATATATTGTATTCTATTTCATGATGTTGCTGTTATACTTCGTTGAAACAAAAAGAAATGAAAAACTTTGAAGAAAAAAAAACTCAACTGACAAAAAATATATTCACTTTTTGTTTTATTTTTAATTCTGTTTTTCTGTTTAACTTTCAGTATTTTACTACATGTTACGGAAGTTTAAAACCGTTACAAATAACAGCACCAAAAACTCAGCAAAAAAACTAATGAAATTCGTGACCTTACGCCACTGTCATACTTGGTTGTCAACACTGTGACAGCATGTTCACTACACAGAAGTTTATATCAAATTATGGAAAAAAAACATAATTTTTTATTCAGAAAAGAAAACAATATATGAAACGTTTGTAATGCTCTGCAATGGAGTTTATAATGTAAAATATACAAGAAAAAATTGTTGTGAAGAACACTGTATTTAAAAACTTGACACAAGTAGATTTTTAATACTTAATATTAGTGTAAAAAGAATTATAGATGTGCATGAATTAAAAGTCAAAAGAAAGTTATAATAATGTAATGGTGAGTGGTAAAACTAAAGATAAATTTTATACTTAAAAGGAATTATGTTATTTGGCACTTAATTTTTATTCCATTTTTTCTTTTAATTTTACACTGGTTTCTAACGCTTGTACAAATTTTGCTTGCGATGCTTTTGTACTTAAGAAATTTCTTAATTCTCAGCAAACAAAGAAATGAAGAAGTTTAAAAATCATGGGTATTTTCATTGCTTCTCTTTGATTGATTTTCTGAAGTGCATTTTAATAAGTTTGTTTATTCCAGTAAAGTTATGAAGTCATGAAAATTCTGTTATTAAAAACTGGTTTTAAATTAAATAAGAAAAAATAAGATGTATTAACCATCCCAATAAAAAATTTGTTCCATTTTATTATAGTAAATAACTTTAAAAGAAATCTATTTTAATTGCTAATATTGTTACGTTTTCCCTTTTAGAACAAGCGTACGGATTCTTTTTATTGCAAATAGCACCGTGGCACATTAGAAGTACCCTATTTCTTACTCTGTGGCTCTATCTGTCTATAATTCTTAATGCTACGGTCTGGTATTTACTAATCATACGTTATTACAAATACAGTCAACCAAGCTACACTACCGTGTTACTACTGCGAGACATGAACTAATAGTCGATGTATTATTGAGTAACCTATTCCGTCTACAGACCACTCCACTATACCTTACATCTCCTTTAATCCCTCCCGGAGGTACTAAGATTCTGGCTATGCTAACCTAAGTTCAGGCGAAGTGCTTTCAGGGTATATAGGGAACCAGTCCTACGCTGTGCAGGCGGCAGAATCTGGGTAGGCAAGTTGTTTACTTGTAGAAGGACTTACTAGTGTCCTTAGTTATACTGGAGTCACGGGAATCGGTGCTGGTGAGGTCCTTCGGGGTGCGGAAGCGATCGAAGTTGGCTGTTGCCTTCTAAACAGACAGGGTTGGATAGTCTCCAAGGGTAGTTCACAGCCATGCTCTTAGATTAGCAACTTCGTTGGCTACGTCAGTAAAGGGCACTATTCGACGCACTGTTTTCACTCAGTGGTAAGACCACAATCAGCTTATGGCCTTATGGCCAGTTACTGACATTAATCTATAACACGTATCTCATTTAATCCAATACTTCGATTTTTCACTGATTTTAAGCATTTAATCAAATGCCAAGCCATTTTATAAATATGAACCCATGCTCGCCAATGTCTAGCTAATGTTAAAATAATGGCTCTTTTCAAATTATTAATAAATTAATATTAATCATACGCAACCCAATTTTAATTTTTTTTTCGTACTTAAGAAAATTTGTTTGAATTTCAAATTTATTTTGGTTGACTTACTTTATGAAACTTTTAACATTTTTTTAAATAAATAAATTCCTGTTTTATTTTAGGATCTACAGTAAAGAAGAATGCTATAAGACCGTAACAACATCGAAATTAGTCCCACATTTAGTGATTAGTTGAGGTGAATAGCCTTTGAATGAGATATTTTTTTATTTTTATCATCAACAAACAAATTCTGTAATTGATTTGTTGCCGGCTGCAATAAAAATATTTTTTCCTTAAAATAAATTTGATTGTAACTGAAATTTGAAGCTGCATTTTTATTTTACACATAATTTTAAACAAAATATTTGTTACTGATTTCTTCTAAAGTGAAAAAATATTAACTTTTTTTCATCTTGATAAAATTCTGAATTGGCGGAATAAGCTAAATTTTGCTAAATTTATTTACATAAGCTTTGCTTTATTGCGTGATAGGGTTTAATTAAATGCACTCCGCTGAATTCTATTTCTTATAACAAATTCCGTAAATTACTAGTCACTTTATAAAATTTTCTAAGAAAGCGTAATGTTCAAAAAGTAGTTTTAAAAATATAACTAAAGATAGGAAAAGTTAGCTGAATAACATTTTCGTCTTGCTGAATTACATAACGAAAAAAGCATGTTGCAAAAATTCTAATAAAATGTGGAATGAAATATTTTAAAAATAGCTGAATTACATTTTAGTCTTGCTGAGTTGCATTACGACAATAGCATGTTGCAAGGACTCTTATACGAACTGGAATAAAATATTTTAAGATTAGCTGAATTCCATTTTAGTGTTGCTGAATACCAAAAATTTAGGCATATTAAAACATTAAGGAATAAATTATTTGAATTTTATTAAGCTTTAGAGGCTTAAAGTAAAGCTGTTAAGAATACGGCAAAAAAATTTAAATAAATATAACTAAGAAAAATTTTGACTTAATAACTATGCTAAATTATTTTACAGCTTAGCTGAATTTTGTTTCAGATTTGCTGAATTGCAAAAAACTGCAATATTTAAATCGAAGCATAAAACAATCATTAAACATTAAGATCAGATTAGTTTTACATCAGCTGAATTATATCCTCATAGTATACTACATATTGTATGTTTATTTTTTTTTTCAATTTTTTAATTTATGCTTCTCAACTTATTTCAGCTAAACAGCAACTGAATTTAAATAAGGAAATCATTTGTAGTGTATTAATGTGTCAATTTAAAAATTTAAAAATTAATTATTTTGTTGCTGTTTTTGTTATAAGTTTACTATAACTAAAATTATAAAAATGTTTTGAAGAATTTTATTTAAATTTAAAAATTTTCCAAAAATAAATTTTTACTATGGCGTACGATTAATATGAATTAAAAAGAGCTTGCAAATATTCCGTTTTAAAATAAAAATGCATTCTTTATTTTTAAATTGTAATACTAATATAAATAAAACTTTATAATGCTTCAACGTAATAAAACTTTTAGTATATTAAATTTTCAACTTTTCCTTACTTATAAAATCTATAAAACATATTTATATAAGTTACAACTAACTTTATTTGAATTTTATATCTTCAATAAAAATCATCTCTAACATATTTAAGTTTTAACTTTCCATTAAAATCCAAAAGTACTCAATAAGTAGAACTTAAGCTGAGTAATATGCTTTACAACAAATAAATGGGTGGATAAATAATCCAGTCAGCCATGCAACCAAGCAACCAGGCAACTGAACAACCAACCATAACCAATCTCCTAACCATTCTACTCACATGTTTTAAAGCTGACCAAACAAACAACACATGTTAGATAACAGCCCTTTTTTTTATCTCTTTTTATTATTATATTATTTTTTTTTGTGTAAGTAAAACAATTGCAAAAACATTAAAATTCCATACTTAACGCTAAAAAGTTTAAATAAGCGGAAATAACTGAATTTTTAATACTTGATTAAGCACAAGAATTGACTTGAAACCGATTGAAGTACAAAAATTTAAGTCAGTTTAAGTAAGAAATTTCTTGATAAGGGAAGGATAAACAAAAATGAGTTAAAATTACATAAAAGGAATTGAATGTTTGAAGAGTTTTTAAGATTATAAAAAAAGTTTACACAATACTTTTGATTGCTTTGATAAAAACATTTAAGTGAAAATGTAATAACCCTGCAAAATAGCACATGCAAAAGAAGAAGGTAATCCATGTGTTCTACATCAATGAGCTGATTCAATTAAGAGGAAAAAATGCATTATTTTATCGTTAGTTTGTCATTGGCGACCATGGGCTTACACTACCAAAACGGCTTGGAATTTAAATGAATACTTGAAACCAATGATCGATAAGTGGGATAGGTTTTTTCATTATATATTTTTTTAATTTTTAAAAATTAATTCAAGCAATCCTTAAATAGTTTCCAGTAACATTACTAAAATGGAACTAAATTTTTAAACTTTTTATTAAGATGTTTTATACATTTTATTTTATCTTATTTCGTGACTTCAGAACTTATTTAGAATCAAAAGACTTATTAAAAATACATTATAGAAAAAAATGCATTAGAAGCGAATAAAATACTCTTAATTTTTGCTCACCTTCATTTTTTCACTAGAAAAGGTAAAAATTTTTCGGAGGAATAAATAATCTTATTGTTCTTGACAACTGTGACGTATGACTAATATTAATTAGAAAGTAGTTTTATTTAACAGCATTAAAATTGAGAGAAGGAGAAAAATATATATTAATTAAAGGGTGACGTGATATTTTTTGATTTCTTAGAGGTGAAATGTTATATATTGTATAAGATTTGAAGGATTATCAGTCAAGTAACTTTTCAAAATTATTTATTTCTATTGACAAAGTGCTGTTCCAAGGGATATTATTTTTGCAAATAAAGCTATATATATTTTTTTAAATATCTTACATAAAAATTACAAAATTTTTTCTGAAGTCTATACACAAGGCAGCGCCGTTTAAAATACGTGCAGAAACTGTTGTAAGTGTATCATAACGAGAAGAATTATATTTTATTTCGATGTTATTAATGACTGATAATTTTATTTAAAAAAACGAATATTTAAAATTTATTTCGATCTGCAGCTTTTGATGTCAAACTCACATTAAGAATCAAGAGTTGACACCTGTCGTATAATACATTTTTTATTTTGGATTGAAAGCTTCACCTAATTGAATTATTAAGAAAAATTTAAGAGTTGCCTTATCATTTTTAAATTTTTTTTTTCTATGACGAGTCCACTCTGCAAATATTATTTAATTAGCAATTAGCTTTTTGTTCTTTTTATTAAAAAAAAAAAATCTTTTAAAACTTGATAGTTTTAAGGAATATAGAAAAAATACCATTTCAAAAGATATTGTGAGGACAACGATTCAATTTTCATTTGTATTTCTTTCAAGCTTCTACAAAGCTCTTGATGTGGGCATGAATGCTAGTTGGATGCATAATTTAAGTTTAAGATAGTTTCCACTAAAACATCTTCGGTACTTTCTCCTCAAAATAGATAGGACAAGCTAAAAATTCTAATTCAGTGCTTGAATTATGTATGATACACAAGTTATTCCCAAAGAATACAAAACGGTAACCAACTAATAAGTAAATTAATATAAAGCTATTTCGGGGCGTATGATTAATTTCAGTTATTATTAAAAAAAATATACAGAGAAACAATAGTTCAGTCTTCTTAATAACCTAGCGATAAAGTTACATTGTTTTTACATTCTGACTCTCAATACCAACTAATTGCAGTAATATATTGAAACAATTTTTCATTCCATCATTTTGCCCTCAAGCCACAAAATTGATTACATAATGTGCTGCAAAAGCGTTGTGTGCATTTGTTTTGAAACAGGATTTTATTTTACATGTGATGAAACAAACCAAAACACATCAACAAAATTATAAAGTTAGACAACAGAATCATTATTTTGCAAAAACTAACATGTTTCACATCCTTGTTATTTGATTTCATATGATTTGATAATACCACAGACAATTGTTTTTGTAACTGCAATAAATAAATGTTTTTATTGTTATTAGATGCTGGTAACATTTTAAAACATGGTCAGACAACAAACAGCAACTAACAGTGGTTAAATAAACACTGTTTTTAGTTGCAAAATAATACACAGTATCATATTCGGTATTCCTTTGGGCTGTTAAAGTTTAATATAATTTGGAAAAAGATTATGTAGCATAATGAGCAATTATGAATAAAGAAGTGCTGGTAAAATTCAAACTAGTTAAATGTTAATTTTATATCCATACAATTAAATACATTTCATACAACCATTTCATACTTTATTGAAATCAAACTGTTGACAGTTGTAAGTTAACAACGTTTGATAAGCCTTTTAATGAGTAAAAAAAAACACTACTAAAAATTTTCTCATTCACATTTTGTACTGTTTTGATATGTACTTAAATTTATTTTGTAGAATGGTTGTAACAAACTTTATTAAAGTTTTAAAACAACTGCTTCATAATTATTATTACTCATACGCAATGGGCTTCAATCTAGCAGAGCATAAACTTGAAGAGTATTATTAAATAAATTAATATTCTGAAAATATTTCAAAGTTCAAAGGTGTACCCTTCACCCATAAAATTTTTTGGCACGTTTACGAAGATTTGAAAATTCAAATATATTTGCAAGTTAAACAATTTTCTGATTTTTTTTATTAAGTTTTGATTCCTGCCGTTAAAATTTTCAGACAGAGGTATCTACCTTCACCGTTTGCTTTTTGTTTCTTCTTAAGTATTTGCAGTCAATTAAAATAAAACTGTTTTGAAATGAAATAATTTTTAATTGAATCTGACACTTTGAGTATTGTTTATGCACTCCAGCAACAACTTTAGAAGCAAATTTAAAAATGATTAACGACTGAGAAAATCTTGTTTGAGCCCCTCTCTCAAAGGAAGTCGAGAAAGCAAAAAAAAAAAAAAAAATTATAGTAGATATTGAAAGAAAAAAAATATTTTTTCGCAAAAGTTTTTGAAAGGCCCTTCGAAGTAACGTTCGCTTAGAATTTTTTTTAAAAATTTTTAAACAAATTATTTTAATACTTTTTCAAATACTTACGAGTACTTATATTTTTAAAAGAATATTTTTTTATAAAAAAGTCAAAAAGGTACTTTTTGAAATGTTCTTTTTTTAAAGAGTACTTTTTGGAAAATTGGCAAAAAATATTTTTTTCAAAGTGTTTTTTCTATAAATAAGATAAAAGATAAGGTACTTACTGAAAGCTTCTTTTTCTAAGGTACTTTTTGAGCAATTTTAAGCTATATACTTTTAAAACTATATTTTTTAATACTCGTACTTGCATGCATTAACATTAAAAAATTAACATAAGGTTTTTCTGAAGCTACTTTTTTAATTGAAAGTCTTTATACAATATGGCCTTGTTAATTACATTTGATATTTCTAAAAGGTCCGATAAATTATGTCATTATAAAAGAGATTGTTTTAAGTTTAAAATGGAAAATTTTAATTAAAAATTATATTTAACAACAAATTATTTCTTAAAATAAAAATTATGCTTTTTTTACTAGAAAATTTTGGTTTAACTTATAACTGGTAACTCGTACTAAAACTGAAAAATTCAGACTACTCCAGGCCATCTGGTAACTCTGGGTACAAGGTATAGTGCAATAATGTAAAAAGTACCTTTTGTTACAGGCCTTTTTTACTCTAAAGTAGTTGAAATTTTTTAATTAGAAGAATTAAAGGTTTTTTGTTCAGTGTAAGTATGAAGATTATGGAATAGAGCTTCAGGAAACAAAGAAGACGTTGCTTTATAGCTGCAAACAAAGTCCATTGAAAGGTTTATGCATTACTTTTGCCGAAAACAAATTACAAAAAGAGAAGGTAACTTTTTTTTACAAAGTTTTAAAATTTAAAGCCTTTAAACGTTTAATGTATGTGTGTATGGGTTTTGAATTAAGTGTAGAAAATTATTAAACTGTTGTCGTTGTTCTTTATGTAATAAATTGCTTTTAGTACGATTAAACATACTTTATTACGTTTCATTGATTTCAAAAGAATCGCTTAAATGTGCCTTCTTTTCATTGATCCCTCTTATTTAAATATGAATCCTAAATTTTCAACTCAATACTTCAAACAAGTTAAGAAAAAAATGGTTTTTATGTCTAGCTTTTGTATTTTATAAAATGAAAGAATTTAAATATTTATATGGAAAAAGCCAAAATATTACTCTAAATCTTTTTTTCTCTTTGAATGAAATTTTATTAATTAAAATAATTTTCTTTATAAAAATCATTTCACAATGAATTTATAAAAATCAATCTTGTTAAATAAAAAATAGTTTTTTCTTTTGTATTAAAAAAAAATAAACAAAAAAATTATTTAATATTATTTTTAAACATACCGAGTAGCCTTGGATGCATTGACTATGGTGCCATCTTTATACCACTGGAATTGCATACGTGCCGATCCTTGAGCCGTACAGGACAGTATAAATTCACTACTCTCACGTATTGTTTGCTTTTGATTAATGCTTAAATCCTACAAGTAGAATGAAAGAGGAAAAAAAATATCAAAACATGGAAAGTAAATATTAAACTAAAAGAGAAAAACACTTTTAGCTTAAGACGCATTCTCTTGTTTTGTTGTTTAAAAAAAGCACAAAAAACACAACATTTAATTTATACAAAAATAAGTTTTTACTTAACTTTCTTTTAAGTGTAGTTTTATCGTTTAAATTATATTAAAGATAAACAATTTTTTATAAAGGTTCTTTTTAATAAAACTGTCATTTGAAAAATATTTTTTTAAAAGCATTTTCTTGGGAAGATTTTTGAAGATTCTGTTTTATTAACAAGTTTTTTTTATAGGTGGCTCGCATCAAAAGGCAGTTAGTGTTTACATTTAATACAAATTACCTCAAAAGGTACTTTAAGAAAAATATCCTTGAATAAATATAACGATTTTAGAAGGAATCAAATTTAAGAAAGTATTTTATTTTTTAACAGAAGTTGTACTTTTTAAGGAAGTTTTCTATAGGAAGTTTTTAAATAGCCACTTTCTGTAAACGGGAAATTTTCTATAAGGTACTTTTTATATAAAGGAGCGTTAATTTAAAGCCTAATTTCTTCAAAGAAGTACTCTTTGCTAATGCTCGTGTTGTAAAGATTAACCTCCAGGATGCTAGTTTTTATTATATGATAGATATTCTTTAAAGTACTTTTTTGAAATATACTATTTCTTAAAATTTTAATTAGTCTGTTGATTTAAAAGTACTAGAATTTTAAAATCATAATTTTGTATTACAGCGATATAACATTTTTTTTTTCATTTTTATTTTTATAGAAGCTAATTTTTAAAGTATCTTTTTAAAGTATTTTACTTTCAATGTTAAGTGCCCTCTGTAGGTCGCAATTTTTATAACTGTTTATAATTGTTATAAAAAAGTTATTTTTATGAAGTGTTCAAACCCCTTGTCAAAATAAAAGTCATCTTTTTTATAAGGTCACCTTTTTTAAGAGGTACTTTTGATAATAAGTTATTTTTTTACCAAAAAGTACTTTTTATAACTCAATTATGTGATGTGTGTTATTTGTAAAAAAATCTATCTTTTAAAAAAGATATGTCTTATTAAAGTAAATATTTCTATAAGAATCTTTTACAAAAAGCTGCTTTAAATAACATGAATTTTTAGAAGCGACACGCTTCTTGTCAAATTTATTTTCAATATAAATATTATTGTTTGTTTTTTAATATTACTATAGTTTTATTAAAGATGTACATATATATATATGTATATTCTCTTGCTAAATTTTTTTATTAATAGTATATGTCTTCTAAAGGTATCGTTCAGGGTACTTTGAGTATTTTTAAGAAATTTTCAAAAGACGTTTTATAAAAGTAATAAAAAAAAATACTTTTTATAAAAGTACCAACTTTCTGTTCAGTATCTTTTATTAATAAATACTCCCTTTTGTAATATTATTTTTTCAAAGGTAACTTACTTTAAAAAATGTACTTTAGTAATTAGTACTTTTTATGAAAATCTCTTTTCGTACAATTTTTTTTTTTATAAAGGATAAATACTATTAAAAGTACTTTTTCTTTAAGAAAATTTTTACAAATCTTTTTTTTACTTCATGCATTTTTTGTAAGATTCAATTTGTTAAATTTATTTTTAACAAAAAGAATGTATTCAATAAAATAAATTTTTTTAATTGATATAATAGCATTTACATACTAAAGTTATTATTTATATTAATATAATGATACTCACCATTAAATTCAACGGTGGATTTTCATAAAACAAATGAAAATTGGATACCAAAGTAATATTTCCAATTTTTCCTCTTTCAACCATTCTGGTGATGGCCTCTTTTATACGATTGGAATCTCCCTTTATTCCAAAGAAATGAAATGTTATATCTAACCGGTCGGTGGTATTTGAGATTAATTCTAAATCACTAATTTTAGTAATATTGAAATTGCGCAAAACACGCATGAGCTGAAAAGAGAAATATAAAATTCAATTTGTTATAATAAAAATAATTACAATGTTTTAAAATTATACGCCAGAGGTTGTACGTATAGTATTGAAAAGCGTATGTAGGACGTATGATTAATATTAATTAAAATTGAACAGCTAAATATCTTATCTATGATTTTTTTTTTCAAAACAAGTGCAAAATATAATTTTTGTACTTTTTTTAAAATTTATACATTAATATTTAAAACAATATAAAAAAGGTATTTAAAATAAAAATATTTAAAAATTTTTTTCTTAAATATTAATTCTAAATAAGCAGATTAATATTTAAACACATAATAACATTTCTTTACTTGTGCTTAAAATTTATTGAATTTATATATTTTTTCATTTTCCTTTCTTGTTTCTATCATAAATTGATTCTTTATATCCTAAAAATTTCCAAGAAAATTAATGGAACACAATTGATTATGTTGTTTTGTTTTGCATAAAAAAATAAAATTATTATAATTTTCCTTTGCTTGAGTGCATGTACGTACATGTCAGAATTTATCGTCGTATATGTGTCTTAATCTAAAATCCTATTTAACATTATATTGAGTATTTATAAGTTCATTATGCATAAAATCTTTCAAAAAGAAGAAATATGTGCAAGACATGAAAAATGAAATATTTGTTGGTGCTGAAGATTTATTGGTTTTTTATTAAAACAGAAAAATTATAAGAAGAAGAATATCTCTTAATAGAATAAAAGCCAACAATATACGTATTAAAGAATTGCTTGCGTATTAAAATAACTTTTAAATGTATATAAATAATACATTTCGAATCAGTTTTTATATTCTACGAATACGGCAGTTAAAGTTTATGTACGTTTTTCTGAAATAATTTTTACTAAAAAAAATTTTTTTTTAAATGGTACTTTTTAACAAGGTACTTTTTTGTTAAGATAAATAACGTTTGTGTAAAAAGCACTTTGTAGTTGTATAATTTAAAAACATTATATTTAAAAAATAATTTTTTTTAAAAAGTACTTTAAGTATACCTTTAAAAGGTTCCTTCCGAAAAAGTACCTTCCAAAAAAACTTTTTTTTTAAAACTGTCTTTTTCTTAATTTAATATCACACAATTTTAAGTTTTGATAAATTTAATGGGTCTCAAAAATAAACAACTTGCTTTTAAGGAATATGAATATGAACGTAAAGCGGGCCCTAAAATATTGTGTTTTTCCCCCTAGGACAAAAACCTGTAATATGCAACACGACTCTTGCTAAGTGTATTACGTGCTAGTGGTAGTAATTATATATATAGCGCACAAATACGATAAGTCTTTTTTAAGTACTTATTTCCGCATGTAGAAAGTACTTCTTGAAAGGTGCTTTTTCTAGACTTAAACAAGGGAACTAAAAAGGTAACTACGAAAAAAGTACTTTCTTTTAAAAAATAGTAACATTTTGAAAGAATTTGTTAGAGATAATTATTTTTTTAATATTGAAAAAAAAATTTATATACAAAAAAGTACCTTTCACTTATTAAAAAATTTTCTATTAGATTTACAGTACCTCTTTAAAAATGGAATTTTGAAATGCCCTTTTTGAGCATAAATTTCTTAAACTTTTTTTATTAATATTATTATTTTTTTTAATGCGTTTTTTTTAAAAGTACTTTTTCAAAAAGTACTAACTTCTTTACTTACTTACTTCTTACTTACTTCTTACTTACTTCTTACTTACTTTAACTTCTATTATTAATATTATTATTTTTTTTTTAAATGCATTTTTTTAAAAGTACTTTTTTAAAAAGTACCTTTGCTAATATTAGTACTTTATTTTCCATAAAAATAGACTATGCTTTTATTTATTTGCGTAAAAATATATTACACCACATCTATTTTCAATTCAGTATTGAACTAACCAACCTTTAAATGTGGTTTTTATTCCGATTTAAACGTGTTTTTTGTTGGTTTTAGTTTCAAACGCACAAACATTGGCTACATGTCACAAGCAAATGAATTAAAAATTGAAGTGAAAAATATCAATAATAAAAATGATAAAATTTTAGCATCAATAAACAATTAAATGAAAATTATAATAAAATACAAAGATAAAGTAAATAATAAACATCAACAGAAAAAAAATAAAACATTGATAACAATAAAGCAATTAAAAAAATTTGACATACACGCCAGTTTGAAATATAATTAAATAACAGAACTTTTAAATGAAAATTAAAATTATGTGGCAGTTGTATGTTTATATAATTTAAAATATAATAAATTGAAGCAGGTTATTGATTAGTGTCTAATGCTCTTATTTTATAAAAACACTTAATTAATTGCAAAAAATTTCGTTGTGCCCAAAATAATATTTCAAGCTTTATGTCTGCTTTTGCCAAATAGAAAAAAATAGGAGAAATACAATCTTTTCTTTTCGATATGTTTCTATTTACTAAAAATTTATGAGTATTTAAAAATTTGTGTTATGTACTCGTAATAGTAATGTCGCAGCAAAAAAAAAGTGCTAACAAAACGGAGTGCAGGTGCTTTAAACATTGAAGTTGCAGTGGTAGTTGGCGAAAAGTTTTTAAACAAAATTTTTTAATACATTTAATAGGTTAAAAAAAAATTAATTAAATTTATTAAAACACGAGATAACTAAAAGCTATGACGCAGAAAATTTAAGCTAGTGTAAAATTCTGATGTTCATATGTCGTTCATGTGCTGCCAGCATTAGCCGAAGATTTGTTATTTTTAGTTCGATATTTCTTTTTTAAAATAACGCCATCTCTTTGTCAACTGTACAAATAATTTCGAAAGTATCTCTAAACTCCTGAAAACAAACAGAAAACAACAAAAACAACACCTACTAGAACATGACCAAATTAATATCGATGCTCTGCCTACGTTGAGTTTATGCTTTGTTCAACTTGATGGCGCATAAAGACGTAGTGAAATGTCGAGTTTCTTTTAGCTGTGTTATATTTCTATACTTTTTATTCAATTATGCGATCGTTTAATGTTGTATTGCGATATCAGTTTATTATGTGATTGTCTTAGTGCAGATTCCGTAATTTTTGTGATTGAGTCACCAATGAATTTTTTAGCCTGTTTCCGTTAAAAACTTAAAGTATCAGCCAATTAAGTTCTAAAAGATAAGAAATAAAAACTTGTGATAGTTTTCTATAGGAATAGCCTTCCAGTCATTTAATTTTTTACACTTGTTATTAAAGAGATCACACCTTCTGTGCAAATTTTTAAAGTCTGCCTAAATGTCCACCATAATTGTAAATATTACGACTGCATTGCATATAACCAGCCTCATCATGAATATTCTCACGGACTTTTTTTCTATTGGAAACATTTCTTCTCGAAAATAGATAATGAATTCCGTGGGAAAAAAATAATAAAAAAGTGGCATCACCGTAATTTAAATGGAGCTATTTTCTTTATTTTCATATTGTTTTTCTTTTATAATTCATAATACCTGCTTTTTCCCCCCGATTTTTTTTTCAGTTTCCGCAGTCAAAAAAAAGAAGAAAAAATTATAATGGGAGAAAAGGGAAAAACGAAAAAAAAATCGCACGGAATATTTGTTTGTAATTGGGCTGAACGCCTCTATTGGAATCACCTTTAGTTTTAAACTTTATTTTATTATTTGCTGATGTGGGGTCTGTAACAATACAACTTCTGTCTAGATTTCAAGTGTCTTACTTTTTAGAGATAGGTACCAGTAGGGATACCAGGGACCACTGTGCAATATTGCCAACCACTATTTTTTTGTATCTATCTGCAATTGTAGGGAATACGGGAAACTAACTAGCTGCATGTTTTCTTAATGAGTTACTTTTTGTGTGCAGCGATAAATATATAAAATTTCTTAAAAACCTTTCAAATTTTATTTATGTTTAAACATTTTTTAATCAATTCTTTAAAGAGTTCTTTTAGAACACTAAAACAGAAGAAACAGTAAATAAATATTAATTATACGCCATTATGTTATATGCAGCTTAAAAATAATATAAATCATACGCCCTAGAGACAATTATTTTTTAAATTTAAAAACAAAAGACAATATATTAATTTTCTTTACTTTCGCTTTATACTGTCTCTAAATTAAACAAAAAAAAATTGCTTTGTGGAAAATCTTTTTAACAGATTATTATTCGCAGTACTTTGTTTTGCTGCTTTTTAATTTTACTGTTAACTAATTATTGTTGCAAAATGCCATAAAAGCTTCTGGATACTGTTTCAGTAAAGCCAAAGTTTATGGCTGGTTGGTTTGGAAATAAATCATTAAAAAAACAAAAAAGACACACTAGCAGCAGAGCAAAGACTGACGAAAATGAACAATATTTTTTTTTCGGAAATTATTTGCAAAAAAAAAAAAATATTATATTTTTTTGGATTAAATAACTCTGAAAACGCTATATACGCTAGTAATGAATATTGGGTTTTAGTTAACTGAATATTAAATTTTACAATAAAAATAATTATTCTTGACCTTTTGCTTTGTGATTTTAATTAAGTAATTGATCTCAATGTATATTAAATATTAAAGTTTAAAAGCAAAGCAAAAAGAAAAGGAAACTTGCTTTTACATTTAAAAATATTTACGTAAATAATGCAAAGAAGGTGTTGGAAATGAATTATGTCGCTTAAGGCAGTCTTACTTAATTTTTTAGTTGCTACTCATTTATTAAAGGCCGAGCTAGTCTTCAATAGTATTTTGCAGCTCGTTTAAGTTTTTAATCAAGATGCCGTTACACTTATTCTTTTTTTTAAAGCTATTAGCGATAGCTAAGTTTTAATTACTGGCTTTTGTTTACAATAGGCGTAAGTACTGACGTCAATAAAATACATGAGCTGTGAAAAATATTTCCTTCTTCCGAGAAAGTCCAAATGAGAATGAGCCAAATCAAGTGTAGGTTAGCAAAAGTTAATTAAGTGGATTTTGATAATTGAGGTAAATATATATTTGACATGTTGTAATTATTTGTAAATAATATTAGACCTCTGGGAAGAAATATAAATTTTTTATAATAATGCTAGGAAGGCAATATTGGATATCTATATTATATTTTAAAAAGTTTACAGGTTAAAAAGGCAATAGCAACGTTAACACGATAATACAGTAATTTGCAAAAAATAAAAAATACACAATTTAAGACGTCACCAACCTGGCTTATTTAAGTAAAAAATTACCATAGACATATTTTAGATTAATCCATTGTCAATTATATATTAGAAATGTACATTATGAAAGCAACTTAATTTATTCGTACACATATTGCACCCAGTGTAAAAATATGTAAAACAGTAAAAAACAATAAAATTTTAAAATGGTCTTCATTATTAAGGCGCATAATATTTATAAAAAAATTGAAATAAAATCCTTATATACAAAAAAGGTTAAGTAATAAAATGTTAAAGTAAAGATTAGGTAAATTAAGATAATTCCTTTACGTTATGATAGAAGCAATTTATTTAATTTATATACCTATTTTAAACAGCTGTAATCAATGACTAACTTTCGAAAAAGTTAGAATTTATTAACAAAATTTTTAAATATTTATAAGCGAAAAATATAAAAAAATTATTATTTTACATAATGTAAACAATATGCAAAACGTTTAAAACAGTCGCAAATTCTTTTTTTAAATTAAGAAAAATAAGAAGTCTCTAATGTACACGGTGTAAACTATGTACGACCATGACCTTTTAAATATATTTTTTTTAATTACATATGTATATAGTGAAAAAGGGCAAAGTTACAATATTCAGCCAGAATAAAAATGTCAAGCTTTTATTTCTCACAGTGTAAATAAAATATTAAGTAGGTAAAATTAAGGTAAAAATTAAACTAAGTGGAAATTAATAACTTTATAGACTCCTAAGGTTTGGATCTCTTATTAAAAATATTAAAATAAACTATGTGTAAATTATACTTTTACATGGAGTAAATAATATGTTAGTTATGTAAATTTTAAGTAAATAATGACAGCTGTTTTAGTAAACATAGAACGACTAAAATTTTTCAAATACATCAGTAATCATTGGCAAGCTTTGGTAAAAACCAAATTTTTTATTTACATATTTTTAAAAACTTAATGTAAAAATGGTGACGAAAAAGTTGATTTTTTTTACATGATGTAGACAACTTGTTTAAGGCATAGTCTCTTAAACTAAATATATTTATTAGAAAATAATCACCCTTGTTCTAGTTGCCGACATCGTTGTCATCGTCGTTTTAGTATCAATATCACTACGTATCAATGTCGTCGTCAATTCAATAAAAATTTTGCATTCTATAACATTCCTGTGACGACGACAACGGTTTATCGATTTTTATGAAATGAAAATACACATGCCTAAGTTTTTTGTTAAATTTTATTTCCGTTTGATACCTTTATGGTAAAATGTTGTCTATTAGTGTAGAACATTTTTTTTAATTGTTGATGAAAGCTTGAAAAAACAAAAACTTTTGTTGGAAAGAAAACTTTTAAGGCAGAATTGCAATATTTTTAATTTGCCGTCTCGCATCGGTCATATGTTTTGCCTGTTCATGGCTCTGCTTGTGCAGTAAATCAGTTTAATTGTTGCATGGTCATTTTCTTCATGAAGTTTTCCCACAGCTTTTTCCAGGAGACTAAGTGAAAATTGTTTAAACATTACGCAGCCAGTGGCTTTACACTCCGCTTTATTAGCAACCATATTTTTTCACTTTGAATTTTAAATATCGCCATACCTTAAAAGTAATTTTTGCTAACATTTTGTAAATGCCTATTCGGTTCTTTATTTTGTTAACTTTTGCCATCCATATGCTAATCTTATAGGCGGACTTAGAGAATTTAGAATTTTTGCAAATTCTTCCCATTTTTCTTTAAAATTGCATGAATCAGTGATTCTCGAAAATCAAGTACAAGAGATGGATTCTTCTGCAATGCTTCCACCAAATTCAAATTGATTTGCATTTGTTACCTTCACTTTTTTTACATTTTCAATGTTATGTTTGATTTAAATCACTTCCAGTCGTTATGCAAAAAGGCGTCGACAAAAAACAGTCACGCCAATATTGTTATAGAATACAAAAAATCTTTAAGCATTAATCGATAGGTGTCAATAACGACAAGTAGAATAACAGATCGAATGCGTCGACACATATCAACGTTGATATGTGGCGAAGTCGACAACTAGAATAAGGGTGAATAATTTTTACGGCGTAAATAAAATCCTTACATTTTAGTTTTTTAATTAAAAAAATAATATTAATTAAACAAAAACATGTAAATAATATGTTAGCCATGTAGGGTTGGGGTATAAAATATAACTTAGTAGTATTTTATAAATGCATACTCTTTCTAAACTTTGTTCTTTTATTCAACTTATAAATTCTGTGTAAATTATTTTTTACATGGTGTAAATAATAAGTAAGCTATGTAAAATTTTTTTAAGTTATAAATATTTTTTTTTACTTAAATATAGTAAAATTAAATAAAGTACAAAATACATGTTGTAAACATTTGGTTACCATGAAAAACATGTAAAATGTAAAGGCATATTTATTTACATGATGTAAAGAAAATGTTTGAAGTTTAAACTTTAAAATGGTTATAAAAATAAAGAAATTTAAAAATATATAACTTACATTCATGGATGTACTTAGAATTTGAAAAATGAAAAGAAAGTAAAAAAGTGTAAAGAACAAGTAAATATTGATTTAATTTGTAATTTTTAAGTGATGTAATGCAAGCAGCATTTGTAAGTTAGTAAATTATAATATTAATAAAAGTAAAGGTAAATAATGTAAATTGCTTATATTTTAAACAAAATTTAAACTGAAAGTAATATTAATAAGTAAAAAGATAATTGGCTTGGCCCACTATATAGAAATAAGTTTCGTTCGTACAATTTACATTTAAAACAAAAAATAAAAATAATAATTTTAATAAAATCTGTTTTATATTTTTTTAATGCTAGTACTACAAATACAGTTTTTCTTCGATAAATTCGGCCAGATTAATTATTTTAGATCTCAAAATGATTAGGTTATGTAAAGTAAAAATAGCGTAAATTCTATAACATTTTTATACTCTTCACCACAAAAATGGAAAAAGGGTATAACTAAGTTCTTCAATCCGTTTAGAATTTTTACAATATCCACTTCCGACCCCAGCATGTTCGATCCATTTTCTTCGAGGCAGTAGGCAAAACACCACGCCTTCCTCTATTTTTCCATGTCATTTCGAACGATAAAGTAACTCCAAAAAAATAAATATATGGGAGAATAGAGAATTTAAAAAAGGAAAAATGCATCAAGTAGAAAAATTGGCGCTCGCCCATATTTTCCGAGTTATGGGGCTCTGAAATTTTCAAATTTTTTAAAACATCAATATGGGTACCATCTTAAAGATTTGGTGTGATCTTTAAGGAAATATTAAAATTTTACAAATCACTAAACCCATTAAGAGCCAATGGCATTTTTATATAAATTTATTTTGAAGTTTATTTTTAAGTCTCGGTCACCCCAATTTTTTTGATTGCAGTTACTTCACTAAACTATACTTACGCAGATGGTGAAGTATATATAAGATTCGGCATAGCCGTATATAGCACTCATACTAGTTTTATATATAAATTAATAAAGCAGAAAAAGTAAAATTTTGGCAAAATTAAATAAATCATTTATGTAGTTTATATTGCTGACGCTGGAATTACTTTTGTATGAGTAAATTTTAGGTAAATAATTTTTTTACATAAAAAATTAAAAGTCAAATTCAGATTTAATTTTCTGCAGGTGGAAAGTATTATTTGTAAATATATTTCCTTTAATTTTTAATTTTATTTTTCTTGAAATCTGTTTGTGTTTTAAGCTGTACGCTTTAAGTGATTCGTAATTAATTTAATTCGGAGCGTAAATCTTTTTAAATATAAGAACAAACTCATTCAGGTCAGAATTCTAAACTTTAGTCACAAAAATTATTAAATTACATTAGGAATTCCAACTTTTGATTAAAATATAATTTTAGATAAAATTAAGAAGAATTTACTTAAATTTAAAATGATTATTTCCCTCTGTGTAATGTCTTCATTTCATGTTTAAAATTTTATACTCAAGCACTTAATGCATAATCCTCAACAAATCTGTTGTCTTGTTTTTAAGAGCAACTGTCTTTAAGATATTAAAGCAGAGATAAAGAGGAGGTAAGTAATTCAGTGAACAGTCACTTAAATAAAGAAGCACACAAATTTTTTAGATTTTTATTGCAGAATACTTGAGTGAATGCAATATTATTTGCAGAATTCAATTGACATCATACTCTTGCTTTTAAGTAGAAAAATGTCTGTGTATTTATCTTAACCGTAGATACAATCGTAAAAACAACTGATGTCTTTTTTTTAATTTCACCTTTATTTAAGTTGAATGTTCTGCTTTATTGTTTTTCTACTTACTGGCTTAATTTCACAATAAATATGTCTCAGTTTTTTGTCTGCTGTTTAGCACATTTTAATTAGCAAAAGTTCATTAAGCATTAAAAAATTGAAGCAGCAGACAAATAGAACAAATGCCAGGCAGTTAAGTTTCGAAAAGACGCAATTGTCTTTGATGCATTAGCTTTACATTTTTTACACATTTATTTGAATAATACTTTAGATTCAGTCATTCATATATTTGTTAAGTGGTTCAATTTGATTTTGTTTGTTTCACAGTCTAATTAACAGATTCTAATTAACATTACAATAATAATATTTTGTTGTTGTTCTTTTTCGAAAATTATACAAATATTTTTTTTATTTCTTTTGTAGTTATTTTAAGAAGCTCTGATTTTATTTAGAAAAACTAAAGCATTTAGTATAATTTGAAGTGTTTTTTTGAGAAGAATTAATTAAGTGTATTTTAGTAAAGAATTTATTGGTACAAAAATAAAGGTTTTTGAAATGACTTATTTTATTCTAAAGGCAAATTAAAGTGAGTATAAGGAATTGAAAGATTTTTACAAAACGTTAAACAAATTAAAGAAAAATTGTTCTGCTTCCTTTTGGAGTTTTTTAAGTAGATAAAATACATGATCATTTGCTTGAAAGTGTAATTTTTAATACAGAAAAACGGGAAATATTTTATATCTAAGAAAATATCAAGTACAATTCGATTCTAAGTAATATTTGACATAAACCACTTTGAAAGTAATTCGTGTCGTCATGTTATTTTTAAATTTTTTTTTTATCTTATAAGTGTTTAAAACTTAAAATTTTCTGCAGACGTTCTCCTAAGAGATATTTTTAAGATTAAAATCATATAAATCTGCACATTTTTTAAATCTTAACACATTCTCTTCAAATTAAAACCGTCTAAAAATAGTTCTTGCGATAAAAACCTACTTCAAAACAAATTCTATTTGTCTGTCAATAATGGTTCAATAGTATGGCCACGTACGTAAAATTACATTTACTATTGGGACACATTCATATAACATCTCTTAAATTCATACTTGCTATAGCAGACTTAGCACTACAGCTCCTTGTTAATTTTAACCGACTGCCTCCAACTATTCAATGGTTTGGGAAAATACATCAAATTACAGCAACTATAGGGGCACCCTTTAACTTCCTTATTCAAATTATATAGTTGCTATTTTAGTAAACTTTAGAATCAGGTTCTTTGTAAATGTTAACCATCAAATTAGTAAAAATTACATTAATTTTGGAACACCCTTTAATTTATAAATTCAAATTATAAACTTGGGACACCCTTTAATTTATAATTCTGAATATTAAAACTTGTTACAATAACGGTCACAGCAATTGGTCCATATATGTCAATCAACATCAATTATGGGAACACCCTTTAGTTTTTAAATTCAAATTATAAACTTGCTGATATAGCTGGCTAAGCAATACAGGTTCCCGGTACGTTTCAGCTGTCTGTCTATAAAATATATGAAATTACATCAACTATTGGGACACCCTTTAACTTTCAAATCTAAATTTTATACTTTTTGTTATTGCGGAGGTAGCAATACAGATAAGTTGTAAATTTCAAACGTCTGTCTACAACTGATTAAAAATATGGCCATATACACCAAATTTTATTAACTATAGGGACACCCGTTTATTTCAAAATCAAATTCAATACTTGTTGTTATAGCGGAGTTAGTAATATTGGTTCCTTGTAACTTTCAATCGTCTGTCTACAACTGTTTAGAAGTATGGCCATATATATCAAATTAAATGAACTACTGAGGCACCCTTTAATTTATAATTTTAAGTGTTAATACTAGTTACTATAACAGTCATAGCAATCAACATTCTATCTAATTTGCAAGCATTTGCCTATAACGGTTTTAAAGATAGGATCATTCAAGTCAATTTACATCAATTATGAGGACACCCTTTAATTTCTAAATTCAAATTATAAACTTGCTCATATAGTTCATATATACGTTTTAGTGTTCTGTCTATAACGGATCAAAAGTTCAGCCACATACATCATTTTACATCAACTCTTGGGACACCCTTTAATTTCCAAATACAAATTTTATACTTTTTATTATAGCGGACTTAGCAGTTCAGGTTCGTTGTAAAATTGTCTGTATACAACTGTTTAAAAGTATGGCCATGTACAGCAAATTAAATGAACTATTAGGGCACCCTTTAATTTTTTATTTTATATATTTGTTAAAATTTGTTACAATAACAAGCATAAAAATCGACGTTCTCTCCAACTTGCAAACGTTTGTCTACAATAGTTGAAAAGATAGGCCCATACGTCACCTATGGGGACACCTTTTAATTTTTAGATTAATTTTTTATTAAATTTTGTTATTGAGAGCTATAGTGATACCCAGTTTTTTTAATTTTAGAGTGCTGCCCTTTACGGTTTAAAATACGTTTAAAACATGTATGTTCTAGAGGGACACCCTTTAATTTGTAAGATTATGAACTGTTTTAAGAACGTGACCAATCTGTAAGCATGACCTTTAAAATTAAAAAAAAAAAAAACATTCAGACGAGTTGGTAACCACCTTATGAAAAAATAAACGGTGTCTCCATACGAGACATCATTTTAAAGTGTCTGATGTAACGTTTGCATCAAAAAACTGCTATTAAGAGAAAGTAATATAGAAAGTAAAGTAAACAATTAAAGGGTGATCCTATAGTTGATGTAGCTTAACTTATAATGTCCTATCTTTTAAATCGTTATGGTTAAATACTTAAGAATTACAAAGAAGTGTGTTTTATAATTTTAATGTCTTATTCAATGGCCCTCTGCTTTGCTTTAGTTTTCTTTGCATAAATTATTTTTATTTAACGCATTTCAAATTAATTTTCTTTTTTTTTTCTACAAAACATTAACCTCGTATTTCTTACAACAGGAAAACATGAAAACTGTTGCCACTTTAAACTCATTTAATATCTAGAAGCTTGATATTTTGAACACAAATATTTCAATGAGCTCCCTTCTATAGAGCGCTGCTTTAAATCGAATTAAAAACCTAATTGACTGACCAAAGGAAACTTAAAGCGCATCTTTGTTTTTATACCACTGACAAATAAGATCTTGTATTATTCAATCTTTATTTCTAGTAGACAAAAAATAAGGCTAAAAGAACAAATTAGACTAAAAGTAAAAATCATTTTAAATACATTTTCGATTGCATGGCATGCGTATTTTTATATTACGGCTGCAACTAGAGAGACGTTTTGTTTTATTTATGACATCTTTAACTTCAAAATAATTACATCACCTATTACAAACAAAAGAATTAAGAAACCATTTCCAACTCCTATAAAAAATTTATGAACATAAATTTCCCAGGAAACACAGTGTTACTTAAAAAAATATTAAACAAAAAAAAAAAACAAAAAAAAAACAAAAAAATTAAAATGGGAATAGAAATACAAATAGAAGAAAAAATATTTTTTAAAACAAATTCCACTTCTTAATATTATAATGGCTCTAATATTTTTCTTATGATTTTTACATAAATTTACTTAATAAAATAATATTTTTATTTAAGTTGGCCTGACAAGACTTTTCTGGTCTTAGGGTTTTTACATTAAATACCAAAACATAATAATAAAAAAATAGTCAGCCCACATAGAAATGCAGAAATGTTACCAAAAACACCAAAACTATTTTTCAACTTTTGAAACCACATGTGACAGCCGCATTAGCAAAATATATACTATGATACCGACTACATATACAGAAGTAAAAATAATAAAACAAAAATTAAGAAAAAAATTTATATCATTTGCAGTAACATTAACACATCATTTCCTTCCCCCCGCTGAAAGACAAGAAGGAAGCACAAAAAAACAAAAGTTTAACTATCCCAAAAAGTTGAAGAATAAATTAAAATAATAAGTTTCGTAACAAAAATGTTTATTTTGCTTATAAGCTTATGATAAAAAAAAAATAAAATCATTTTTTGTTTAAAAAAAAATAACTTTAAATATTTCAAGGAAAAGCCAAGGTCGAGTAGATAAGCCACAAACCAAAAGTCACTTAAGTTTTAAAGGAGACGTTTAAGACATAAATATTTTATACTTTACTATCTGGCAGTATTATAACAATTTTCTTAAGAAAAATATATAAAACACGAAATATACTTCAAGTTTAAATAAGAGTATAATAATGCATGTTGTATTTAAAATAAGTTTAGAGCCAAATTTTAAGTAGAAGACGTAATAAACACAAAAACATGACAAGTATCGTTAGCAGCAAAAAAGTATAAATCCTTGGCACAATACTCATGTGCTTCTAGAAATAGGAAAATTCGTTTTTTAGCGATTTAGGAGATTTCTTAAATTTAAGTGTTTAAATTTGCTAATTTTGCTTTATTTAAGTTTTACCACAATTTTTACTAAAGTTATGACATCTGTAAATCAAAACGCTTTTTCTTAGAAATTATATTATGCAGCAAGGTTCTATCTAGCATTGTTTTCTTTGAGTTTTTTAATAACTCCAAAATATTTTACACCAATAATGTTCGTAATTTTTTTTAATCTTTGTTAGTACGTTATCTGCCTTTTTGCTTTTAGTTTAAATTTTTTTTGTTTTATTATTCCCTTTTTTTTTACCGATTTTTTAGAAAATTAAAACGTTTTTTTCATATATATATATAGTGCTGTCAATATAAATAAAAAAAGATATTTAATAAAATATTGTGTATTGCCTATACGTAAATCACGACAACGAAATAGCGCACTCAGTCGTACAAAAAATAATTTCTACTGCTCATCTACGTCATCATAGAATTAAAATTAGTGTTTATTGTTAAAAGTAAAGGAGAGTTTTGGCACATAATTGGAAGTAACCATATAATTTCTAAACTGGTGCATCTTTTTAGAACATTTTTAAGTGGCAAGAAAAGAAATGTAGTCGAGTAAAACTTTTGACTTTGGCCTTGAAGCTATCTAAAGAAGATTTTTAAATTTTAGCTTATATGAAAATTTTTATTTAAAATTAATTATTTCAGAATTTTTTTCATAAGTTATTGTTAAGTAATATTTCTATAAAGGAATTATATAAGAATTATTACCGACCTTAATACTAGATAACTGAAAGTGAAATAATTCTTTCCATGCAGCAAATTTCTTTTTAAAAATAATATTATATTTAAAATTATAAAATTAAATTTTTATTTTTAGAAATTTTTTTTGGACATGCTGTAGCTGCGCATCAGCTTTTTAAATTTAAAAATACATTGTAGATCCAAATAATAGTGTTTTTTTACTCTTTTATTACATTAGTTACGAAGAGTCTGCTAAATTAACCCTCCGATGAGTGACAGTTCTGAACTACACGGCCGTGTGAAAAGGTCCCTACGGACCTTTTTTGTAAATCATGTTTTTTCATATAAAAAATTTTTTCTCTGATTTTTTTTTTGTTTTTATTTTTTATAACTAATTTCTACATACAAAAATTGCTAGTAGTATAAAATTAGAATATTGTGCCTTTCCTTAAAAGCAATAAAGTTCATGTCTTCGAATTTTTTTTTGAATTTTTTTGTTTTTATCATCATCCCTAATGTCTTTGAGTTTAGGTCTTTGTGTTTAGAACAAGTAAATTATGTGTTGAAACAATAAAAAAATTATAATGATGCCCAAAAACATGCATTTATTAGTGAAATTCAGTACAAGGTCCAAACAGACTTATTCATACGTCCGCGTACTATTCTCACTAAAACCTCAATAACTCCTAAAGTAATGATCCGATCGGCTTGATTTTTGTTCCAATATATGCGCAACAAAATACTATTGAAACACATAGTAACTTTTTGTTGTAGTGGCCAAAGTAGGAGTAGTTTCAGTTTGAAAAGTGAAAAAGGTCCCCAGGGACCTTCTCACTCATCGGAGGGTTAAATCTTTAACAAAATATTGTCTAATCATCAAACTGTTTTCAAAAAAAACTGCTTCTGAATAGTTTTTATTGTCAGATTTATTAACTGCACATTCCATTTCTATTTTTAATAAAATTTAACATTTTCTATTGTAATTTTTTGTATTTTCTATGCACAAATGTACATTGTTTACAAAAAATGTTCTATGTCTACGTCACACAAAAAAGAGCTCGCTATATAACAAGCTAACGGACCTGTCGAAAGCCCATTTTTTGTATTCATGATGCCCATAGGAAAATAAGTACATATATTAAAAAAAAATCCATGCTGCCAGATCTCATAATATTCTAGACGTTTTAAATCGCCAATAATTAAAAATGGCAAAAGTCAAATTCTTATATACAGTAGTAGTTTCTTCGTATAGTCTTATTAATGAAATAATACAGAGCGGGATAAATATATTGACATCAAATAAAGTAATAATTGGGATGTCCCGTTTTTGACTAATGTCCTGATTTGAAGATTTGTTTTATTGTTTCACTTAAGTTGATCAATACCTTTAGTATGAATTTATATTTTTGTGTTCAATTTGATCGTTTACTATTAAGATTCAGACAGATCTTAAAATGATACCGTGATTTCATAAAGGTAGAGATCTTTCTTTAATGGTGACTTTTTAATAACTTTGCCACTTAGTTATTTGAAATTAATGACACTATTGCAGTGAAGTTTTTTGTTTAATTAAATTTGAATTTCTAATAGCAAGATACTTTTTTGTGTTTGGCGATTTAATATAATCTGGAGCAATTTGTAAAAATTTTATATTTTTAATTTGGCGATTTTTTTAGAAGCCTACATTTTTTTGTTAACCTTTTATTCTTATTTGTATAGAAATATTTTTTTGCTTAACATTAATTTCACTTTCGTCCTTCCTATTTGAGGTATAATTTTTTGGCGATTTTTTTAGTTTAAGAGTTTTTCTTCAATTTTATAATTTTTTCCTTTTTATAAAAAATATTTTCTCAGTGTTAAAAATACATATTTCATACAAATTTTAATTACTTAATTTTTAAATAAAAATTATTTTTTATTTATAACTTTTCTTAACTAAATGAGAGTTACAATATTTTACCTCCTTTAATTTGTAGCCGCTTAATGAAAACTTTAGCAGAGTAAATACTGCTGTGCTCTTTTCTTAATTTTGAATGTGATAAAACTAATAAATAGTAATCAATAACTGATTATTTCTTTGTAAGAAATTTGACTCCAAACATATTCTTAGATATTTATATGTTGATGTAATCTTCTGTATTGATGTCTTTAGTATGCGCTATTCGTTGATTTTATTTTTTTCAATGACTGTCATTTTTGGTGTAAATTTCAATACAAATCTATTTTTCCTTCTTTTTCCATGGCTATATCAATATCAGTATTAAGGTCTATATTTATGTCAATGTCAGAAAGTGTGTATATAAATGTTCATGTCATTATTTAAGTTTAATGTTTATCGTCGATTGACTTTATGTTTTCATATTGTATGTCTTTGTAATAGCTGATGTTTATATATTTAAAGTTATGTTTATATATTTATAGTAGTTATGTTTATCCTTATGTCTATGACTAAATTTGTATTGATATAAATATCAATCTTTATATCAATATCTGTGTATATTTACATTTATCTTGAATAATACCTGTATTTATGCCATTTGCGTATGTCTAACCAATGTCTATGTTATCTCCATGTCTATGCGCGTGTCCATGTTCAAATCTAAGTTCATGTCTATAACTACTTACATGTCTTTATTTATATATTTGCATTCATTTTTATTTTTGCCGATGTGTGTTGCCTACCGCATATCTATTTATGCCTTTGTCCATATCAATGTCACTTGTATGTTAATGTCAGTCAGCCACCCACATTAACTTGGGCCCTTATATTATTTAACTGTGTGTAAGTTCTTTATATTTTTTCTTAAATATAGTTCGTAGTGCTGCTTTCTAAGGCCACCACGTTCAAGTAATTATTTATGTCATAACTTTAAACTTTAAAGACTTTTAATTGCTGCAATTTATGGTATAACAGACATTATTTCACATTTTTTTTTTTTGTTAAAAAGTCTTAGTTTTTTTTTACTTGTTTTTGAATAGTTTACAACAAAACTTTTATTCCTTACAACTAAAAAACTTTTTTTGACTTTTGTAAAATATTTTATAAGTGCTTTAAACCAGGCGGATCTTAACATTTTTGTTGTAAGTTGCCTACTTGTCAGTTCGGGCTGGGGGAGAAGAATACTTATAAGTAGTTTGCATGTTAAAAGCTTTTGACCGACTAAATAATTTATATAGAACTAAACTACGAGTAACTGCAACATTATGAACTTATTCTGTAATTTTTTTTTGTTGTCCTGTTGCCAGCTAAACATAAAACTATTTTGCATTTTGAGGTTTTTTTTTGCAAAAGTTTTGTTTCCAAGTCGGGTTAGAGTAGAGTGTTAAGTATCTGGTTGTAAAAAACATTTGTAAATATTTAAGTGAATGGCGTATGTGTGTGAATGTGAACAATTCTAAGCAAATTTAAAGAAAAAAAATAATAATAAAGAGAAAAATTTTTGTTTTTTTAGCATTTTAAAGTTTGTGAAAGCAAGTTTGAAATAAGCAAGGAAAAATAAGTTGTTTTCAAAGAGTTGACTTGGGTTAAGGAATTTTTTATACCTTTATATTTAGTGCATATTGCAAAATTTAAAAAATTTTTAAATTAATTTTAAATTATTTATTAAATTATTCAATTTTAAATGTTACACATGAAGCCAGAAACAAGGCTCATGTTACTACAGATGCGTGTTTACACCTTCTCTGATTGTATTTTATGTAACACACAATTTGCAACAGGTTGTGAATGGTTGAAGATGAAAGTTATATCTTCCAATCGGTTGTATGATTTGAATATTGATTTTTCCAAAATAAAACTAGTTTTTTTTCTTCAATAATTTAAATGCCCTCAATATAATTTTGAAAAGTAATGCTGGCTTACCCCTGCATTAAAGTTAAAGTCCAAGGCCATAAAAGTTGTTATCAAATTTCTTGGTATTTTAATAGCGATGTGTTTATAATCTTTTGCTTATTCAAATTAACATATACTTTTGTTTAAGCTCATAAATCTTTTTTGTTGTTGCTATTGTTGGTTTTTATTAAATATCACCTTGAAATGACTTATTATGTTATTTTTATGCTGCTAACGCTTTTACAAAGAACTCATTTCTTTTTGTTAACATATTAATCTCTTTCTTTATACATTTTCTGATGTAAAATGAATAATCAGTTTAAGTTTATGGGTGTTAAGTGTTTCTAAAACAGCTTCCTTCTCACTTTGAAAATGTTTCAAACTTAAGGATAAATTTCGGTTTTATATTTGTTTTCGAAAAGAAGCACAGAAAACTTGTTTACCTTAATGCATAATTATAATAATAAACAAAAACAAAATGATAATAATTGCAAAGAAGTAGTGTTTCGTTTATGTTAACGTTAAAAGTAAAAATAATTAAAATTAAATAATTTTATAGTTAGTTTTTCATTTCTACTTTCTTTTGAAAGGTTTTTCGTTTCAGTTTGATTTTTTTCTTTTTGTATAGTTTAGATTAAAGACCTTAATGTAAAACTAGTAATTTAACATTTATTTAAGGAAAGAAGCTTGTGTAAATCGTTTAATATAAGAAAGCCAAGAAGGATTTATAGCCAACAGGTGAAAAAACATAAAAATGAGAAAACCGAAAAATTTATAATAAATTTATATTATAATTAGCCCCCCAACAGTATGCTTCATTTGAACAAAATTATTAAAAATAAGTATATTTTATGCAATTTTCTGACCCCAGTTAGTTAATTTTGCTTTTGTTATAGTAAAGATTTCGGAAACATTTAGCATTTCTTTAATGATTCTAGCTTGTAACATATGCAATCTTAGCATCACAATTACTTCATTCTGTTGCACTAATATTAGCAAACCGAAATTTTTTTTACGAATCTAATTGTATATATTGTACTCCGATTTCGAAAATCGACTTGCATTTCTTTTGTTTTTTCTTTTCTTTTTTTATTTTATAGATCTTATTTTAAACATCATTGTCCTTATCTTTGTCTATATATATGTTTATTTCCATGTTTATGTCCATGTTCATGTTTTTGTTTATGTCCATGTCCATGTTTTGTGTTCATGTATATGTCTATGTTATTGTTTATATCCATGTTTATATCTTTTTCAATTTTTATGTTAATGGTTATATCCATGTCTATGTTTATGTCCATGCCCATAACTTTGCCCATATCCTTGTATTTTCTGTGTCCACGCTTGCATCCATTTTATTTATCAAATGTCATAGAATCATTTTACCTTTTCATTCTACATCCTTATGTTTATATAAAGCTCCAGGTTTATAATCATTTCACTTTCTTTGCCTATTTGTCTATTGTATGTTGTCTATTTTAATGTTTAACTCGTTGTCCGTTTGTATATTAATAACTCTTAATATTTATGTATCAATGTCCATCTCAATATCATGAGTCAATATTTATGTGTAAGTTTGTGTTTTCTACTGGTTTTAAAATGTGTCTATTTCTATGTCCATGCCTATATCTCTGTTAATATTTTAGAGTATGTCTGTAGATAAGTGCGTACCTCAGACCATTGATTTATTAATAGAATAATAATTATTTGGTCGTGAAATATTGACTCTCACTTGTGTCTATTAAAATATACAAATGTTATCGTAAAAATAACAAATAAAAACATTTTATGCACGAAAACAAATCCGTTACTCATTTAATTGATAACCACGATTTGTGATCCTGCTTAATTTGCAAATGAATAAATTATTATTTGCTATATACATAAAAAACAAAATTATTTTGAAATGTGATTTATGACAAATTTCCCATACAATTTTGTCCTAAAGTACATTTCAAATCTATTTTAATATTTTATAAATACGGGTTAACGTGTTTTAGTTAGCTTTTTATTTTAATTACTCTGAAAAAGTCGCTCAAAAAAATTAAAACATATGTAATATCACATATTAAAATATCGGTCATTAAATGGAAGAATGATGTAACTCCAAAAAACTCATAAAAAAAGAAGAAAAAATTTCATAAAATTTCTTCTTCAAACAAGAATGTAAGAGATAAATTAATTACAAAAAATTTCCTGAAATAATTTTTAAATATCGTTATTCTTAAGTTATAACATTTTTCTAATAAATGCGCTATATATATTTTTATAACCCTAAAATTCAATTAAGCGAAAAATATTTTTCCTTTTAATACTGATTTTGTTTTTTCTTTCTCTATTTTAATTTATCACAGTATACCTTAAGGCGTTGAGAGACTGATTTGGGACAAACAAAAGGTTTATTGTTGTGGTGAAGTCAAGCAAACGCAAAAAAACACAAAGTCATCATAAGTATTAGTGACAATGCCGGGTGTGGTATTTTTAATTGTTGTGCCGACAGCTAATTTTGAACGTGAGCTCATTTATGGTATGAAAAAATTTACAAAAATTAATGAAATATTCTGCCGCACTTGTATCCAATTAATAATGACAACATAAAACTTTTGCTGTCTGTATGTAAGAGATTGTGTTAATGTGTTATTTTAATTGTTCATTTAGCAAAGATGAGAGTTGAATATATAAAAAAAAAAATTAACAAAAAACAATATTTAAGGGCAAAAATTTAAATATGAGTCTTAAAGGTGAAATACCTTTAGGGGCTTAAATGTTAAAATGTTTAACAAAGCAATTAATTATTGCAAAGTAGAATATTACTTTTAGTAATTTTTGATACTTTTGTAAACAAAAAGGTAGTTATTAAAGGAATATTTTTTAAAGGTACTTTTTTACGAGGTTGTAGTTTAAGAATTCCTTTTTATAAGTGCTTTTGGCACAAACTGTTATCAAAATATAAAACTTTTTTAAAAGAATTTTTAGGTGTTTTTTAAGGCACTTTTTTCCACGGTACTATTTAAAAACTAACTCTTTCAAAGAATTAAAAAAGTAATTTTTAAGAAGTTGTATCTATCATAGTTCTTTTTTTATGTTATTTTAGTTATGCTGTATTGTTTTTGAGGATTGTTTTTAAAAGGTACTTTTGAACGTTGTTTTTAAATGGTCCTTTTTAAAATATTCTTTTTAAAAAAAAATTTGTGCTAAAAATATTTTGTAAAACAGCATTTCAAAAGTCTAAATTCTTTAAAAAACGATAGTGTAGTTTTAAAAAATACTTTATTAAAAGTACTTTCCTAAAAAGTACTTTTTAAAAGTTTTTTCAGAGGCATTTTTGCTTTTTATTTTAAAAAATGTTTTGTATAGATCCTACGTTTTTTTTTTTAATTTTAAATTTTGAAATTGTATTTTGGGATTAGTGTTCATTAAAAAGTACTATTTTTTTGAAGAAATTAGTTAGGGGGTACTTTTTTTAAAATATTATTTTAAAAAGAGTATTTGGTTAATATGCACTTTTTTACTAGAAAATTTAATTGTTAAAAGATTTTTTTGAAATAGTTCATTACTTTTTGCTTAAAAAAATTATATTTTCAACGTAATTTTTTTAAAGTACTTTTTAAACAGATAAGTTAAAGATGTTCCTAAAGAAAAATTTACATTTTAAGTTCTTTTGTACTTTTTAATTTAAAACATTATATTTTGTACGGTATTTTGTTTAGAAGTACTTTTTTGAAAAGTACCTTTTAAAAAGTACCTTTTTTTTACTTTTTTTTAGAACACACTTTTAAAAAATTCTTGTATTAAAGAAATTTTATAATATTTTATTTTAGCTGATACTAAAGCTTTTAAAGTCACTAACAAAATACTCCCTTTGAAAGTACTTTTCGAAACGTACTTTTTTCTATGAACTATAATTTTACACATTTTGAATGCTTTTGGCAACAAGAACGAATTTATCCTTAAAACTGATTTTATGTAAATCTTTAATAAAGTTTTAAATAAGTTTTCGAATTTTCGCAATGCGAACTTCTCCTAAAGAATATTTATATAGGAAAAGACGCAACATCTTGTGTCTTTTCTCTTCCTTGTAAGAATTCTTACCTTAATCTATTTGCTTTGGATAAATAAGTTTTGTGTTTTTAGTATTAAGATTTAAATAAACACACAACCACATTAATAATATTGTATCTTAGGAAAGGAAAAACAGCCATTAATCAAATGCTTATTTGTTTGTTTGTTTAAGTGTTTAGGCATTTAAAATATGCTGTCGAGTAACTTAAAATCTGAAATCGAAAATCATTTTTTCCATATAAGCGTCAAGAACACCTACTTACACACACACATTGATTTAACATCATACATCATAATTTAATCTCTAAAAAGTGTAGCATACTTATATGTACATATCGTTATTTATCTTCTTGCTTGTTCAAAAAAATAAATTGATTTTTTTGCAATTTTTTATGACACTTGACACAAAACACACCCATGTTTAACATAAAAAAATAAAAAAAACAACAAACTTAAAAAAATGATGTCACAATGTTGATTTTCTATAGTTATTGATGAATATCATTTTCAGGAAACTGTATCTTATTTTAAACGTATTTTTAAAAGAAAGATTTTTATAGTTTCTTTTTTTAAAGACAGAAATGATCTCATCCCATTCTTTTTTATTCTAAAAATATTTTTAAGGTTTTGCTGTTTTTTTTTTAATATAAAAATCTTTATTTACTCTTCTCAGGAAAACAATTATTATTCTTGCTCGTGTTGTTATTTTGTCTCCTTTTTTCTTAATAATTTTTTGAAACAATGATGATTGATTGTGTTCATGTGAATAAAAAGCATTCTTAAAGGCTGTGTAAATATTTCAGTATCATTAATTAAAAAGAGATTTTATAATAAAGATCTATTTTTTTTAATATTCATAGCAGCGAACAATCAAGGAAATGTTGACTTTGCAGGTTTATTTGTAGTTAAGAATTTGTAATGAATTGCTTTTAAATAAAATAAAAATAATTACGGATCATTAATAAAAATTAGATTAAAAAGGGTTTGTTGTAAGAGAAAATTAAAAAAAAGGGTTTTAAAGTCTATTAGTCTTGTTTGAGGTGAGAGCGACTGAAATTAATGTGCTAGAATTTCTTTAGCCCCAGGAGATATTTTTTCATATTTTTGGTTTCGTATTCTGATAAGAGAAATAAACAAAACTGGTATGAGCAAAACGTCTAATAATGGGGGTAAAGAAATGACTACGAAAATCAAAACGACTGGGAAAAACCAACCGACTTGAACTATAACTCGGTACAGGGCTGAAATTATAAGAAGGCTTCAGACATTTAATAAAACGCAGCTCGGTAATATAGCTGTTCCGAGTCGTATGTAATCTTTAAAAAGTTAATTTTGTGCATCTATTAAAGGTTTTATTTATTTTCGTAATACTTGGAATTTTTTCATTACCACTGAAATTTCATTAGCATTGTTTGAAATAATGACAATGAAAAAAATTTAACTACCATTTAATGCTAATGATTTTATTTTAATTATAATTGTTTTAAATAATGCTAATGAAATTTTTATAAAATCGTTTCATTACAAATTACAATTGAATAAAAAATAATTGTTTTTATGAAATACAAACTTTTGATTGCAGAAATTTAAAAAAAACTATTCATAAATTAAATACATTTTTACACTTTTGTAGGTAGATATTTACTTATCATTTTTAAGCGAATTGGGTGCAAAACTTAATGTCTGCGATCTAAAGTCGCCTAACACCACTAATCTAAATGCCATTTTAAAATATTGCTCTCCTATGCTTTGATATATGTATTTAGTGTACAAAGACAAGAAATACATTCCTTAATGATAATGATTTTAAACCATTTGATCATTAATCAATGGTAATGATTTTGCTTTTTAACTAATTATCAATGGAACTTTTCATTAAAAAGCATTTTCACTAGTAAAAATAATAATAATGCCAAAGAAATCATTAGCATTATTTATCATTCAATTCTAATGAAATGGTCAATTAATTAGTCTATTTAATTGATTACTCCAATGTATGATTTTCGGATTGAAATTTTATTAAAATTTAAATGAATAAAATTATTTTTTTACTTAAAACATTTTTTTATTAATTTTTAATTAAATGTATAATTCATTTAATTAATTATTTTATTGAAAAAATATTGTATTAAATTTTAAAAAATATAAATAATGGATTTTATTAAAAACTTAATTAAATGTCCAGTATATCAATCACTATCCTGAATTTTTACTCCATTTGTACAATTATGATATAAAAATGAAGGCCATTAAGGTAACTTAATAGCCGATGTTTAAAGTGATTTTTAAATTTTTTGTTTAAAAATTATTAATTAATAAAATATTTAATGAGCTAAAAAAATAAAATCTGCTTCAGCGCAGAGAGGTACCGAGCAAGAAACAAACAAAAATGAGTTTTTTTTGTGAACTGTTTTAATTCTGAATTTACCTCATTTGAAGGAGTTTTTTTATTTGCAAAATTTAGTTTTATTGTAAAATTTTGGTGAAAATGTAATAATTTGTTGTGATTTCTAATTCTTAAAATTTCAGTTTTCCATAGATAAATTCTAGGGAAAACAATAAAAAAAACTGAAGCGAAAAGTGAAAAATAATCTTGGTATTTTTCCGCTCAATTAAAAGACGATCTTTCTCGTTTCAATAGTTTATTACGACTAAAAATATTAAAAGTGATTTACAAAATATATAACTATTATTTTAAGGTATGTAAACTAAAACATTAAAAGAAAGAGTAAGCTATACTCATAAAGATAAAATATGAGTGTTGCAAGGCAGGCTTGTATTTAAAATTCAATATCATAACAAATAATAATTAATTTATAAAAAAAAAATAGTTAAAACTAAAATAATTTTTTATTAACCAGGACGATGCCGATCATTGCATTGCTTGGCTTTTATTTAATCAAAGACTTAATCATCTCTTGAATAAATATTCAATTTATAAGTAACCAACAGAAGAGAACAATAATAATAAAAATATTAATCATATAGAAAAATTAACAAAACCCAAAAGAAAGATAAAAATATTTGTTCTTATTTTATTCTTCACAGTTCTCAAACAACGGTCGTTTTAATTTAATTACATTGTAATCATACTTATTACACTCACAAAAACACATACACACACATATCATTAGCACATAATTAGACATATGAGTGGTAATTTTAAAACCTTAATATCACAGACTCAACAAGATTTATAAACACAAGTTTGCTTTAATTGCATGTGGCTAAGAGATTAGTCCACAAATCAGGCGACAAACCCAAATGCATTATTCTCACTTAAAAATAATTACACACAAGTAAAGAACTTACAACAACCACTAACACAAATGCAAATATTTAACTTAAATTCTGTTGTTTGATTTTTTTTCATGTTTCTTCCTCTTGTACAACCACAAACAAATGCAGGTACTAATAATGAACTGGTACCTGCTTTTACTACTACAGCTTCACCAGCTGCAGCAGGAATACCTGGAGTTCCTGCTAGTGGGATTGGCAATAATAATCTTAACATTAATCTACCAGAAAATAACAATGCTATACTAAGACTGGAAGTGGAATTACGTGATAAGAATGCTCCAAAGTATCGTCGTGCAGCTGGCGTTGGTGTACCTGCCGGGGCAGCACGTGGTGCCCGGGGTGGTTATAAAACAGCTGCCCATAATCGTCCAGCTAGTGGTGGAGTCAATGCAGTAACTAATGCAAATGCTCTCAAGGACTTAAAGGGTAACACTGTAGTGCCTTTGGAAAAGGTATGTAAAAATCATGTTGGTATTTATGTAATGCACACACATATACATAACAACATACTTGCTTGTGTGTGTACAAATTACTCCCTTGTGGAGAAACAACTTAACAGTAATATTAGTGACTTTAAGAGAAATGAGAAGCACTGAAAACGTGTCATCAGGGCTTCACTATATTTTTTTGTTCAGTTTTAAAATAATTAAGATTAACTGCTCAAGATTATATAATAAAATGTAAAAACGAGGGAAATAAAACAAGGCCACATAAAAAAATATTTTTAGAGTTGATTATTTCTAAAACTTTTTGATTTTTAATTATTTCAATTAACTATTTAATTGAAAAATAACTACAATATTTTCGAATTAAATAATATGTTTAAAAAAATAGGAAAAAAAATTATATAAAAAAATTAATAAAATAAATAATAAAGTCAATTAAAAATTTAATTAAGTTTATAGGTACACAATTTTGTATAAATCTAATTGAAAAATAAACAACAAATTTTCAAATAAAATTATATGTTTAATAAAAAATTTAACTAAAAAAATTTAATTAAATTTTTAATTGATTTAAATATTTTTTTAGTAAAAAAGAATTTTTTTTTATTATATTAAAATTGTAGTTGTCATCTCAGTTATATAAATATATATTTCCTGATGAAATATTTTTTAAAGAAGTTACATATATTCTCTAGTTAAATAAATAATTGAATCAATTAAAAAATTTGTTTAATTTTAATCTGGCTTAAACCAAAAAACTTTTTGCAACTATTAAAGGTTTAGTTTGTTTTCAGGTAGAAATATTATTATTAGATTATTCATTATCTCAATTAAATAATTAATTGAAAATAAAACAAAATATTTTCAAATTCAATTATTTGTTTAATAAAAGAGAAAAAACTTCTAATAAAATTAATAATTGAGTCAATTAAAAATTAAATTTAATTAAGGTTTTAATTAAATAGGTAACTGAAGCATTCAAAAATTTTATTAAAAATATATTCATTTGAAATATAATTATAAAATATTCTAATTAAACATTTTTTAAACAGAGGTAAACATTTTTTCTAATTAAATATTTAATTAAATCAATTAAAAATTTCATCCTATTTCAATCTGAAAACAAACAAAACTTTAAAAATAAAAAAACTTTTATTTGTGAATCGAAAAAATTAATTGTACTAAACAATTGATTGTTAAAAAGAAATTTGTTCTGGTCAAGTTCTCAGTGCTCCTCCTGTGATTTAGTGTAGAAATTTTGAATAATCCTCGAACTCACCTTTAACTCTACACTGCTTTAAATTAAACATAAAACTTTATTTGGTTTATAAATAAAATCACAAAATATTATTTTTCCTTTTATAAAGATTCTTGAAGAACTTTTGGTAAAACTTGAAATTGAGCATGTTACCTGGACCACAAGTAAAAAAGGTTACTTTCATCATGTTGTGTTTCCGTTGCAGGCAGGTGAACCATGTGAAACAACTTTACACTGTTTGACAGAATTGGGAATTGGAACTAAACTAAACTCAAGTGTGAGGTAAGTTTGATCATTTTATTTTTCAAAAAGAAAAGAAACAAAAAGAAATCTTTTTATTGATTTTATTTTTTTACAATTTTTTTAACGACTGTATGCTTTCTATGGTTGGAGAAAGAAATAACATCAGGTCAAGAGACACAACCACAAGTCCTTTATTTTATTTAGTTGTTATTTTTTTAAAGAAAAATATTTTAACTTAAACTTAAAATAAGGTCGTCTCTTGAGTGCTCATTCTTATCATTTGGTTAAAATGTGTTAAAAGACTTGTTTAGAATTTTTTCGAGTGTGATGACATGAAGGCTAAAGTTTTGCTAGCAGGAATTGCTATAAAAAATATTTTTTTTTTTTTTGTTGTGACATCTTAAGAAAACTTAAAGGAATGATAAAGCAAATTTTGTTTTCATTTATTATAAATGAAATAATAATGTTAAGAATTTCAAACTTTATTTTGCAGATATGTAGCCTTGTTGTTGCAGTCATTAATATGACTTGCAATGTTCGTTAAGAAGTATTGTAAATAAAATACTTAATTTTTTTTTTTGTTCAAAACTTGAGGGCCATGAAAAAAATAAAATAAAAATTTTTAGGGTTAAACCAAAGCAACAACAGAGTTTTTTTGTGAAGTACGAGATGATACATAAGAGTAACAGAACTGAGGATAATTCACCATGTATTAAGTAAAAATAAAGAATAACGGACTAGAAAATAAATAGGATGCCAATGGAAATTATTGATAAAAATGCAACTCAAAATAAGACTACGAATAAAGAAGAAAAAAATTTATACGATTCTAGATTGATATTCATCTAGATATAGACTCTAATTAAGTAAGATAATAAAAAGTCAGCAAGTTTGTTAAAATTTTTTTTTCCAAAATCTTACATTTACCCAAAATTTTATCCAAAACTCTTACATTCACAGAACTACATAAAAAAATGAAATAAAATTTTTTTACAAAAAGCAAGTGAAAAGAATTGTAGCTTTAAAATTCCCAATCTTATAATTCTCAAATGGTACACAAAAAATCGCAAGATTTTTTTTTTTTTAATGTTACCCATAAAATCCACATTTGACCCTGGATCAATAAAATGCTGTTTTAAATTAAAAAAAAAAATCCTTTAGAGCTTTCTAAAATCACTTTTTGTTTTTAGAAATTAAAATTTCTTTAAAAAGTCCAAATCGCATCTATCAGAAAAAAATATGTGTCCAATGAAAGCAAATATTTTTTTTGTGAAGGAATGATTTGTGGTGCTTCTTTGATAAAAATATGAATGTTGTGGCATTTATACAAATTTAAAAATTAAATTCGCATGACTTCTGGCCTGGTAAATGTATTATGTCAAGTTGTTTTTTTTTTAATTTTACGATTCTGCTAGATTACGAAAAATGGTATCAAAAACATTGAAAAACAGGAGGCTTAAAAACATAAAAAATTAAATTTTCAAACACAAATACTTTTTACGTTTAGGTAATAACTTTAAATACTTAAACATTCCTCTGATAAAAATGTTCCTTTTCATCGGTCCAGCGACTCAAAATTTGCTGATTTTTTTCAAAATACTCATAAAAAAATATATTTTTATTAAATTCCAACTTATATTTCGTACTTTTGTACAATTGCATAACTTGGTAAATGATAAAAAATACTCGCGAGGAGGCTTTAGACAATCATCAACAAACATGTGAAAAATATCCTGAAGATTTGGTTTTTAAATAAAATTTTATAAGAAGAACTATTGAAAATGTGAAAAAATTACCTCTTTAGTCAGAGATCAAAGGAAGAAGGAGGAGTAAATGGATAAAGCACATCCTATAAAGCAACCAACCGAAAAAAATAGACAGGTCCTGAAGCGAAACCCACCAGAAAGCACAGTTTCCATGAATGTGTACTCATGGCGTACAATAAAAAATGTTAAGCAACAACTAAGATGCTTTTTCTAAAAAATGAAAAATATAGCACGGGTTCGGATTATATGGCAAAGAGTTATTTAGTCCCTAAGCTCTAAGAAGGGCCAGACAGTATAAGAAGGGTAAGGAGTGGTACTAAGATCAGAACTTGGGGACTAAGGATGGGTATCGTGCTTAATGCTGAGGTTACAATCGCTACATGCGACAGAGAAATTATTATTGATTGTGGCACAAGTATCAGCCAAATGATAATTATGAATAGGATTTATAATAGTAAGAGCTATAGAATTTGGAGTAGGGATAAAAGCATAAATTTCGCAAGTTATATAAAAACTAGAATAATTTAGCTTTAAGAAAGAAATTAAAAAAATTTTTGGAATTTTTCACACAGACATATTAGACTTTTAATAATATCGACTTTCGTTTAGCAAAATAAAATTTTTAATTACAAAGTAAATGTTTTCACTACCAAATTATTAAACCCTTGTTAACTTTAGTGTTTATAATTGTATTAAATTTCAAACTATTTCCTAAATTTATTTTTTGTTTTTCCTTTTCAGCGTTTTGCCATGCAGTGTAAGTTATGATGCCTTAACCGTTGCTGAGGATTACAACAGGTACGTGATATTTGTAACATTCACTATAAAATAAATTATTTTTGTAATAATCAAGTTACAAAGTAATGTAATATTCCATTACTTCCATTACTTTTACACTCAACCAAACAGTTCTGCCACCGCAATAAAAAACAAAAGGTAAAAATAAATTATCTCTACTTTTCAAAGGAAGAAATATAAAGTAAACACAACCGCTTAACCGAAATACAAAAGTGTTAAACAAAAAAACACTTACACTTACACAATTATTTTAAAACTAATAAGCGATGCAATAATGTAAAATGCATTTTTAAAATTTTCACTTACAATTGTAAAAGTTAAAATGAAATAAACTTCAACCGCAGTGCAACATCAAATGGAAAGAATATTAAGAAAACAAAATAAAAAAAAGAAAAAAAAAAGAAAAGCAAGTGTAAAAGTGGTTGTAGCTTAAGTGCGTGGCATTTGTATTATGTATTAACATGGCAAAATGTAAATTTTTTATTGAATGAAACATTCAGCCATAACAAACTACAAAAAAAAGAGGACAAGTCATATTTTTTTTAAATTTGTCATTGTAAATCCCAAACATTTACTAAAGGAGACAGCCAGCCAGCCTTAGAAACATTTGTAGATTTCCAACTATTGATCTGTTATTTTTTTCTTTTCTAATAAGAAAAAATGAATTTTACCTTCTGTTTTTATGATGTTGTTTATGCATAATGTTTCTTCTATTTCTGTTGCTGCCTGTTAATTCTCTGTGCGATTTGGCATTTGACTTTTATTATCATTGTGATAAATTAAGTGTTAACGCAACAATTTGCTGCCAAGGTAGAGTGTGGATTTAAGAAGATAAAAAAAATGGCTTTTAGTGACTCTTATCTTCAATGACTATGCAAATTGGAAAATTTGCATAAAAACCAATCGAAAAAAGAAAAATTTTAAAGTAAAGTTAGCACAAAAAAATATTTTTAATATTTTGTGGGAATGTTAGAAATAAAGTATTCACGTACATGTTTTTAAATGAAAATTGTTTAATTATTGTTAATTATTTTTTTTAATAAAAAATAAGTTATGAAGCTTAAGTAAATAATATATGCGATCTTTTATAAAATTACAATAAAAATTAAATTTTAAGCATAAAAAATGTTTTTTCATAATTAACGCTCGAGTATATAATTTAAGGAGCCCTTAAAAAATTATTTAAAATTATATTTTCAGTACAAAAATTAATTTTTAGAATCAAAATACTTAACCATGCACCCAGGAACTTAAATAAATAATTTTGTGATGATTTATAATATTAATAAAAAGTCAATCTTTGCAACAAATATTTTATAAAAAAAAACTTTTAAATCATTTTGTTTGTTCGCTATGTGTCTTAGATTTCCAATAAATAATTTTGTGATTTGTGATAACAAAAGTTAAATTTTTAGCATAAAAATTATTTTTATAATAAAAAAAACTTAACATTCGTTTTATTCTGTAACTATGCGTCCTAGACCTCAAATTAATAATTTTGTGATCTTATATAAACTTTATTTAATTTTTAGCATAAAATTTCATTTTTATAATAAAAAAATTAAACTCATTTTATTCGTAAACTAAATTTTTACAATATTTTCAAAATTCGATTTTAAATCCAACAAACGAATTTTTTTAATAAAATTTTTGGAATAAATTTATTCGCAATATTTTAGAATACGAAATTTTTCATCGATTTTTAGCATAAAATATTTATAAAAAACAATTTTAATTCATTTCGTTTGCATACAAATAAATAATTTTGTAGTAGATCTCGAATTAATAATTTTGTGATTGGTGATAATAAAAATTCAATTTTTAGCATAAAAATAATTTTTATAATAAAAAAATTTAACATTCGTTTTGTTAGTTTTAGAGCTCAAATAAATAATTTTGCGAACTTTTATAACTTTTTTTCGAATTTGAGTATAAAAATTAATTTTTATAATAAAAAAATATTTTAACTCATTTTATTCGTAAACAAAATTTTTATCTCTAAAAATGTTTTTTTTTTAAATTTCGATCTTAAGGCCAACAAACGAATTTTTTTAATAAAAATTTTAGAATAAATTTATTCGCAACTATTTCAGACTAGGAAATTTTTCATTGATTTTTAGCATAAAATATTTTATAAAAAAAGTTTAAAATCATTTCGTTTGTATACTATGTTGGCAAGAGCTTACATAAATAATTTTTGTGATAACAGAAATTAAAATTTTAGCATAAACATCATTTTTATAATAAAAACTCAACATTCGTTTTGTTCCTAAACTATGATTTTTAGACCTCAAATAAATATTTTTGTGATTTTGTGATTATAAAATTTTATCTTTATAATAAAAAACTATTTAAGTTCATTTTATTCGTAAACAAAATTATTTGATCTCTTACAATATTTTTTGAAATTCGATTTTATGTGCAATAAAAAAATGTTTGTGATACAAATATTGGAATTAATTTTTTCATAAGCATTTTAGACTCCAAAATTTTTCATCGATTTTTGGCATAAAATATTTTATAAAAAACCTCAAAATCATTTTGTTTCTACACTGTGTATCCTAGATCTCAAGTAAATAATTTTGTGATAAAAAAAGTTCAATTTTTAGCATAAAAATTGTTTTTATAATAAAAAAATTTAACATTCGTTTTATTCTTAAACTATGAGTCTTAGAGGTCAAAGAGATAATTTTGTGATCTTTTATAACTGTTTTTGATTTTGAGCATAAAGTTTAATTTTTATAATAAAAATGTATTTAAATTCATTTTATTCGTAAACTTAATTTGTGATCTCTAACAATATTTTTAAAATTCGATCTTAGGCCTGACAAACGAATTTGTATAATAAAAGTCTTGAAATAAATTTATTCGTAAATAATTTAGACTACGAAATTTTTTATCGAATTTGCGAATAATTAATTAAATGTTCATTAATCCCATTATTTTTTTGTATCAGATTTAATATTTTATTAAAATAGTTTTTTTTCACTAATTTCTTAAACTTTTCTATTTATTTTTTTTTTATTATTTTGTCTCACTAGTGATTCTATGGATGGTGAAGAAGCATCAAAATGGAACAATTTTGTAGAATCCATTAAGTCAAAGTTGACGGTAAAGCAAGTTGTTGATGGTGTAAGAGCTGGAGGTTCATTATCTTTCGATTACCTTCTGCTTATAGTGACAGCTGAGTAAGTTTTCTTCTTCTTACCATAAGCTTATAAAATATTAACGAACAAAAACCACATAAAGCCATGATTTTTGTAATTAAATATTTTTGTGTGAGTGTTCTTCTTTCTACCAACAATTTTACAATCACAACGAACCACTTGGCAATCTAGTGTTCTGACATGTTTATAATAGTGATGGTAATGTTAAGGTTGTAAATGTATTAATTAATACCGATAAACAGATATGTATTTATATTGTGTGTGTGTGTGTGGGTGTTTACTTGACTATAAATGTGGTTGTTTAGCAAAAATTGTTGCTGCGCTCATGTGTGCGGTTTATAGACAAATGATTTTCATGTTGATCGTATTAAATGTTGCATTTTTAATTGTTTTTTGGTTAAGTTGGCTGCTGATTGCTACACGTTCTGTGGTTTTTATATTTTTTTAGAAACCATTCTTCCCACTTTGTATCTGTTTCTGCATTTAAGTGTATTTAGTTTTCTGTTTACATGTTAAATTTTTAATTATTTTTGGTTGTTAATTTGTGTGTTTGTATATTTAAAGCTCTTTAGCTGCACTGGGTTTGGTGGAAAATAATGCACCAAATATTACTGCTGCTATGCTCGTGTCTCCACTAATGGGTCCTGTAATGTCGATAACATTTGGCACAATTATATCCGACAGAGAATTGGTCGTGAGTACTGAACGCTGTTACTTATTTTATATTTTGTTTCTTTCTTTTTATTTGTCATTTTTATTTTAATTTATTATTTTCTAAATACCTTTTTAATGAGAAAATGTTAAAAGCTGGAGGAAATTGTTATCTATTCCATATTAAGAGATCAAGAAAGGTACTAACAACGCAAAATGAGTTCTTTTTAATACCAATCGACTGTTTTGCTTTCACGATTTAGGCAGATTATACTCTAGATTGTAAAGTTATCTATTAAATAGTTTTTAGTTTTTAAAAATTAATTTTTAAATTCTCAGAACATTACATACATATGTGTTTTATGTGTTCAATGACATTTCAAAAAAAAAAATAAACTAAAATAAAATAAAATTGCTTCACAGAAAAACACACATGTCATGCCATTGCAGAGGAAAATTGAAATGGTTCACATAAAATATGACATTTTATTAATTTTATATTTCTTCAATGCAGATTTTGTGAGTTTTTTTTCATGTAAAATTATTTAAATAAAATTTCGTTTTTTACCCTGACTCTTATGTGTCATTTAGTAAACATAAAAATGTTAAATTGTGAGAGTTCGATTTGTATACAAAATTAAATTTAAAAGATTAAAAAAAGTGCATTAAAAAAATTACTTTTAAAAGGAAACACATGAAAAAAAAAATAATTTTTAAAAAGCTTTTTATGAAATCAAAAAGTACTTTTTTGTAAAGTTGCATCAAATAAATTTATATGTAACTTAAACAAAAGTTATTTTTAAATTTTTTTAGGAACAAAGTTTTTTTTATGAATTTGGAAAAAAAATGTTCGAAAAAAATCTCTGGAGAAAAATTTTTATTAAAAAAGACCTTAAAATAAGAAGTTTCATACGTTTTAAAATGAATACTTCTTTAAAAAATGTTCTTTTTTAAGGAAGATCTTTAAAAAAGGAGTTTGGCAAACAGTACTTTTTAAAAAAATAACTTTTTAGAAAAGTACTTTTTACCAAAAGTACCTTTTGGTAAAAAGGCTATATGTTGAATGATAGTATATACCGCTCACTACATGTGATCATATATACGAAGAACATCTATCCAAGACGATATTAATATTTCTACTGGATAGAAGAGTGTGTATAAACGTATGTTTGGCTGAACGGGAAGAAATTCCTCTTGCACCGTTCTTTATCAAATCTTCTGACACAATTAACAAAGTACATATTAAGGATTTTTTTATGAAATAACTAATAATAATACTCTTAGTAATAACACATTTTAAAAATAGTATCTTTAATAAAAAGTAACTTAAAAAAGTACCTTTAAAATCAAAAACTTTCTACAGGAGCATGTTTTAAATTAACAATATAAAAAAAAATTATGAAGACGGATATTAAAATAGCTATTTAAAAATAGGCTTTTTAAAATAGACTAAATAAAAGGGTACCTTTTGAAAAAGTCCCTTTTCAAAAAGTACCGCGCCAAAAAGTACCATGAGAAAAAATGCCAAAAAAAACTAAAAAAGACATTAAAAAAATAAAAAAAGATTTATGAAGACAGTCTCTTTAAAATAAATATCTAAAAGTAGGCCATTAAAAATCAACTAAATCAAAAAGTACCTTTTCATAAAGTACCATGGCAATAAGAACCTAGAAGTATCTTTAGTCAAAAGACATTAAAAATATTTAAAAATATTAGTATTTCAAAATATGTCTTCCATAAGTACCTTTTGTAAATGAACTTTATAAAATAAAGTACCTTTGCAAAACGAACCTAGAAGTACCCTTAGTAAAAAGACATTAAAAATATTAAAAAATATTAGTATTTAATGATATGTCCTCCATAAGTACCTTTTGTAAAAGTACTTTATAAGATAATTTTGGAAAGATTTTCTAGAAAACTAACTTTATACTACTAACTGTTAAAAAGTGCTTTCTGCGATTGTGCTTTTATTTTATCGCCGTACCAAAGTTTTTTTTTTCATTCAATGCACATAAACTCATCAATATTTTTTTTTCGTTAAATATAAAAATTTTTTACTTCATTTTATTATATTTTTGTGCTACAAAATTTGTGTAATTTGGTTCAATTCGACAAAAACAATAACAGCATAAAAAACTAAAGTAAATATTCATTTATTTGACTCTTTATTATTTTGACAAATTTTTAGTAGACCATCTGGCATTTTCCCACAATAAATATTTAAAATGTTCAAATTTTATGGAAAAAAATTTTTGTTGTTTTTTTTTTGTACAATTTTGTTTCAATATAAATTAATTTTTATCTTTGGCAAAATGAAATTAATAACGCAAAATAATGCGCCATTTTAAAAATTTATTTCATTTTCGAATGTAACAGACACATGCGTTTTTATCGCATTTGCTTGGCGATTGCCATTAAATTTTACTTTTAATTAAACAATTTAATATCAAACAGGTGATAATTTTTACTTGTTTTAATAATTGCAATTAATATTTAAATTTATTTTAAAATAAGAGACCAAATTTTTGAATATACGTAACAAAAGTACAATACAAGTGCATGTATCTGATGTTTTAATCTAAATTTTACTTTTTTCCTTCGTTTTAAAAAACATATCACATGCAGTTTGCAGTTTAAATTTGTTAAATATTTATATTTGATTTTATATTTATGAAAAAAAATATAGCTCGTTAGCCACAGAATGTAAAAAAAGCAAAAAGTACTCATAACAGGATAAGTTTTTTTTCTTAAGTTGAATGAAAGAAAACAAAATTTTTGTCTTCTGTGATAAAAAGTATTTGGAAACACCTTCTTAATGTTTGTTTAGTTGTTTTATAAGTTTTATATAAATAAGTATATGTGCACCTGTGTGTGAAAGCTGTGATCTAAATTTAAGCAAGAAGAAAATGAATAGGGAATGAGAAGGTATTATTTTTTAATGTATTTTTCGTTTTATTTTTAACAGATTTTATAGGACGAGTACCCTTTTGAAGCAGAACCTCATTAAAATAGAACATCTTTATACAACTCTTTCAGAAAGAGCTTTTAGAACATGAATTAAAAAACTGCTTTAAGGTAGTGAAGTATTCCTCTAAAAGAGTAAGAAAAGGCATATTACCTTTTGAAAAGCATGCTACCTAAAAAGGCACCTTTTGAATAAGCACATTTAATAAAGTCACGCCAAATATAAGTTTAAAAATTTGTTTGAAAAATGTCCCTTATTTAATACCATTTACAAAAAGTACCTTTTACAAAATAAGTACTTTATAAAAAACTTAATGTCTTAATCACTTAACTTTGTAATTTAGCTATTAAATTGTTTAAAGTACATTGTTCTCTTTTAAATAAATTACTTTTTAAAAGAATTCTTCCAAAATTCTCCTTTAAAAAAAATAAATTAAAAATATTTTTTTTAAATATAAACTTTCAGAATTATATATTTATAAGAAAAAGTTTTGCAAAACACTGCCTTTTAAAGCCAAAATGTTTTAAAGTTTTTCTAAAACTATACAAAAAAAGTATCTCTTAACAAATAACAAAAAGTACCTTTTAGAATACTTTTTTAAGTAGGACCTTAGGAATGTTAAAATTGTTTTAAAAACATTAAAAGTACCTCTAATGAAAAACCATTAAGAAATAATACAGTTTTTTATGGAAGTACCTTTTTTAAAAGGGTTTCTTAAGAAAATTACCCTCGAAAAAATAACACCTTAAAAAGGTACGAACGATAAAATCATTTAAAGAATTACCCTTTAAAAGGAAACTGTAAGAAAATTGTATAAAAATTTTATTACAAAATAATATTTACAGATCCTTTTTAAAGGATTCATTTAAAAAAATTACTAATAAAAACTAATTTAAAAATGTTTTTAAAGTTTGTTTTTCATTAATAATTTTTAAGGGTTTTTTCTTTAAATATTTTTTTAATTAGTTTCAAAAACTACTTTTTAAGTAGGTACCATTTCAAATAGAGTCCTTTAAAAAGTACCTTCGAAATGAACTTAAAAAAAAGAAACCCTTAAAAAATTATTTAAGAAAGTACATATTCAAAGGTTTTCCCTGAATGAGTACTTTTTTAACGTTCTTTTTTATAAAGCTTTTAGGAACAAAATGTCTTCAGATAGACTCCTTTTATAACAGAACCTCTTAAAAAAACGTACTTTTAAAAACTGACGTTTAAATCAAGTGAACTAATAAAAAATCTTCAAAAACAAAACGTAATTAAAGAAAGATTTTTACAAATTAACTTTTTACTTAAGAAGATATCTATATATGTAATAATACATGAGAAACATTTAATAAAAACTTGTTTTCATGCTGGTACTAGTGCTCATTAATTTTTAATACTTTTAAAAATAAAAAAAAAAAAATATTTTTAAAGTTGTAAGGTCACATTCATGTATGAAGTATTTCAAAAAAGATGAATTATTTTTGAATCAGCTGCAGGTACTATATAGAAGTCAACACAAATTTTGTCCAAAACTGACAAGTAGTTCCTTACTTCTGGTAAAATAACATCAAATTACATTAATTATTGCGACGCCCATATACTCCATCTTCAAAATTTATACTTGTTCAACTGTTTAGCTATGTACAACAAATTAGAGCAACTATAGGGGCACCCCTAAATCTCCAAATTCAAATATGTACTTGCTGTTGTAATAGGCTTACCAATCAATTTTCAAGTGTTTGTATTTAACGGTTTAAAATATACGGCCATATAGGTTTTATTACATTAATTTTAGGAACACCCTTTAATTTCTAAATACAAATTATAAACTTGTTATCCTTTGTAAGTTACAGCTGTCTGTCTATAATGGTTCAACAGTTCGGTCACATGCATCAAAATGCATCTACTATTGGGACACCCTTTTATTTCCAAAACTAAATTTTATTATTTTTGTTATAGCGGAGTTAGATTTACAGGTTCGTTAAAAAATTTTAAGCGTCTGTCTACAACTGTTCAAAAGTAAGGCCAATTACATCAAATTTAATGAACTATTGGGGCACCCTTTTATTTATAATTTTAAATATTAATACTTCTTACTATAACGGTCAAAGCAATCGACGTTCTGTTTAATTTTCAAGTCTTTATATTTAACGGTTCAAAAGATAGGCGCTTATAAGTCAATTTGCGTCAATTATGGGAACACCCTTTAATTTCTTAATTCAAATTATAAACTTGTTAATAAAGCGTGCTTAGCAATACAAGTCCCTTTTAAGTTTTAGCGTTCTGTCTATAAAGGTAGGAAAGTTCGGCCACATACATCAAATTAAATCAACTATTGGGTCACCCTCTAATTTCCAAATCCGAGTTTTATTCTTGTTGTTATAGCGGCGTTAGCAATGCAGGTTCGTTAAAAATTTCAAGTGTCTGTCTAAAACGATTCAAAACTTGGGCCACATACATCAAATTACATTTACTATTGGGTCACCCTTTAATTTATAATTTTAAATGTTTATACTTGTTATTATAATGGTCATTGTAATCGACATCCTGTCCGATATTCATAAAGGTTCAAAAGATAGGCACATATAAGTCAATTTACGTCACCTATGAGGACACCCTTTAATTTTAAGATTTATTTTTGTATTACTTTTTACTATTGGGAGATATGGTAATACGCATTTTCTTTAATTTCAAAAAAAGGGCGCTTCGCGGTTCATAAAACACAAACATGTATGTTGTATAGGGACACCCTCTAAATTTTAGGATTATGCACCCTTTGTAAAACGATACCAATCTGTATGCATAATCTATCAAATAAGAAAAAATATTAAAATCGGTTCAGAAATGACTGAGTTCTGCAGGTACAAACATATAAAAAAAGCAACATTTAGTCGAATTGATAACCTCCTTTTCTTTTTGAAGTCAGTTTAAAAAAACACATAATGTGAAAATTCCAATAATGTTATAAATAAGTTGAAACAATTTGTAGCTCTACAAGAAGTATTCGTATGAAATATAAAACTCTGTCTGCAGTAAAGTACCTTTTGGAGTATTTTATAGTGAAGTATCTCCTTTATATTGGCTAAAAGATTTTATTTCAAACACATGTGTGGATACTCCCATCTCATTGGCTAACAATATGCAGTGTTCATGCACAATAATTTTACAATATGTGTGCTAAAACAAGCTTCGTATTTTATACCATCATAATGATGATGAAGTTGTGAAAATTATGTTTTAATTAAATTTTAATTGAAACTCCTAAAAGGAAAATATAAGCTTGTAAACAAAAAATATATAAAAAGATAAAATGCTTATACGTACAAATGGAGAAGAGAATGTAGTGATAATGACTTTAACTCAATGTAACCAACAACTACTACAAGGTACTAAGTTTTATTAAAATTAATTACTTAAGTTGCACATGTATTCATGGGTGAGTGTTCCTACTTTAACACATACATTTATAAGAAAACATGAATTTATAAGTGAACATACTATTAAGTGTGTGAGCAGATATTTGAGTATGTTGTTTTCTCTGAAGAGCATAAAAAACTGTAAATTAAAATGCACTTATTAAATTTTAGTGTTACAGTTTTCTTAAAAAGGAAACATTAATGTTAAATTTTTTAACAAATTAATTAATTTTTTTTATGTGAGTGATAATTTTTAATTATTCTTAGTTTCGTTGTTATATGTGAATAATGATTAAAAAAACAAAAGTCCCATGCCAACAGAGTGTGAGGCACTTTCCATACCTCTACAACCTTGTTTAGAGCGATTGGTATCAAGTAATAAAAATTCTTTTATAAATATTTTACTACTTGCGTACTAAAGATATTGTACAGGGTGTCCGCTGGGAAGGTGTACTACTTTGTTTCGCCGCCATTTTGTTACACATTAGTGTTGACAGTTCATATTTGGCAGTCGTGAAGTAGACACGCGGAAAATTTATTATAAAAAATATTCAATAAACCAATACGTTTTAATCGTTAAGACATTTTACTAAAGTCAATATCCAGTTACTGCGACGATGAGAAAGTTACGCGAAGGTTTTGGGAGAATCAATCTGCCATTATTTTAGTAAAAGATTTCGAATGGACCCCAAAGTATTGCAAGATCTGCTGATAACATTACTGCTGCTCAAAAAAGTGTTCTCAACAATCCATCAATCTCAATTCAAAGCCGTGCTCATGAGATTGGTCTTCAAAGGACAACTTTGGCCGCAATTTTGCACAAGGGTTGGCATTTGTTTCTATTTAAGATTTAGTTCACACGCTTCTTCCAAAAGGTAATTATCGCTGCTCGCCCATGACAACCCCGTTTTTAATGAAAAAATCGTAAGGAGTGACGAGGCATATTTTCATTTGGATGGAAATGAGAATAAACAGAATAATCGGTTCGTGGATATGGAAACGCCAAAAATTGTTTATCAGTAACCTTTGCGTCCATTAAAAGTGACAGTTTGGTGTGTAACAATTTGGTCAGGAGGAATCAAAAACAGAAAAGTCTATCCAAAAACCTGGTATTTCTTTATATTAGAAGTAAAATTTTAAAGGTACCTTTAAATAGAATATTTTCTGAAGTATCCTTAAAAAACACCTCTTAAAAAGTATCTCTAAAAATTTACTTCAAAAAGGTACCTTTCAAAATCGTACCTTTCGAAAAGTACTTTCCAAAAAGGTACCTTTCAAAAAGGTACCTTTCAAAAGTACCTTTCAAAAATTATTTCAAAAAGTCTCTTTAAAAATATCACTTTTAAAAGTTATTTGAAAAAATGACTAATATAAGGTACCCTTAATTAACCTAAAAATAGTACCTCCTCTTAAAAAAGTACAGGAAAGTAGAACATAAAAAATATTCTTAAGTACATGTTCCTTGTTTTACTAGGCATACACCTGGCTAAAAAATTTATTAAAAGAGAAACTTAAAATTTTATAAAATTGAATTATTTTCTATTTTATTAAGCTTTGGGTCCTTATATTTTTTATTAATATTTGATTTCAATATTTCGGTACATGTTAATTCACAAAAAACAGCATTATCCACTCATTGTTTTGACTTAGGTCACTATCCTAACTTTGAAAATGCTTCAGTTCTTAGTATTGAAAAAAATTATAAGAGACGGTATATTTTGGAAATGTTACATATTGTAAATACTCCATTGACTAAAAGAATTAATTTTAAAGCAGATACAGATAATGTCGCTCATATATACAGACACTTAATTCACAAAATATCATAAATGTTTTGTTCTTAATATATGTATGTAACACAAAACACTTTTTTATATTTTTGTTTTTTTGATAAATTTTTTAAACATTCATTATGACAAAAAAAATTTTTTTTTTTTTTTTCAATTGTTAATTAATTTTGTTATTTGCTTTTGATTCAATATCAATATTAATTTTGTTTCCTGAAGAAGGTACGCAGAAAGTACTGAAATATTGAAATAAAATATTAATAAAAAATATAAGGACCCAAAGCTTAATAAAATAGAAAATAATTTAATAAAAAAAAAGGGTCAAATAATCATTATTAAACTAATTTTATAAAATTACTTTTTGAAACAAAAATAATTTAATTTTTAAAAAATATTATTTATATATCGCCCATGTATCTTTAAATCGATAATTTCTGATAACGTACGACCAGTGTATAAAGACAAGCAAAACGTTTTGCAAACGTTTCATTTAAAGTCGAAAAATGTTAAAAATTTTAGTCATTTTGCACATGAGCAAAACCAAAAAAAAAAATACTTTTTGTATAAGAAATAATTTAAATATTTTACAGTAACTTATCTAATTGCTTGAATATTGTACCAAAACAATTCAAAACTTAATGGCACGATCTAAAAACAAACGTTTCATCTTGTTTATTCTCGTACCCTGGTTTTATCACCCAATGACAAGAAATTATTCTATTAGTGCAAAAATATAATTTTTCTACACAAAATTATCGAGTTTTACCATTCCTCTTAAATGATTTTTTTTTTTGAATTCTTTAAAAAAAAAACATTAGATTTTTACATTCAATTTTTCATTGTTTCGTTACAGCGTGTGGGTTTCATTGCATTGGCAACCGGTATGTTTATTTCATTGGTTTTTGGTTTCATTTTTGGTTTGATTTTGGGTACTACGGAAATGCCCTGGGGTAGTGGAGATTGGCCGACGGAAGAAATGCGTGGAAGGTGAGTATAAAAATTAATCTAATACTTCTTAAGTAAATGATAGATGTATAATTGTAGGGAATGAAATGTGACAATGAAAGTGTAACAAATACTTTTAGTGAATAAAAGGTCTAATATTGACAAATATTTCATTTTTATTTTGAACATTTCGCTTCTATGATTATCATTACAACTAATAATCCGTGTTATTTCTTTTTTTTTTTTTTGTTTGAATTCACAAACAATGAAAAAATATTTCTTTGTCCTGATGATGCTACACAAGGGAGTAGCGAAATATTGAGAAAATAAAAATAAAAATTAAAAGACCTTATGCTTAAATAATAAATTAAAAACTAAATGAAAAAATAATTAAAAAAATTAAGAATGCATACAGCGCAAGCATAATATCCAAAATTGTATTTGCTATGCCTGTAAATGATTATTCAAATAATTCGGGGCAATGTGCACTGCAAGAATTTTTTTTAATTTTAGTTTAATTTCTAGTTTTCTGACCTTAATTCACTGCGTTAGTTATGAAAAACAAATAACATTTGTATTTGGAACACAAAAATAAAATACTTAGCAAATAAAAACTCCCTAAAAACATCGATTACGTTATAAAAAGACCATTGTGGTGGTTGAAAAAGCAAAAGATAAAAACATTAGACATTAACAAAAGATCAATCGTAATCTAGTTGACCAAATAAGTGATTAGAAAATGATTTTTAATAATTTTTGTATGACCCGTAATCGCTCAGACTCAGCACCTTGAAAAAGATCGTCTTAGAAAAAATCACGTATTGCAAGGTAGAGTTCTCAAAGCTTTGTACGAATAATTAACCATTTGTAAATGCTTCTAAGTTGGCATACATTCATGGAAAAGCAGAACTGAAACAACAAAAAATTCAACACGCAACCAGACATAAAGAAAAATAAACATTTAATAAATTAATGCTGCAGTCAGTGTTGCCGTTTGGTAACATTTTTTGTAACTCTTGAAGACTCCACGTAAAATGTATAATATTGTTATAGTTGGTAAAATTTTCGTAACATTTGGTACAGACACGAAATAAAGTAAAATATCTAAAAAATACTTGTTTCATTATTTGAGGTAAGAAACTCTGCACACCTGCAAATGCTATTAAAATCCCACATAAATAAACTAAATCGAAGTAAGCAAAAAAATAAAGTTGTATTCGGTTTACTGAAACTTGGTACTCTGTTCAGTTTTTCATGCGAAATGCTGTCAAACTACAGATATAAAAAATTTCTATAAAAAAATTAAGAAATAATGTTGAAATGTTTTTGGCAACATTTCATCAAAGTTGTGAAATAAAGCAAGTACGCATTATTTTATGAGGAGTTTTTCAAACAACAGCTGATCATATGTCTTTTGCTTACATTTTAAAAACAATGTAGTACACGTGAAAACTATAAAACGTTAAATTCATTCAAATCGCTAGATAGACATTACATTTTAAATGTCAAATTTTCAACATGAAATAATCAATGTTGCTCAACAATTTCCAAATTATCGAACAGAGTACCAGGCATTAGCGAAAAATAACGAAATGTTTCTTGCTGCATGTTAAGAAACATTAAAATGTTTCTGGCAACAATTTTGTGCGAAAAACTAAGAAAATTGTTTGCAACTTTAGGTATTCCTCTTGAAAAATTTGACAACTTGCTAATGGTATTAATACCTTGATTTAGAAAAAAATTGTCTTTTAATTTCCTTGAAGATGTGCCGGATTATAATACGGAAAAATTGTCTGTAATTTTTTGTTGCACTTTTTAGCAAATAAGACTTAAATTTGTCGTATTTTTAACGGTATTTTTGAAATAATGAAAGTAGTAAATTCTATCGCAGCTCAATCTTTTAAAGAAAATGGTTTAGCGGATTTAGTAAAAAAATCCTAATTTAACTAATTTTATTGAATGGCAAGAGCATAGAGTTTTAAGTCATGGAATATTAGCATTGAGTCCTGATTTAAATTCTAACAAAAATCATTGAGCTGAAATTCTATTTTTAATACGTTTTTATATTTTCTTTCTTTTTCATTTTGTATTTTTTTATAATAAAAGAATTTTATACCTTGTTATTTTCCCTGATATATATATAATAGAACTTTTTACTATATTCTCTTTAAAATAATAAAATAATAATAAAAAAATATAAAAATTAAGTGTATGTGTGTATGCGTATGTGTTAAGTGTCAGTTAGTGATCGATAAACTGAAAAACTACTAGATTTTATATGGGCCGCATGCTCTATGGGCCTTAAGGAGTGTTTCTGTGTAGATTGAAATTCGTCCGCAGATGGAGCAATATTTAATTTTTGTTTTTGCACCGTAAACTAAGAACTACTAGACCGATTTTGACAAAAATTTATATTTATACTCTATGGATCGCCAACAGTGCTTCTATGTTGTTTAGTGTCCGTCCAACAGATGGTGCAAAATTTCCTTTTTTGGTGTTTGTGCGTGATAACATCAGACTTATATCACTGATTTTGACTAAAATTTATAAGTGTCTACTGTACGTGAGGAGTGTTTTTATGTGGATTGGGGATTGACCGACAGATGGCACCAGCAACCCGGACCGGGCCCATGTAGTTTTATATAAATTACATTAAAATACTATTTATTGCAGGAAAATTTCAAAATGTAAATTTTATTGAAAAAGTGTAACTTTTCTGAAGGAAGAGCGTAAGTATTTGCTATTTTTCCCTGGCAACACTGGCTGCAATACATTTTGCTTCTCAAACTTGTGCAATGAATGCTTATGAAATGAGATAAACGTTTAGACAAAACATGGAAGAAAGTATAAAAAAGTAAAATTAAATCAATAAACACTTACGCATATAAAAGTTAAAATTTTTTAAAGGCAAATATTTAATTTAGACAGCAGTAATAAACATACAAAAAACGTAAAAAATCATGCTGTCGAAAATAAGTTAAATATAAAATCGTATAGGATATCCTTATGCTACTTATATGATACTTTATCTGGACTGTCGGTGGTAGAAATTTTTGCTTGCTTTCCAGTCGCAGACACTAATAATTTTGATGATCAACATCAAAAAAGCCATGTATTGAAAATAAATGTCATTAAAATAATGGAACCCAATTCGGTTTTTATTTTGACTCCGTTAATAAAAAAATCTCTTTTCAGTATTAAATGTTCCTTAAATTGCGCACTAAAATCTTTGATAAACTTAATGTTTTTTGATAATTGAAAATTATTGAATTTAATAAAAATAAATTTAAGTATTTGTTTTTGATATTTTAGCGTTGTTAAACAGCACAATTAAGCAAAAAAAAAAAAAAAAAAATAACAGAAAACAAAGACAAAAACAAGAACAAAAGCAACAACAAACTATCACAGCATATTTACAATGTCAGGCGCATGAAAACAATAATGAAAGTGTGTGGTTGAGACTTTAAAGAGTCAAGAGAAAAACAGTGCAGTTCAGCAGTAAAAGCCAGTAGAAGCAATAAGAAAAAACTAAAATCACTTTCATAATAAACAACAATAAAAGCCATTTTCGTTTATAGGTCACATATGCATGGAAATCCTTTAAGTTTTCCAGCAGTTCTAAGAGAAAAAAAAACAGAAGTTGGCAATAACTTTTAAGTAACAGTTTTGTGTTAAGTTGCTGTTATTTCGGCATTCTAGACGCCAGAACTGCGGGGTGTTTGCTAAATTCAGGCTGACCATTGTGTTTGTATTTGCAAGTAAAAATGAAGGCCTTTAAACAAAGAACCCATCAAAAAGCTGGGCCATTATGTTAAAGTTTATTTCTTTTAGCAAGAAATATCAGTGATTTTTTGCAAGGCTTAATGGAAGCAACAGTCATATATATATTCATATACATTTGTATTTATTTTTCTTTTTTCACATATATGTCATCAACATGCAGCAGCCACTACGACAACAGCAATAGTTTTATCCCATAAATATGGCAAACCAGTTCAACAACAACTTTGCTGCATAAAGAATTCATTAAAACGAACGCGCGAATCTTGAATGCAAAATCAAAACAAAAAAACAAAAAGGCTGACTTTAGCAGACTCATCACATTCAACTGGCTGACACAAAGCCCATAAATATATCCAGCCAAACAGGCTACAAAGGAACTATTTTTTTTGCTTTTGCTATTCTTTTGTTTTGGACATTTAAAAATTCATACACTTGAATATTTTGTACGCAATAACAGCAGGAATGAAATGTAGTGCTGATTTAAAGAAATGAATTAATTTAAATGTTTAAATAATATTATATTTCAAATAAACTAAAATGTATTAAAGACTTTCTTTTTTTCCACATGGAAGTGTTGTCAGATTTATCCGCAAAATGGGGACAACATTTTTTTTAAATTTGAGAATTCTGGCCACATTTAAAAATATTTTAGTGTTTTTTTAAGATTATTTTAATATTATTCAAAATTTAATTTTTTTTAGAATGATAGAACTTGAAATTATAAAAAATAACACTAAAAATTAAGTTTTGATGAAAAAAATTTTTCCTTATTAGTTTTACTAAACTCTGGCATATCATTGTGTATAGACTCATGCTTGACAATGCTTTCAAATCATCCATGTATACTTTGAAAATCAGTCGTCAATTCGAGCAACTTATAGACGAATTCGTGATTTTAATGGAGTACATACGTGTCCGCCTGGGCAAGCGATGCAGAGGATGCAATAACACCAACACGTCAAAGGAATGTGCGTACTAAAGAGAATATCGCTTCTGTAAACAAAAGTGTTGAAGAAATATATCGATTCGTCGTGGTTCGCAGAAATAGAGGCCCAGTTCGTCCACTACGTGGAAAATTTTGTGCAAAGATCTTGGCCTACACGCATTAAGATCTAGATACTGCTGGAACTAAAGCCACGAGAGCATTATATGCGTCGTTCTATCACCGATTGGGCTTTAGAGCAGTTAGTAACTGACCCGTTGTTTTATCGCCAAATTGTGTTTAGCGATGAGGCTCATTTTTGGCTTAACCAGTTTGTTAATAAGCAAAATTGGCGCATATGGAGTGAGAACTCACAAGAATGAGAATTCACAACATACCCTACAGATTCCATTGCATCCAGAAAAATGCACCGTTTGGTGTAGTTTAGACGCTGGTGGCATCATCGGCCCTTATTCTTTAAAAATGAGGCTGGATCTCACGTTACGGTCAATGAAAATATGGATGACATTGATACGGACGAATTGTGGTTTCAACAAGATGGCGCTACGTGTAATACGGTGACCGCAACCACCGAGTTATTGAAATCCAAATTCGGCGATAAGTTGATTTCGAGAAAAGGATTTGTCAATTGGCCTCCGAGGTCGTGCGATTTGACACCTCTCGATTACTTCCTGTGGAGCCACGTGAAGTCTCTAGTTTATGCTGACAAACCAGCAACAATTGAAGCTTTGAAATCCATTATTCTTCTTGTTATTCGTGATATACAGCCAGCAGTATTTGAAAAACTGACCCAAAATTTAAATTTACCACGTCATGAGCAGCCGCGGTGGCCATATGTCCGAAATCATTTTTAAATATTTTAATTCTGGTCTTTCGTATAAAAAAAACTTCATTACAATTTAAATTTTCGCGTTATTTTTTACAATTTAGAGTTCTATCGGGTTTAAAAATACACCCTATATATGACAAGTGTCTGCCTTCACAGTATTAAAAGTTGACTCAATAAGAGTCAAATACAGGCCCCTATAATTTTTTTTCTGTATAATTTTTCTGTATAATTTTCTAATGTTTAGCTATAAGCCCAACAAGACTAACAACATGTATGGGAAGACCCTTTAACCTTTATTTTATTGTTTTTTTCATTTTAGATGTTATACTAAAAGGAAATAAAAAATAAGAGAATCGAAACTCCTTTAATCTCCGTCTAAGTCATTACTAATACTTTTGATATTGTCACGCAAAGGCAAAGAATATTAAAGAAATTCATAGACGGCAATAAATGTAGAGGAACTTTGAAAATAAATAAGAACAAAAAGAAAACATTAATTTGATTACTCCATTTATAAAGAACCAGGGATTTATTAGGATTAAGATTATTTCACAAACAAATGCTAATGAAATTTTTCAATAGAATTGAAAGGTTGATTGAAATCTATACAATAATACAACATGAAATAATTTGTATTCCTACAACGGAATTTGGAAATAAATTAATATAATTGTGAAAATATATTTAAACACACAGATCTACTTACATTTTCTCTTAGAAGTGAACAAGTTACAAAAAAAACTAAATTGTGGTTTTCTTAAATATCACAAATTATAATAAATGTCATATTTATTAGATTTTGTTCATTTATTATAAGCAGCTGTAAAAAGAAAGAAAGAGAAAGACCCCAAAAATATGTTCAATAAAGTGTGACTTTTATAAGTCTGCAAACAGTTTTTTGTGTGTCCTGCGTTAAAAGCGGTGTGGTTAAAAAATTATAAAACGTTATTTCAAATCATTTATTAAATTGCAAATGTTTTATGTGCCTTGAACATTTTATTCCCTTCCTCATTTTTTATGTAAATTATTAGAAACCAACAAAGTTTCGACTGTGTTTCAAGTCAACTTCATTTATTACATAATGAATTATGTTTTAATAATATTTGTGGTATATAATTTTTTCAAATTTTTTTTTTTAAATAAATTGAAATGTTTACTTCAAATATTTTAAAGACCCCAGGCTGCAGCGTAGAATTTTAAATAATTTTTGTAAAAATTAAAGAATTAAGTAAATGGGAAAAATTAAATTTTAATTGCTTTTTAAATTATAACAAGAACATAATTACAACTTTTTATGTAATTCGAATAAGGTAGATTTAAATTTTAGTACAAAAGTAATCATTGTAAAATAATGTTGTTGTTGAAGAATTTTGCATTAGTTTTTTAGTTTTTTTTTTAATTTTTTCTGAATTTTCTGCCAATTTACATTTAAAAAAATATATATAATTTTAGCAAAAATAAAAGTTGTTTTAAAACAAAATTATTACATTTTTTATTTAGTTAAAAAAACTTGAGGTTTTATTGAAACACATAAAATTTTAAAACATTACCAATGAAATTTAAGCACAAAATGAACAAAAAACTTAATAAGTCCTAATATGTATCACAACTAATGAAAAACTATTTTTGTCATTGTGTTAAGAGCAGAATGAAATGCACTTTCTGGCTCGCTATAACCTTCTACCACAGTAGCGGCTTTTCTTGACAAGATAGTAACCATTGTGAATTTTTATATTTATGTATAATAGGGTATTACAATTATAATTTTTGGAAAATTTTAATAATAAAAATTTTAGTACAAAATTGCCACAATAATAATTTTAGTATAAATTTTTAAAGTTACATTTACAATTTTATTACGAATTTTAACAGTTAAAATTTTTGTACAAAAGTTTAGTGATTCAAACTTTATTGTAAAAAAGCAAAAATAACATTTTAGTACAAACAATTTATTAAGGACAATTCTGGTACAAAATGATAACAATAATATATTTAGTACCAATACTTCGGAACAAAAGTTTTTTAGTCTAAAAAATAAGCAACCAAAATTTTATTAAGGAAATTTAGTACAAAATTTTTTAGAAAAATTTTAGTACAAAATTTTTTTTTATTTATCGAAATGTATGTTTACTACTAACGTAAATTGTAACTAAATCCAAAAAATTTAAGAATGCTGTTTCATTTTAGTACAACTCAAATGAAAAAAAAATAATTAAATACCTAAAAAATTAAATAATTTTTTACTGGTAAAATTTCCGGGTTGTTATAAATTACTTTAAGACGTTGATAATTAATTTTGATAGCTAATTTTAGGTTAATATTTTGCTTGCCTGGCTTTTAAATCCCTGCTATTTATTTTTGTGTACTAAATTTGGTATGTGAAGTAAAATTTTACTTACGCGAATTCAGTTGCCATTCAAAAATAATTTATTACTTCAAAAAATTATTTTAATTGTTAACATAATTTTTTGTGTAAATTTTATCGAATTAATGAAATAATAAGCATTAATTAAAAATTCAGTTTTCTATATAAACAATACTAATATTAACAATATTATTTGTTAATAATTAGCATTTAAAGCGATTTAACAAAAATAATATAACAAATAGAAATGACAGAGAACTCAAAAGAAATCTAAAACAATTAATTAGTGTTAATTACCCGCATTATTCATTTTAATACACCCACACAAGGGAAGAACAAAAACAAATCAGTGCTAATGATTTCAAGGATAAATACCTTTTTTTTTTGTTAAAAAAGCAAAACAACAAAGTGAACATAAATTAAATAAATTTTAAAATTTATTCAAGAAGCCTTAATTTAAGTGTCAAGATGTTTTATTGATTAGTTTTTTTTATCATTCTGATGCAGGGTGTTAACGAATCTACGTTAGGTGTAATCAATTTAGATGAAAGTTTCTTTAAACTTTTGTTTATGAAAGAAGCAGAGCTATTTTGTTAACAAACATTAACAAATTGCAAGTAACTACGTCTTATTAAGGCTTCAGTTAATCATTAAATCGTATTAATTTATTCTAATTTATTGCCGCCAGCAAAGTAATAAATATAAATGTTTAAAGCAGTTCAAGATTCTAAGGTGAACAGCAGACATAGACTTCGTGCTAAAATAAAATAAGGCGTTTTTAAAGATTCCTGAATATTTTATGTTAATTGCTACAATAACGGAGCGAATCTTAAGGAGGAATTAAGATTAAGGAGAAATTTATAAGCAAATATTTTAAAGAATATTTAAAATTTAAAAAAAAAAAAATAAAATTTACGATAATATTAAAATGTAAGTTATAAAATATTCTAAAATATTTATGAAACAATATTTAATTTTAAATTTATTTTATCAAACTTTTTTGTGTTTAAAATTAAGTACAAAAGTGAAATAAATTCTGTTTGGTGGGAAGCAGGAGGGATAAATAATATGGCATTGCTTGAATTTTAAGGGGATATTATTGCGGCTTTTATTTTGTTTAAAATAACGCATATCGCAGTATCTCAAGGAAAGAATTGAAAAAAATTTCATATAAGACTTGAATGGTATGGATACGGTCTCATTGAAAATAAAATTGTTATTTATACAAACAAATTTTAAATGGACATGAAATTGAATTTTTTAAAAAAATTTTATATATTATTATAAAAGGGAACTTCAAGTGAAATATTTTAATTTTAAAAACATAGAAATTTGAACAAAAATTTAGTTTTTAGAACAAAAAGGAAATTTTTATTTTATATCTGTTTTCTTTAATAAAGAAAAGAAGCCCTATTATTCGCATTATTTTAGAACAAAATTTAAAATTTAGTACAAGCCTGACGAAGTTATGATTTAGGTTCATAAAATACTTTTTTTAATTTTCTTAAGAATAGTTTAAAATTATACAAATAAACTGTAGGTCAAAAGAAAAATTTATGAGAAAAATTTCCAATTTTAGAACAAATTTTATTTTTGTTAAAAAATAAGAAATTAATTACACACTTTAAAGTTAAAATTTAAAATAAGTTTGAAATTTAGTACATATTGAATGTCTTCCCAAGATAACTTTTGTTTTGCTACGAAATGAAGAGTATAATAAACTATAAAATTTTAGTACAGCAAAAAAAATTTAATACATATGAAAGACTTTTTAATATATAAATATTTATAGTACTTGTAAAATTATTAACAATGTGACAAAATAAGAAATTGGATAAAGTAAAATTATAGATTGACATTTTATTGAAAATATGAATTTTTAGTACAAAGTTTAAATTTTAATGTACAAAAAATTTTGAAGCAAAGTTGAAATCAAATTAAAATAGGCTACAAAATTGTAACTATAATACAAAAACGAACTTTTGAAACAGCAGAGATAGATGTCATACCAGAATTGACTTTATTTGCAGTTACGCAAAGAGCTATTAATAATTCAAACTGAAAAGTTTCGTTAAAGATTTAGTGCTAAAATCTGGGGTATTCATATAGCACTTATCCGTCAATTATTAAAATAGTTCACAATTACCCCAGGAATTTCCAGCAATACGATTTTTTAATAATAGATTTAATAGCCAAATATTTTGAACAAATCTATAAATTTAGAATAACTTTAGAACAGATTTTATTTTTGTTAAAAAATAAGAAATTAAGTACACAACTTAAAATTTAGAATAAGTTTGAAATTTAGTAGAATGTCTTCCTAAGTTAATATTTTTAGCGCTACGAAATAAAAAAATATTTTAGTATAGCAGTAAAGTTTTAGCACATATTAGTACATGACCTGTTAAACACTTAATTTCCTTGAATAAATATACATATATATTTTTAATAATAAAATTAATAATAATAATATGACAAAATAAAAAGTTGGATAAAAAATTTGATTTTTTTAAAAAGTTGAATTTTTAGTACAAAATTTCAATCTCAATGTACAATAAAACAAAAGTAAAAATTTTTATATCTATATAATATAAATTAAAATAAAATTTAAATCAGATTAAAATGACCTACAAACTTGTAATTTTAATTCCAAAATGAACTTAAGAAACAACAGAGGCAGATGTCATGCCAAAGTGAGCTTTTATTTGCAGTTACAAAAAGAGGTCTTAAACATTTCATCCTGAAATTTTCGTTAATGATTTAGTGTTAAAATCAAGGGTTTTCATATAGAACTTATCTGTCAATTGTTTTGTTAGTTTACAATTAACCCAGGAATTTCCAGGAATACGATTTATTGATACTGGATTTTATGGCAAAATTTTTTTATTAAATCTTCTGTTTTGAAATCACAACATTAAAAAATTATAAGCATGTTAGTTTATAGAAGAACTGACTTGAGTTAGAAATTAAAATCAAATAGAAAATGCAAATACAGCTGTGAAAATGTTGTTGTTGTTGTTAAAATGTTGGCAAATGCTTTTATTACATACCAACAACATCAAAATCTCAGTGTTTTACATTTTTATTCTATAAAATCATTAATCCAATTTGCCATCTGTTTACATTTTAGTCTCGTCTCATACCATCTGTCTGCTAAATATAATTTATTTTATTACTGCGACTCGAGTTAATTTAAAAAAATTAAATATTAAAATAAACAGTTGAAAATGTCTTGAAAAAAATGTCATCAACTTTAATTTTTATTAACTTCTATTTAAATCGTGCGAATTAAAATCATAATTCCATTCATTTATTTAAAATTTTTTTGTTAAGCCGCAATAAAGTCAAAAGAAAACACGCAGTCAAGCCACGTTAAATTAATAAAATGCAAATTTTAGAATAATCATTTGTGGGGTAATAATTCTTACTTCAACACACTGTGTGAGTTTACTGAGAAGAGACACACTTTTTTATGGTAATTTTTTTTTAAGAAGTACTTTGCACATTTAAAGGAGCTCTTGACACTTTGAAATGATAAGGTCACTTATTTTCTTTGTTATTTACTTCGAATGTTGAAAAAAAAACATTTCTTACATTTTTGTCCATTTTGTTTCTATAAGTATTTTTTAAACTTCTCACAGAGCCAGTGTTGCTACGCTTTAAAGTAACTCACCTCGTGTGTTTGAAATATGAAAAACGCTGCCAATTTTTTTACTTTTTCGCAGTATTTCGAAAAGTAAAACTCTGGCAATAGGTTTTGTCAGGCATTTCATTTTTTTGTTAGGAGTTATTGCGATTTTAAAATTACAAATTTATATTTTCCCCCTAGTTTTGTCAAGGTTTTTTCTTCTAACAAAGCCAAGACCCTTTCAATTTTGCTGATATTTTTTTTAATATAAAAACCAGAATATAAGCAGAGGCAATAAATACTTGTTTAGTTCGTAAGGTAAAAATGTTAAAAAAATATACGTCAGGTACACAAGCGTTTCCAAAAATTATTAAAAAAAAAGTTAACCAAGCTGTACTTATGTTGGGGTTCGCATTATTTGTGATGCCAAAAATATTAAATACAATCATGCTAGAGAGTACTAAATAATATGGCTTCATTGCTTGTTTTCATACTTTTTACGCATCAAGAAAAAAACCAAAAAAAAAAAAATAGCATGTCATCATATTTTCTAATAAATGATGGCTTAATTTTCAAATATTTTCAAATTCACTCGGATTAACGCAAACATATTTTTAAGACCTACAGTTCATTCCTTCTTAAAAAAAAATAAAAAATGAAACCACAAGGACAGGAAATTAATTTTGATACAACAGCAAAAAAAAAAAAAAAATATTGTTGACTAAACAAAAACATTAAAATCTTTTAAAAAATTGTGTGTGTGTTAGGGTCCTGGTATCAAAATAATTTTATTAATGTCTTGTTAACATATTTTTCTTTTGTTGGCTTTAGTTGAAAAATTTATAAAATTATTTAATCTTTAAATAAATCGTTTTTTTTTTCATAGAGGTAATGCACGTTCATTGTGGATGGCCCTTGCGTGGGCTTTAACATCAGGCACTGGAGTGGCAGTGGCTTTGTTACAGGGTTCAGCTGGACCCTTGATTGGTGTGGCAATTTCCGCTTCACTTTTGCCACCTGTGGTCAATTGCGTAAGTTGGTTTTGTATTTCAATTTAAATTGTTTAATTTTTTCCAAAAAATTTCGATTAAAGTTCTGCGAGTAAAATCGTTTTGAGTAAAAATAAAAATCTTGCTAGAGAAAAAAAACAGGGCAAAGGAATTTTTATAAACAAAATGAAACATATCAACAATTAATAATTTACGTACAAATTGAAAATTTTAATTTAGTATTGAAATTTTAGTACAAAATGAAATTTGATTACAATAATTTTAGAAATGATATTAACTTCTGGTGCAATTTTAGTACAGAATAAACATCAATTTAAGAAAAAAAAAATAATTTATAAAAACTAAACTTTTAATATAAATTTTACATAAAGTTAAAAAGATTAGTAAAAATTTTAGTTCGCAAACAAGGTTTTTAGGCGAAATTTATATATTAGTACAAATTTAAATATACATTTAATATAAAAAAAGTTCTAAATTAAAATGTAATACAAATTCTAACTGATAAATAACTGTGTAAATTGAACCAACCATTTTTAGAAAACAAATTTATAAAATTATTAAAAAAAATTGATTTTAATAAAAAGAACAAACCAATTTTTTTAAATTGGTTTTTTGGAAAAATTATCATCTTTAGGAAAACTTTGTTTTAGAAAAAAAATTTTGTTTTATATTCAAAACAAATACAAATTCTAAAAAAATTGTTTTTGTCTTAACTGTAATTATGCGAATGAACGAACAATTGCGACTTCGTGGGACCGGCAGTAAAAAGCTTTATAATTAAAAAAAAATTTTAGTAAAAAAAAAATTTTTTTTTTGGGGAGAAAAAAAAAATATTTTTTTAGAAAAACAATAGTTCTATTTTAAGTTCTAAAAACAATTAGAATGTCCTAAAAAAACAGAATCAAACAATTTGTTTGGCTTAAAAAAATCTTAAAATTTAATAGAAAAACTAAGAAAAAAGCACTAAAAGCCATTATACGCAATTTCAGTATAAAACGTAATATTTTAGTACCAAAAAACTTTAATATATAAAATTTTTAGTACAAAAATTTTTTACCCTGTATGGGAAATTTAAGTTTGAAAGCTAAAATTATAAAACTATTACTTCCTAATTAATAGTACATGAATATTTTAGTACATAATTTTTTTTAGTACTATTTAGTTTTAGTTCACAATCTGTTAAACTCAAATTTTTTTATCTTTTTTTATTATATAATATATATAAACTTTTTTAATGGAATTTTTAGCATAAAAAATATTTTATGGTGAAAGTATTTGATATTGTTATGATTTTGCTTCTTTTAGTACAATGAAAACATGCTGAAGATTATTTTATATAAAAGATATTAATCACATGCAACCAAGTACAGACTTTGTAATTTAAATAAATCTTCTATCTTCTGTAAATAATTGTTATTAAATACTTTGATTTCACAGAGACTTTGGTGATAATATTTTTAGAGTTAATTTCCTTTTTCAAGCGCCATAGTCTACTTGCCACCAATTTCATTATATTATTAAATTATTAATAAATTGTGATTGTAAATAAATTGTCAATGTTTTCTTTTATTAAAAAACTATCGCAAGCAAAGTTTTTACTTAATAATTCCATTATTAGAGTTTTACCGCCACAAAACTATTACAATCATTAAATAACTTTTAACCAAAATTGTATTTTCGCATTAAGTTCAAATTACAAATTTGCCTTAATAAAGCCTTTAAGATGATGAGGCAAAAATGTAAGTAAAAATGTACAATATAAAATTTATTAATAATTAAAAAAATCCATTTAAAACAAATTTTTGTTTTCCAACAACTTTAATTTGACTAAAATCATGACTTTGCTTTTTTTTTCATACATAAAACGTAAAATAACTAAATGTTCTATTGTAGTCAGCGATATAAACTAATAAACCCAAATAAGTTTTAGTAATAAATCTGTCAAAATATATTTAGTTTTGAATAAAAAACAATAATTTGTTGTTGCTGTTATTGTTAAAAGCATATAAATGAAAAACGCCTGCAAATTTTATGTTGTATGGAATTGTTATAAAACAAGAAGTCAAAGAAAATTTAATGAATGTGAAAAAACAAAAATATTTTATTTAACAATAGTTATTTAAAAGTCATTAAGAATAGACTATTTTTTACATTTTATATTTTTATTTATATATATTTTGTTTGTGAAGACATTTTTTTAAGCAGTAAAATTTTTTAAATGCAGCAAAAGTATTTTGTGAAGCTAAAATTTCCTAAATTAAAGCACCAGCTTTTATTAACACCCCAATTTTATTTTTTAAGACTTAATTTACCAAAAAAAAAAATAATAATAATAACATTTCTTATACTGAATCAGTAAGTGAAAAATGTCTAGCAAAAATGATATATTTCCTTGTTTTTTTTTTTTTTAACATGAGTTATGGTCAAAACCATAATATTAGCTGACACAGGCTCTGAGTAAGTCGATTTGTTGTTTTTATAATATCTGGAGTAAAATGACCGCAAAGTATTACGCTCTATTACTTTTTATATAAAATACTAAAAAAAAGCAAAAAGCAAGAATAACATGAAAACAATGTCATTTAACACACTTAATCATGGCAAATATGTCAGGTTCTAGAACAACAACAAATACTTACAATGGCGGTCTATACATTTTTAAAACACCTTAAGATTTTACACAAAGCAGGAAAACCTTTACATGAATTTTTGTTTCTTCTTGTTTTCTTATTAAGCCTTAGATTTTTATTACTCAGAATCCTATCTTATGCCTTGTGAAATTGGGCTTGGCTCTGATGATTTTTACTCTAACTACCTGAATAATTATTTATCAACATTTCGAAATTGATTTTTAAATTTATTGAAAAGTCTACAGATGCCAAGAATGTCGATGACGAATGTAGGGTTCCCGAAAATGTTGCATTACATTCTCGCCAATTTTTTCCTGTTTTTTTTTTTAGAAATTTTCGGTCAAAATTTTTTTATAGTAAAAATTTAGAAAATAAAAAATCGAACTCGAAGCGGATCAATCAATAATTTTTTTATAATTTCGGAGGTTTTAAAAGTTTTCACAATAATCCATGTGTTTTAAAACTGGTCCCGATCTTACTCTAATTTATTTATCTGCAGCTAAGCTTGAATCAGTCTTTTGTTTAAAGAACTTCGCTAGCATTACATTGTCGCTTCCAAGTTTTTTTACAGCATCGAGCAGTGGATCACTTATAAAGTCCTCTAATCTGAAAGTTTAACTTGTCGTTCAGTCGTCCATAGCCGCTTGCATTTAAAAATATATATATTTTTATTGAATAAAATTTACATCAGTTTTTTTATTATCAGTTTTTTTCATCATGCACAGACTTTCATTGAGGGGCGAGGCAGGTAACTAAAAGGCTACATAAGCGCCATCTGTCAAGAAAATTTTTCACATTTTTTATTAGCAAGTTTTAAAACCTTCATACTCACTTAATTTTTATTTCAAGAAGGATATCACTGCAGAACAGTGTAAAAGGGAGCAGTAATTAAGCAGAGCATTACTGCTTTCGATTTTTTGTCATCCCCTACCAATCAATAGTGATTTCCCGTTATAAGCTAATAACTGAAGACAGCCTTGTTTATTTTTATTTGAATTTTGGCATCTTATTTGTCACTGTCGTGTCAAACTGCCAGCTCTGTTATCTAGGTTTTTCGTTGTATTATCTGATGCTTGTAAACTCCCTTATTGGCTTAATACTACTCAGCCTGTTTTACAATACTTAGAGAAGAAGCTTTTCCTTTAAAGTCGGCAGTTACCCATACATACGCACACAAAATTTCAATAAAATTTTTTTACGCATTCGGATCTCGTAGTCCATTCACCTTAAACATATTTTTACTTTTTCTCCCTTTTGACTTACAGCTCTGGGTCTGAGCTTGTTTTACTCTAACTACTTTGTCAGATCAGGAGTTGAGAAAAACTTCCTACACTTATAATTATTAAACCCATATTTTCGTTTCTTCTTTTAATTTCAAAGTGATGCACTATACTCATGCTGCCATAACTTTTTGGAACACTACTCTGTTTCAGCAAAAAAAAAATCAAATTTTAGAGAGGCTAAATTTCATTTAATAAAAGTGACATAGAAATGCTTTATAGTGTGTGCTTCTTAGCATCTCTAATAAATCAAACCACAAAAGCCAAAATTCCGCAAAAACCAAAAGAAGCATAATGAAAACACAGTAAAAACCAGTTCCCCTTTTAAAAAGTAAATAAAATGTGCCTAACTTTTGCTCTTACGAGTACCAAAAAGGCAAACAAACAAAAAAATTTATTTATTGTTATCAGACAATTGTAATATTTTTTGTTTGCTCTAACATGCTAATATGGTTGAAAGTTGTGTGTGCATGTGTTTGGGCTTGTGAGTGTGTATGTTTTTTCTGGTCTTTCTCTCTCTCACAAGTTAAGTTTTTAGCTAAGGCTTTTAGCATTTATGTAAAATCATGTGTGATAATAAATTATGAAATTATTTAAGGCCACACAATACTTTCTGAACAATTTAGTGGAGAAGAAAGTCTTGTAACATGCGGTCTGCATAAGCTAAAAACTTAGTGTGAACGTTAAACAAAACATAAGTCGAACATGAATTTGGTTAAAGAAACACTCACTTTTAGTTTTAATACTTTCATATCGAAGTGTCGCCACTAATTCGCTCATTTCACTGATGGAGTGACAAAGAAATGCATCTGTGGTGTGTAACTGTTATACATCAAGCACGTTATTTAAATAGTAGATTAAGCATGACAATATTTGATGTATATATTTTCGAATATATTATGTTTTAACTTTTTATTTTTTTCGGTTCAATCAGAATTTACATTTTTTTTGTTAATCGATTAAAAAAAGACTCAATATTATTCATAATGATAAGCGATTATTCGTTTTATTTCTTAACTTTCACCTTAAAGAATTTGCAGTTTCCACAAAAAACTTAAAATATTTTCGATTAATCGATTAAACCTAAAAAAATTAATCGATTATTCGCTTGCAAAGTTGAGATCAAATTATTATTCCATTAAATTCATCAACTTTTTTTCCGATTAGTTGAATCAAAAAAGCATTTTTTTGGTTAATCGATAAAAAAACACTCAATATTATATATAACGATTAGCGATTAACGTTAAATTTCTTAGTTTATACTTTAAAGAATTTGTAGTTTCCCCAAAAAACTTTAAAAATTTTTCGATTAATCGATTAAACCTAAAAAAACTAATCGATTATTCACGTGCAAAATTGAGATCAAATTCATATTACATTATATTCATTAACTTTGTATTTTTTTCCAATTAGTCGAATAAAAAATTTTTTTTGTTTAATCGATTAAAAAATCAATATTTTTAAGAACGATTACCGATTAATTTTTTTTAATTACTTATTTTTTAATTTAAAAAATTTGCTGTTTCTTCTAAAATTAAAAACAATCGATTAATCGACTAAACCCTACAAGCTAATGGATTATTTGCTTGCAAAATTAAGACAAAACCATTATTCGAATCAGAATAAAAAGCTCAATATTATTCAAAACGGTTAGCGATTAGTTTAGATTAGTCTTAGTTTCTACTTTAAAGAATTTGCAGTTTGCTTAAAAAACTTTTAACAAATTTTCGATTAATCGATTAAACCTAAAAACATTAATCGATTATTCGCTTGCGAAATTGAGATCGAATTATTATTCCATTATATTTATTAACTTTTTTTCTGATTAGTCGAATCAAAAAAAATTTTTTTTTGTTATTCGAATAAAAAAATCAATATTATATAAAGCGACTACCGATTAGTTTTTAATTTTTATTTTCTACTTTAAAGAATTTGCTGTTTCCTCTAAAATTAAAAAAAAATTCGAATAAACGACTAAACCCTAAAAGTTAATCGATTATTCGCTTGCAAACTTGAGACAAAACTATTATTCCATTATATATAAAAAATTTTCTTTTCGATTAGTAGAATCAGAATAAACTCTGTTTAATCGATTAAAAAAATATTCAATATTATTCAAAACGATTAGCGATTAATCGTTAAATTTCTTAGTTTCTACTTTAAAGAATTTGTGGTTTCCTCAAAAAACTCTACCAAATTTTTTATTAATCGATTAAACCCAAAAAATTATTCGATTATTCGGTTGCAATATTGTGACAAAATTAAAAATTTCTAATATACTCATTACAGCTAAAATGATATCTCAAGTATTTTGAACATAAAAATAAATTAAGTTTTCATTACTGCTTTCTTATGTTCTTTTCTTATATTCTTATATTATTTTCTTTATTCATTTAAGCCTAAAAGTATGCTTGTTTGTTTATGTGTTTCAAAATAAATAAAATAAATTTAGTAATAAAACAGGAAAGGGCAATAAAGACAAATGTATGACTAATGTTATTGAAAAAAAAATATAAAAATAATAATAAAATATTAACAAAGTTGTAAGAAATATTTTTGCAATGACCTAAAAAACCTAAAAATAAAAAAAGCTTTGTGTTTATCTGACTGACTATTCAATAAAAAAATAGTTTATTCATATTTCAATTATGATTTTTAAGCAGAACACTAAATTTATATATTTTTTTATAACTTAAGGCTTTCCTGATTTCATTTAAGTTTATTACAAATATTTTATTTTATTTTTTATTGTTCACAGGGTCTATTTTGGGCTTTAGCTTGTATTTGGCTCATTTACCCCGGCACTCGTATTCCCCATTTAAAAGGAGAATTGTATAATGAAACATCCGCGTATCCCTTCATATACACAGACTATTTGCCAACAGAGTTTTTGATTAATGGCATTGTGTCCTGTTTGTTAACGGTGGTGAATGTGATTTGCATTTTTACTACCGCCATAATAGTGTTGAAAATTAAGGAAGTCTCGGCGCCGTACACAGCCAGTCCCGACTTGAAACGGTAAGTTTGTTAAAACAAAATATTTAAATGTCAACGATTGTAATGAAAATAAAAAGGAAAAGGAAAATAAACTGCTTTTCTTTTCCTTAATCAATAGCAATATTTTTGTTACAATAAATAACAGACAGTCAACAGGATAGATAGTCTGCATTGAATTTTATTTCTTTTTTTTTTAATTTGATTATTGTTATTTAGATTCTCGCCTTAAGATAAATAATACTTTGATGGTTGGTTTAATGCTAGCAAAAATCTAATAAGTTAAAAAGTATTATAAATCCTCAGATTTTTTAAAAGAGGCAAAGTTGAAATAATAGTAATTGTGTCACGTTCTATAAAAGAAATATCTTAATTAATGACAAAATCCATAAGGATTATGTTAAAACTTAAAAATAGGAAATGAGTTTTATTTAGAATTTGAACTAAACAAATAATCCTTAAAGTAGGCAACACAATTTATCATCGTCAATATTAATCATTAATGCAAATTATGTCATGCTTTGCCAAATAAAGTTGTTTAATGAAGGAATTCTTCAAATTCTTTTAATGTTAGCAGGTTTAAGAAATGCTTAACACGTTGGAAGGATTTTGTTTTGTTTTATAAATTTGATGATTAAAATCCTTAAAATAGGCAGTGAATTTTTAAACAGTTAAATAAGAGACTAAACATTTTATTGTCTATTTATTCAACTTTGAACAAGTTTAAACAAATTAATACTGTATTGAGTTTTTATAAAGTATTAACTTTTTGAGATGGGTACCTAAATTTACTATTAGAGGATTCCTAAAAGTATACTACAAATAATCAATTGCAGAATAAAGCACAATTACATTTATTTTTAATTGTTTAAATTGTGAACTCTAAAATTTATGCATAAGCTTTACCCAAACTATGTCTTACGTGAGGATTGAAATATGGGATTTCTATTTAAATATAGAGAAAGGCCGTATGTAAAACTTTCCTCCCAGAAGGCATTTCGTCATATGAGACATATCCCTCTCAGACCGTGATACATCGATTGTGCTAGTTGGTTTCGGTCTCAATATTTTTACTTCTGTTTGCTTAATGTGAAATAGACTGGCATGCATCGATTGTGCTGATAGTTTTCTATATTTGCTTCTCACATTTCTCTTCTGTTTAATTCACCGTTACTTTACTTATTGCAAAACTCTTCAGTCACATTTCAGTTTTAGCATAATGAGCCGCAAAAGTAAGTTGTGAAGTTATGTGTAAGTTAATAATAAAAGTATTAATCGTTTGCATGCAACTAAAAAAAATATAAATTTTTAAATTTCAAACTAATTGAAATTTTTTCATGCAATACTAATGTGTTTTAGTTAAAAATATTATTGAGTCCATCAATTGTGCGCGTCAGACGTCCTGAAAATCCTTGAAGGTTATAAAAATCATAAAATCTATTCATACGCTGTAGAGACCTCATGTTCCAAAAATTATAAACAAATTCCCAGTAGTTTTTCATCAGGTCTGAAAGGGATATAAATTGCTATTAGTAGTTCGATTTTTTACACGAAAATTGGGTAGATGGCTAGCAGGACCTAGAGCAAGGCTCGCCTTAACTGAATAATTTGTCCTAAAATTATATCTCCTTGCCCTGTTAGCCGGTTATCGCCTTACAGTTAATTTTTATCTCTGCTAGGATGTTGGCTAAAGTAAGTGCAGGAAATCGTCGCTATATGTAAAAAGACTTGCCTGCAGATCTTAATCGGTGGAAAACTTTTTTTCATTATTGGTTATTTTATGAAATATAATTTTAAAACCATGACAATATGTTAGAGAAATCTTGTGTTTCCCAAAAGAGGTAGAAAAATTAGTTATTAAAAAGGCTAATGCTTGCAAAGGCCAATGGAGAAATCTGGAAGAGATGGATACTCGCAAGAGGGGGGATAGCTTATCCACTTAAGGCACTCATGAGGTGGTCACCTCTCTGCAAGAAGTCAAAAAATATGGATGAGTATAATAGAGGTACTTTAAGCTGGATAACAACGTTAGCGACAGGTCCTAGAAACTTAAAGTGTAATCTGTCCAAGACAATAATCAAATAAAATGGGTGGGGCTGGTGTATAAATATGTAACAGAGGAAATTATTTCGCTAGATTTATAGCTATAAAAATATTAAAAGTGGATGCCATGGAGGAACTAAAATTTAGACGAGAGTGTCTGTAGTAGCAACAAATTTTGACAAATAGCAGAGAGCAGTTTGAAATCACTAAGCCGATAGTAAAGACAGCTGACAGCATGAGACTCGTTTAATTAAGTTAGTCGTTAAATAACAATCGCTTATCACAAATAATTAAGAAAAAAAAAATACTTTGAGCATTGGTGCAGTTATCTTCTCCTGCATACATAACTATTACACTCCTAATTCTAAAGGGCGCATCTCAAGAATTGAACATTTTCAGGAATTAGTATTTCAAAAAAAATTTGCTTTGATTTTATCACACGTTTTTTTACATTCGATTTTAAAATACTTTGATGTAAGATGCAGCTTCCTTGCTCTTGCTAATACTGACATTTTCCAATCTACAAATTTTTATTCTTAAAAAAAATATTAACGTATGGACAAAAAATATGGAAATTTGAAAAACATTAAGAAATATAATATAATTTTATTTTTATTTTTTTTTTTATTAAATTATTATTTGGACTTTATATAAATGAATAATATTATATAAATGAATAGAAATTATCCCGGCTTAAGTTCATTTATTTTTAATTTCTAAAAAAGATTTTAAGATTTTTAAGCTGAGGAATGTTTGGTGGGTTACTTTCCTTCGACACAAAGTTTATTTTTTTGCTATTCAGGTTTTCTATTGTAACCTTGGCGTAGTGAGATGATGGTAGGTCTGGCCAAAAAACTATATTATCATTTTGATATGTTCTTATAAATTTTTCAAGTTTTGGAATACATTTTTCATTACAAACGTTTGCATTAACTGCCAATCCACCCTTGAAAAAATTTGGTTCACTAATACCACACTCGCTAATCGATGATGTTTTTGATGCTTCTTGTTCAGGAGTTTCAAAATAATATTTTTCCTGTGACTCTTTACCTTCCACTGTCAAATATGACTCATCATCCATTACACACTTGTAACCCGAGTTTGTGGAAAATAATTTCTGTAAATTCAGCCTAGTTTTTATGATTTTTTCCTGCCTCTTAGTTATTGCTGGTGCCGTTTTTTCTTCCTCCTGTGAATGCCCATATTCTTCAGGTACTTCTTAACAGTATTTTTATGGCATTGATATTTTCTTCCTAACTCACGAAAGGATTTTGCGCTACGTCCCAATGTTTTCTTTTTTAATTTACTTCGAATTTTAAAATCTTGTAAGCGGCACTTCTGCCCCAACCAGGTTTTCTTTCCATACTCTTATTTTTTCAATCATACCTATTGTTTTATAGATGAATGTATTTTTAAGTCCTATGTCTATTAAATGGTTGACAATTTCGATCTTCGTTTTGGCCGGATTATCACTACAAAATTTAAATATTAGTTTACGTCGGTCTAATTCATTCCGCGGCATTTTAAAACTAGTATAATCATACTCAATTTAATATCGTACTCAATTTAAGTTAAGGGGATATTGAATAAAAAAATTTATTTCTCTCCGACATCTTAGTCGACTGATTTTAGTTTCATTAAATAATTTTTTTAGAGCATTTAAAAAGCAGGAAAATTAAAGTTAAAAAATTTTTATTTATTTTATTTCGTTACCCTCTTTCAACAAAGTCTCCTTGACCTTAATTAGGCTGATTAGACAAAACACGTTTTAATCTACAAAAAAGTAAATGAACGAATAAAAAATTAACATAAAAACTACATTAAGGAAAATTTGATTTTCATGTAAACAAAACTCTTAAAACACTAAAACTGACATCATTAATTCAAGGTTTAGAAAATCAAACAAAATAGCGAAAGAGATAAAATACATATCATTCATTCAGTCAGTCATTCACTTTAACAAAATTTTGCAGTCAAATGGCAAACAAACGCTTAAAAAAAAACAAGCAACGAACTACACACACACACAAATTCAAACAAAAAACTTTTATAACACGAAAGCAATGATAATGACGATGTCGACGATACTAATGCTGATGACTTTAATGACAACAAAGATGTTAATATTTCAAAGAGTTGTTGCTGCAAAAAACAGAGAAATAAATGTCCTTGAAAACCAACAACAACAACAACAACATCAAGACTTGTAAATCTGTTACTTTAATTTTTCTTCTTCAACACATTGAATGAAAAAAAAGGAAACACTTTAATGGGATAGAAAAACCTTGAGCAGAAAAGCAATTTCTAAAACAAGTCAATACATTTGTTTTTTTTTCCTCATGTATATTTCGTATTATTGAAAATATTTAACCACTCTTGATACATTCTTCTACTCCATTATCATTTACCATTTAGTGCAAAACAAAAGGTCAGACTATTGCAATTACGTACAATTTCACATGTGTAACAATACATTACTTTGGTGAACTTATTGCTTTTAAGGAAATTAAATAAAAGAAACGAGCAGAGGTAATTTGTGTAATCTTTGCAAAGACACTGCATATAAAATGTGTATAAAAAGTTAATTAAATTTTTTATAAATGTCTACACTCTAAAAAATGTCCAAAAAGTTATCTGTGTACTTAAAGTGCTTCAAGAAGGGCATCTGTTTCCAAACGAGTTACTTATTAGTAAAAAAGTAATTTTTTAAGTTAGATTTTCCAGAAAGGTAGCACAATTAAAAAAGGTTGCCTTTTTAATAACAACTCCCTTTTTTTAGCAAAAGAAACTTTTTTATTGCAGCGGTACTTTTTCGAAAAATTGCGAAATAAATTCGCAGAAATCAAATCAAGTCACAAAAGTCATTTTATGTCGATCTATAATCTTTTCAAAAACTTTCCATTCTTTTTAAAAGGTTGAATTTTGCTTCTAGGCATTTATTAGAACTACGAGGAAAAATTTGTCACAAGCTACTTTTTACAAAAATTAAAAGAGACTTTCATGAAATTTCTTTTTTAACGAAATAAAATCTTTCAAAAGTTGAGCTTCTCACAATGATATATCACTTTTACAACAAAAGCATAAAATTGTAAAATACAATAAAATTCTCACAAGAAAAAAGGAACATTTCTCTTCTTTTTTCATAATGAAACCTTTTCACAGATTATTGTATTGTTACGAATAATAAAATCTGGCAACCCCCGTAGTTGTTTCCATATGAGCGTGGTGAATAAGTTAATTCAACAACTAATGGTGTGTGTATAGAATAAAAAGCACAATTAGCTAACAAAAGCTGAGCTGCGTTGGTAAAGGTGCGTACTGCAAAACAGGGAGTCCGAGTTCGATACCGTTTCCGGACATGCGTGCAACGAAAAAATAATAATTGCAATAATTCAATTAAATTAATACACATCAGTACAAACCTCCTGAGAGGCAAAAGAAAATTATTGTGTAAAGCCATGGCAGATAATTTAGTGGAGACGTCCAATTTAATATAAGAATAACAGATAATTGTCAAGAAGTCCTTTATAATAAAAAATAAGAACGGTAGCGGTTGCAAGTGTATGGCAGACGTGTGTTGTGGCTATTGGATTAAAGGGGATCACTGGCTTGAATAAAAAAAGTAGTGGAGATGCGTGGGGATCGTTAAGGTTACTAAACAAGGCATCGAGTAGTTCATGTCTCGCCGGAGTAACACAGTATTGTAGCGTGAATGGCTGCGTTTGTGGTAATAACGCATGTTTAGTAAATACGAGACCAAGGGTTCACAAGACCGGTAGGATCAAAAAGTATAGCCAGATAAAGCCATAAAGTAAAAAGAATACAGAAATTATAATGAGTCACAGTGGTATTTGCAATCAAAAGAATCCGTACGTTTGTTCTAAAAGGGAAAAAACGTAACAGTATTATAAAACTTATTCTGAATTAATTTTGTTCTATAAAAATGCATTAAAAAATTGCCCATTTTAAAAAAGTCACATTTTGAAGATTTATTTTTGGAAAAAAGTTTATTTTTTTCAGTCACTTTGTTTTTGAAAATGTTGCCGTTTACTTGACAAAGCACATTTGCGCTAAAAGTTTTTTCTTTTAGCACAATATTTTTAAAAATAAATAAATACATATGATTGGGTTCCGATGGGATCACTTATGTAGAAAAATGAAAGAAAAAATAAAAATAGTTTGTGAATGTTTGCTATGCTTTTTGTATAAAACATTTTTGAGTTGTTATTGTATTTTTATCTTATTGATTTAATGGAGTTCTCATTTAATCAATTTGGCTTTTGATATAAGACTTTCTATTTTTTTATACAAAATTTGGGTAAAATTTACTGATGAGCTATTTGAGCAGTAGTGAAATGGCCATATGGATGTGCTTTCCCCGCAGTAATACATTTTAGTTTAGTTTAAATTAATAAATATTTAATGAGAATATTATGAAATATTTATATTTTAAGGAATCAAGCACGCATTAAGTAAATTAAAGTAAAAAAGACTCCGAGTAATAAATTTTCATTTTTATAAATAAATTTAATTTTAAATTTCCGTAATATAATTTTAAATATTAATTTGCAAGTGCCCGTCTGTAAAACATAAAAAAATATAGTGGTGTTTTTTGATATTTAATTTATTGTTTTAATCTCATTTTTCATTATATTTTATAAAAGAGCCGAAGAAAAGTCAGCCGTATACAGACAATTAAAATCATTGTTGATAATTGTTGTTTTTGCCTTAACTATGATTTTTGTCTTTACTTTATTATTTGGACAAAAGACTTTAGTTTATTTAAAATGTTTGTGAGAAGTTTTCTGAAGAGCTAAGCAAGCGGTAGCGAACTGGCCATCAAGATTTGCTTCACCCTCAATAATCGAATCGGTAATTTTAATAATTTATTCGGGATAATTAGCACAATATTTTTAAAGATAAATAAGTTTTTTCTTTTGTTCTGTAAAAGGCTTCTAACTATAAAGAAGCAATCTTCTTGAAAACGCGGTTACCTTTATCTATGAGGCCCCCATTTTTCCTCTAATAAACAATTGGAAATAAACTACCGTATTTATAGAAAATAAAATTTCTTTGAAATATATTTTATGGCAAAATTTTCATACAAATTTCTCCTTAAAATATATTTCAAATCTATTTTAATTTTCTATGAATATCGCTAAAGTGTTTAAACTTTTTTAAAAGTCTGTTTGCTTCCAAAGTTATAAAATGAAAATGTGTTTTTTATTCTTAAGGTCTTTTTAAATTTATATCAGTTTTTTTATAGCCGTCTGCAAAAAAAAATTTCTAACCATCAATATGGTTTAACTGTATAAGAAAAAAGCCTAAAGGATTTAAACATATGCACAAGTGTGAAATCTGTTTTTATTAAAGCAATTTAAACTAAATTAAATATTGTCCTGGCACAAAAAATGGTTATAATAAATAAGAGCCTAAAAATAGACTCTATATTTTAAAAAGTATTAAATGGTTAAATTTTTAAGGCAAAACTGTTTTAGTAACAAATTATATGTAGCAAATGCCACATATTTTAAGGCAAATGAGTTCACACAGAAATAAGCGAGATGTCAACTGAGGTTTGAGAAAATATCTTCGAGTATTTAAGATAAATGAGAGGCCGATAAGTAGACATCAATTTACTACTAAGTTTAATGATTTAAAAAATTTTTCAATTTATTCTATTTCTTTAAAAAACCCTTAAATAAATAGATAAAAAAAAATTAATTTCTCTGTATTAGAAAAATTACATTTAAGGATAGCAGAAAAATGTTTACTTGCTTTTGTACATTTTTCTTTCCATTCTGTATACATATACATATATTTTTTTATAAAAATCTCTTTTGTCAAATTTAAAATATCTTTTCAATATTATTATTGCTTTTTAAGCATTTCTACCACAATTTCTTTTCTTTTCAACTTAAATTTTCATTAGACTTTTGTTATTATAAAGATGGTGAGAAAAGTTTTATAGCATACTTTTAAAGAAAATATTTAAAGCATACTTATAGGAGATAAAAAATGTTGACATGGTCTCAATTGTTAAGGAGTAAAATTAAAAAATTTAATCAAGCAGAAGTAAAAAAAAAAAAACAACCACAGTAATTGATTTTAGATTAAGGTTTTAGATTTAAATGTGTTGTAATTTGGTTTTGAAGAGATTTAAATTTTTATCTTTTATTATGTTGTTTTTCCACAACCGGATCTCAAGAATAATGTAAGCACCCGTTTTGCTTTTATTTGACTCTTATTGAGATTTTGAAATATAAAAGTTAAGATAATTTAATTGCCTTTGCATACATGTAAAATTTAGGAAATAAAATGTTTTTAAAATATAATTTTTTAAATGTTAATAAATTTTTTATGATACTAAATTTGTTTATGTTTATTTATTTAATTATTTTTGTTGATATGTTTTAAGAATTTTGTTTTTAATTGTCAAACAATACCAAACTGAAACAAGCAAATTTAAAAAATAAAGAAAATAAGCCTCAAAGTATGCAATACATTTTTTAATTATTTTATAAACTCACATTTTATTATGTATTAATTTTTTATTTTCAAATTAAAAAAAGATTCCTTTATTGGATTTTAACTACTGAATACTTTTCATAAAACTAAATCTGAATTGAATATATTTATATATTTTTAAAGAAAATTTAATTTATCACAAAATTTGTTAAGGACGTTTTTACCAAAAAATTTTTTAAAAATCAATTTCATATTCTTATGTTCTTACTGAGATTGGTAAAACAAATAAATTTTATGAGATAAATATAACAAAAACATACCCACTTATGTTATTATTCTTCAAAGGACTACAATTTTTTCTTCTTGTTCTTAGTACAACTACAATAGACATTCTGATATTGAAATCTAATCATAGTTAAGTTAACAAGTAAAATCAAAACCTTAGAGAATATTTCTAAATTAAATTCTTAACTTATTTTGTTTTCATTTTTAAAATTAAAAAAAAAAAAAAAACATTTATTTAAAAATGTATCAGGGATGTATAATTCATTTCATTTATGAAAAAAAAAATAACTCAGTATTCCCGAATAAAAAAGTCAATTATGTTAGTAATGCAAAGAATGCTGATAACTGATGTAGCGAACCAGAAGATGCAGCATTACATTCTGCTGGTGTCTAACTTTCCTTGTTTTTTATGGAAATAAAATAAAATTGAACTTAAGCTAAAATTATAAAACTATTTGCCACCAGTAAAATATTTTTCTTTAAATCGATTGTTTAAAACGATTATTTTTAAATAATGACGACATTTCCCAACTTGAGAAGAACATTTTGGTGTACTTAAGCATTTTCGCTAACATTACTAAGACTTAACTGAGGCAAGTTGACGCTAGCTTTGACCTGTGTTTTTAAAATTTAAGAAAAGTACATTGCACGTTCCACCAATTAAATTAAAATATTTTATAAATAAAATAATTTTTAAAAATTATTTATCAGTCAAGAAATTAACACTTCTAAGACTAACGATTATAATATAATTAAATTACAAGAAATAATTGTTGTAATTTAATTTAGTTTTGGTCCCTTCTTATAAATGCAATTTTTGATCTGGTAGATGTGCCATATATTCTTCTATTATGCAGCGTTGCCATATAATTACTAATAAGGCAATAGAAATTTTTATGGAAAAATATTTCAAATAATTTTACAATTTTGTTTGAAATTTTCAAGACCGTGAGCGTCTCCTTGCTAACAGCATTTCTTGACTCGCACTTGTAGTTGGGGATCAGAATGCATGTGCTAATCTTGTAACATCGATTTAACAATCATAGACAAATTATCAAAAGTTAAGCATTTCTGTAGCAGCTTTGTATAACACAAACATGAAGAGCTCTAGCGTCTCCAAACAGCGTAAACCATTCCTCGATTATATAGTGAAGCATCAAAATGTGATTTTAATCATTTAAGACAAATCAGCCTTTTTGTGATAAATTTTTAGACCACAATTTGCCAGTTGTGGTATTCAAAAAATTCTCAGAAGCTGCAACATGCCAGGTTAAATATTAAATTACTGAATATATGAAGCTTTAGTTCTGATAAGAGTAAATAGCCCTTCCTAATCAAACAATTTTACATTATTAAAAATTAAATTATCTTTAATTTTATAAAGTTTTTTCACTTAAAAAATTATTGACAAAAAGACCACATTCACCACCCATATGCAGCAGAAGAAGACTAAAGCGTACTTTTTCCTAAAATCAATATCAAATTTTAAGAGCCGATGTTGGATGTGAATCGCAGCTAAAGGTTTAGTTTTTATCTGCATTTAATTTAACATTTCCCAGTTTTAAATTAACTCAATTTGAATCATGAAAAGATACGCAATCCAGCAAAGCGTTTAAGTTATTCAAGCTTTTAATGAAAATTGGCATTCAAATCAAAATGCATATCGTGCACTTCGTTATTTTTTCGGTGAATTTAATCATCCAAATGTGAATACAATTGGGAAAATCGTACAAAAATTTGAGCAAACCGTGTTTCTAGGAGATGTGAAAATACCAATTCATGGCCGTACAGCTCGTACGGCAGAAAATATTGCTGCCGTTCGCGATAATGTGGCTGAAGAGCCGTCCACCTCAAGTCGTCGTCGTGCCCAACAATTGCTCCTTTCACGCTCGTCATTGATGAACATTAGGCCTAAAGACTTGCATTTACACACTTACAAAGTGCAATTGATCCAAGAAATAAAGCCTATTGATCATTCTTAACGTCGTCAACAGAATGGTGACAAAGAAATGGCAACAGTGGATGATCAGTTTTCGAAGAAAATCCTCTTCAGTGATGAGGCACATTTTCTTCTCAGTGGATTCGTCAATAAGCAGAATTCCGCATTTGGGTGAATGATAGCCCAAGAGTGATTGTTGAAAAACCAATGCACCCACAAAAAGCGACTGTTTGGTGCAGTTTATGGGCTGGTGGCATCATTGGGTCGTGTTTTTTCCAAAACGAGGCCAGCCAGGCAGATACTGTAAATGGTGTTCGCTATCGTGAGATGATAGTGAAATTTTAGTGGCCCGAGTTGGAAGACATTTATGTGGACGAAATGTGGTTTCAACAGGACAGTGCCACTTGCCACACAGCTAATTAAACAATGGCTCTTTTGCGCAACAAATTCAATGACGTTGTTATCGCACGTGGTGGCGATGGCAATTGGCCGCCAATATCATGTGATTTGACACCGTAGGGCTTCTTTTTTTTGGGGTTATTTAAAAGAAAAGGTGTACGTCGATAGGCAGCAATAATTCAAGAGCTAAAGGATGAAAGAATTCGGCACATTAATTAAGTCTCAGCGTCAACGAATAGTTGGAACATCGGATGGCGGTGTGCCGGCGGCCTTTTGGCCAATATTTTGTTCCATACATATTTGAACCATACCAATATTATCAAAACAAAAAGAAGAGACAATAAATTTCTTAATAATTTGTATGCTTGGTGTTATAATGGACATAGCATTTCAGGTTCCTTGTAAATTTCAGCTGTCTATCTATTACGGTTCAAAAGTTTGACCACATACATCAAATTACATCAACTATGGGGAAACTCTTTAATTTCCAAATCAGAATTTTATACTTGTTGTTACAGTGGAGTAAGCAATACATGCTCTTTGTTAGTTTTAACCGTCTGTCTACACCTATTCATAATATGGCCATATGGATCTAATTCAATGAAATATTGGGACATCCTTTAATTCATAATTTTAAATATTCATTCTTGTTATTATAATCATCACAGTAATAGATATTTGTCTAATTTTCATGCCCTTGTCTACACATACATTCAATTAAAGCAACTGTTGGGACACCCTTTAATTTCCAAAACAAAATCTCATACTTGTTGTTATAGCGCTAGGTTCCTTCTAAATTTCAGCTGTCTGTTCTACAGTTTTGCCATATACATCAAATTAAACAAACTATTGGGTCACCCTTTAATTTAGAATTTTTACTATATCATTTTAGCAGTAATAATAATTGAAATTCTTTTTAAGTTTCAAATTTTTGTTTACAGCTGTTCGAAAGAAAGGACCATATAAGGTAATTAACATAACCTATGGGAACACTCTTTATTTTTAGATTTATTTTTGCGTTCCTTTTTACTATTTCAATATAAAGTGATACGCAGTTTTTTTATCTTTAAGTGTTGCCCTTCAGGGTTCATATTACACGTAAAAAGTATTGGTGGTGTATAAGAACACTCTTTAGTTTTAAAAACAGGACAGATTCGTCCTCGCATTCCCGTTCAAATAAAAAAAGAATTACAAAACCGGTTCAAAATTACCACTCAATCGAATTAATAACCTCCTTCTTTTTCTTACAATTGATCTTATTTAATATTTATTCATATTTTTATTGTTGTAATTTTTAGTTTTTGGGAAACTGACTTACGTGCAGTACGCAAAACAAATCGTTCTACAATAAGACGCGGTAGAGGTGGAGCTGGTGGTGGAACTGGCGCTGGAGGTTTGGACGCTTTTAGAGATAAACTTTTAAGGTAAGTAGAGTCAAACTTACGCCTATTAAAAACCTCTTGTCTTTAAAAGTAAAGAACTAAACTCTATCTTATCTTCTTCTTTAAGTGGCTACCAGGGCTTGGAAGAACATCGCAGTCCTGAATTGGACAGTGTTTTGGAGCAGGCCTTAAAGGAGGCTGAGGATGATGTTACATTTAAAAAAGTCAAACGTATGAGCTATTCCAGCAATGCAGCGGGAGAGGTAAGAATATTTTTATTATTATTTTTTTAACTTTTAAAATATTTTATTTAATTAGCGAGGAAATATTTTTAGATTATATTTTTTTATTTTTTTTGGTATAAATGAAAATGAAGTATTTCAAGCTTCTTCTACTTTTCTTACTTTCTAAAAATTCGTTTTAAGCAATCTTTTTCTTTTGGTTTCTTTGCTTCCCCTTATATTTAATATTCAACACTGGTTTTTCAAAACAAATATGTTGATTTATTCTAGAACTTTGTTTCATATTTTCATTTTGATTTTATCCAGGTTGTGGTCTACCAGAAATTCTGTTTGCGTTTTCATTATGTCCCTTTTTGGACAGCTGCCGACAGTTAAGTGGCATTTTGTATTTTATTGTTATTGTTTTTGATGCATTTTTATGGTTTATTAATGAAATCAGCAGGCGGTTTAATAGAAACTTTTTTTGTGAAATTAATTTGTTGTGTAGGAAAACTTTTTGGAAATAAAGTAACAGAACAAAGAGATTAAGAGATAATTAAATATAAGTGATTTGTTGTGGAGAAAATAATGTGGTAAGGATAATAAATAAAGTTAAAGCCTTTGATTTAGCAATTGATAATTCTATAATATAGAACGATTTTTTTTTTAATTTTGTTTTGAAGAAATATTTAAATATCAAAAAGTAAAATACAATCAAATAAAAATTGAAACAGTAATAAAAAACAAGAAAGAGTGCTACAATTGGCCATGGGTTAAGCATTTTTACAAAATTTTGGTATTTCCTTAAAGATCTTTTCAAAAGCTTTAAAATGATACCCATATTGATATTTAAGAAAATTTGAAAATTTCAGAGCCTCGTTACTCGGAAAATATGGCCGAGCGCCAATTTTATTACTTGATGTGTTTATTTATTTTTTTTAATTCTCTGTCGCCCCATATGATACCTTCTTTGATTGGAGTTACTTTATTTTTCCAAAATGACATGAAAAAAATTGAGGTACGCGTGGTCTTTTTCCTGCTGCCTCGAAGAACATGGACCGATCATGATGATTTCCAATAGCACCTCTTTCGATAATATATCTGATCGAGTACGCTGAACTAGTGACTCGTCAAACTTGAATTCCACACTAACACGGACGGACGGAATATATATATTAGTTTATTTAAAAGATTTTGTCAATATTTTATCAATTGTTCCAATATTTTAAATAAAGTAAATCAAACAAGTTCGAGATGGACTTACACACAATGTGTAAGCCATCATTTAAGCACCCTTTGATTTTTTTAATTTATTCTTTACAATTACTTTTTTAGCAGACATATTTGTAAATACTTTGTATAAATTCTAAATGTCTGCTTAATGCGGTTGAAAAATCATATACTTGAAAATCACATTACTATAGGAACACCCTTTATATTTTTATTATCTCTCTAATAGTTTTTCTTTATTCTTATAGTGGACATGAAAATGTTTCAACTTAAATTATTTGCATATTGCAGTTCAAGAACAAGGACGCAACTATATTGGGGCACCCTTTAATTCATAATTTTTTATTTTGTATTTTTTTTATATAGCCTAAAAATATTTAAACTTAAACTGTGTGTCTGTTGCTGATTTAAACACAAGCCTATGCACGTAGAAACCAAGTCACTATTGGGCCACCCTTTAAATTTTTGTTTTCTTTTTAGTATTTTATATTTGTTCTTATAGCAGGCCTAAAAATACTTAAGCTTCAATCAATTGCATATTGCGGTTAAGAAAAAAGGACGCTTCTCTATTGGGACACCCTCTAATTTGAAGTTTTTTTTGTGCTTATTTTTTAGGTGACATTAAAATACTTTAACTTAAGGTGTCTGCCAGATGCGGTTTAAAAAAAAGACTACTAAAGTAAAAATGTAGTTACTATTGGGACACCCTTTAATTCAAAAGTTATGTATTTGTGTATTTTTTTTAAATGATATATAAAAATACTTTAAGTTAAGTGTCTAGCTATTGCGATTCAAAAAAGGCGACGTAATGAAAATAAAGTCACTTTTGGCACACCCTTTATGTTTGAGTTTTATTTTTTACTTTTTTCTTGATTCTATAGTTGAGATAAAAATTCTTAAACTTAAATGGCTTGTTGGCTGCACTATTGGAACACCCTTTAATTTAAATAGATATTTTTTTTGTGCTTGTTTTTAAAGCAGACAAAACGCACTTAAATCTAAAGTGTGTACCTTTTGCGGTTTAAAATCAAATCGCTATTGTAGGACACTACGCAAAAATCACTTCACTATTGGGACACTCATTAATTTAATTGTGTTTTTTTTTGTTATTGTTTCTATAGAGGACTTAGTTTTTCTTACACTGTGCAGAATTGAAGTGTATGCCTTTCGCGTTTTAAAAAAATCAACATTTTAATAAATATCATGTGACTTTCGGAACTCCCTTTCAGTTCAGTGTCGTAGCGGCTATAATAATACAATTTCCATGAATATTCCAAGATTCTACTCATAACGGTTCCAGAAATAGAGGGCTGTGACAGACGAACCCACTAACAGACGTCGTATCAAAAACAATAAAATGTTTGGGTACGGAACCCTAAAAATAGACCAATCATTCATTTACAATACCAAGTGTATTAAAATATCCACAATTTTCTATCGTCCTGATCGTGATTGAACTTTTTACACTTTAAAACGTTTGTGGTTAATATGACCTAAAGGAAACATTTATTAGAGCTATCAATAACAGCCTGTTTCGAACGAAAAATCCAAGTTGATTGCACATATATTTTTAGGTTTTTCAAATCTTAAAATTAAAAGAAAAAACTAAAATTTTTCCTCTCATTTTTCTTGCACCAAAAAATGCCAACCAGTAATTAATATCACAGCTTTTATTTAAAATAAACGATTTCAGCTTCTACTAACTGCTCCACTAACAACATACAAAAAAAAAAAGAGCAAACAAACCAAACAAACCAACAATTAAATGGTCTCTTGGCCATTCATTCATTTCAGTTCAGTTACAATCCCCACAACAAATTAAAACTGTGCAACTGGCATGATGGTCAGGAATAGATTTATGTACTAAAAGCAATTTTATGGTAAAAAAAAAACTAAAATCCCCCTGATGTCAACCAACCCCAGTAAATCAAAAAATCAAAAACCTACGAAAAAAAAATTAAGAGACGATTGACTTTGGTTTCATTTTATGCAGTGAAAAGAAAAAATAAAACTAAAAGTTAAAAAAAAAGTTAAATTTTTCAACAGAAGCCTGAAGGCAGGAGCTTAAAAAACAGGAATTTAATTGCAGCACATTTCAGACTTGCTATCAAAGATTTATTTGAGGCTATGAAAGCAATGGCCACCATAAAAAACAATCTAAAAGAAACAGCAACAAATTTATATTAAAAAAAGGAATTATAGAGAAATTTAAAGCTAAAAGCAAGTAAAATACACAATCGTATTTAAAACAAAATAAAGCAAAACAAAACAAATAGCGATTGTTACTGTTGTATTTTTGCTGTTAAAAATAACCCAGTTAAGGTCATTGCATTCAATAAATACTTTGAGTTTTGTTTTGTTTTTTTTTCACCCTTTTTTCTTTCTTTTAGTTTTAGTCCGGGTTTTTGCTTAAAATAGTTGAAAACTTTTAGCTTCTTTGAAAAAAGGAAAATAAATCAAAAATGGCATGAATACAAAAAAAAAAAAAAAAAAAAAAAATAAATAAATTATTTAGTCAAGGGTCAATAGCTTAAATTAGAGTTAAAATTGCAGAGACAAACATTTCAAAGGCAATGTCAAAGTTAAAAAATTTTTAAAAGAATTTCTTTTTTTATTATTTTTTTTTATCAACATTTTAGTTAAGATATATAATGAAAAGAAAGGAGAAGAGATTTATTTCAACAATTTAATTTATTCTAACTTTACAGCTACAAAATGAGATATCGAATATCATTTACAAAATCAGAAGTTTTAAATTGCGCAATTTATTACATAAAAAAAATCTCAACGAAAAATGTTAATAAAAGGACGGAGGGAAAAAAGGTGTCTGTTATACAGAAAAAGACCACCAAAATTTAAAATAATTTTTTTCATGGCTCATTAAAGGCTAAAATATTTAAACGACAATTTTAAGCCACTTGATGTTCAAAAAGATCCTGTTTCACCCAACAAACATTCACTTTTAACTTGTGGATTTTTATTTTCGACATATAACCGTTGAAACAGGTCTTCACTACAGGGTGTTGAATAATTTTTAGCAATTGTTTATAATTCCCATTTCTCTCGATTTAGATTGCAGCAATATCTAAGTATAATTTTTATTTTTCCCTTTAAGTGCTTCATAGCATCACCTGATCATGCTGTGTTGTAGCTGTACATCACCTTCACTTTAAAAATGAAGACTTAAAGGTGTTGTTTTTAAGCCTGATAGAACTTTAAATTGTAAAAAATAACACAAAAAAATAAATTGTAATGAAGAATTTTTTTTATACAAAAGATCAGAACATGGCATTAATCCTTGAAAATGATTTCTGGCATGTGGCCACGTGGCTGCTCGTGACGAAGCGTTTTTTTGAAATCTAATTTTGGGACAATTTTTAAAGCACTACGAGGGCTGCTCTATATATTTCTGGCATAATAGTGAAGATGCGAATATTTATAATCAAAAATGGTTTTATTGTTTTTCAAAGTATTCCGCAGCATGATTTATACACTTTTACATGCGCTCAAACCAGTTGTCGAAGCACTTTTTCCACTCCGATTGAGACACCTCGAAAACATGGTTTTTGAACACTTCAACAGCTTCTTCTGTCGATGAAAATCGTTGACCACGCATTTTTTTCTTGATGTGCAGAAACAAGAAGAAGTCATTAGGTGCCAAGTCAGGGCTGTACGGCGGATGACCCATTAATTCGACGTTTTGGCCGGTCAAAAACGCTCTGGTTTGAGCCGATGTGTGAGAGCTCGTATTGTCATGGTGAACAATGATTCGTCTTCTCTTGTTGGTTTTTCGAATTTCTCCGATGACTTCAGGCAAACAAATTGTATTGTATTACTCAGAAGTGACCGTCCTACGTTGCTCAAGGGGAACAGTCGCCACATGACCAGTTTTGCCGAAGAAACAGGCGACCATTTGCTTCGAAGTGCTTCTTCCATGAACAACTTTCGTTGGATTTTGCTCGTCTTTGAAGACCCACACGGTCGATTGTTGTTTTGTTTCGGGCTCATACGCATAGATCCATGATTCGTCACCTGTCACGATCTTATAAACGTCTTTTGAAGCACCGCAATCGTATTTTTGCAACATTTCTTTGCACCAATCGACACGAGCCTTTTTTTGAGCGACTTTCAAATTGTGCGGGATCCAACGAGAACAAACCTTTTTTACAGCCAGGTGTTCATGCAGTATCGAATGTATGCTGGTGGAAGAAATGTCCAAGGATGTCTCTATCTCTCGGTATGTCGCATGTCGATCTTGCATTATGAGTTCACGCACGGCATCCATGTTCTCTGGCACAACAGCCGTTTTTGGACGGCCTTCACGGAATTCGTCTTTGAGCGAGCTTCGGCCACGATTAAATTCATTATACCAATTTTTCACAGTGCTATAGGATGGTGCTTCATCGCCATACAAAGATTTAAGTTCATCAATGCACTCTTGTCGTGATAATCCACGTCGAAAGTTGTGAAAAATGATGGCACGAAAATGTTCACGAGTTAATTCCATTTTTTTCTATATTCATTTTTTTAAGTCACTGTTAACAACACAAATAATGGTCGTACGTCAAAACGTTTTGAGTACGATTATGCTTAAAAATGACAAACTTTCCAATGGAAATGTCAGATTGCACTTGGCAGCACTCAGTGTTGCCAGGCCAGAAATATATACAGCAGGCATCGTACTGGTCGTATGTCACGAATAACACGAACAATGTTGACCTCCAAAGCTTCAATTGTTGTTGGTTTATCAGCATAAGCCAGTGACTTCACGTGGCCTCACAGAAAATAATCGAGAGGTGTTAAATCACACGACCGTAAAGGCCAATTGACAGGTCCATTTATCGAAATGAACTTATCGCCAAATTTTAAATTCAGTCACTGCAGTCGCTGTATGACACGTAGCGCCATCTTGTTGAAACCACATTTCGTCCCGATCAACGTCATCTATATTTTCAAACAAAAAATCAATAATCATGATACGTGAGATCCGGCCTCATTTTTAAAGAAATAAATTCCGATGATACCATCAGCGTGTAAACCACATCAAACGGTGCGTTTTTCTCTATGCAATGGAGTCTCTAGGGGTATGTTGTAGAGTGGTCTCACTCCCTATGTGGCAATTTTGCTTATTACCTAACCCGTTAAGCTAAAATTGAGCTTCATCACTGAACACAATTGGTCGATAAAACAACGGGTCAGTTACTAACTGCCCTAGAGCCCAATCGGCGAAAGAACGACGCATATAATGGTCCCGTGGCTTTAATTCTTGCACTAGCTGGATCGTATACAGGTGTAGGCCAAGATCTTTGCTTAAAATTTTTCATGCAGTGGACTAACATATGCTCAATACCTGCGACCGAAGACAAATCGATATATTTGGATCCTCTTTCACACTTTCGTTTACAGCGGCGATATTCCTTTTTAGTACGGACATTCCTTCGACGTGTTGGTGTTATTGCATCCTCTAGAGAGTATGTGGTACAAAATCTATCCACAGTTTGAAGCTGCTCGAACAGCTGATTTTCAAAGTAAACTTCGCTGATTTAATAGCCTTGTTCAAGCATGAGTCTATTCATAATAATTTGCAAGAGTCAACTGAAATTTTTTTCATCAAAATTTAATTTTAAGTCTTATTTTTTATAATACTTTGTTCAAACGAAGAATTAAATTTTAGTGTTTTTAAAATTTTTTTTTAATTTTGTACAAGTTTGAAACGGTAACAGTACGTGACAACTAAATCCCACAATAAACGTTAAATTATATTTTATTTCTTTTTATTTCTTGTTTCATTTCTTTTGAGTCAGATTCATTTTAATTTGGCTTTACCAAGTTGACTTCCTAAGAAGATTTAAACCGAAGGGTATAACTCATGAGCAATTTTAATATTATATGATTTTTGCTTAATTTATAATACGGCTGTCCGTATTCCAATACTGAATATCATAGATTTCAATGAACTTTAATTCCAGTGATACTTTCGCAGCGGATTTGTTTGATAAAATGTAGCCACTGCTACGTAATTGCTGTATGGTTATTTGTACTGAACTTAAATCAAAGCAACCCTACTGGGGAGAGCTGTTTACGACTGCGATTGGGCGCAACCTCCAAGAATTTTTATTTATAACCGAGGAAAATAAACGACGCTTCCTCTTCCTTCATTGACTTTTTCTTGACATCTTTGAACATCACTCCAGCAAGTTTTAAACCGCCTTAGGACATTACATTAGGAATTAGGCCACAAGGCTGTAGTGATAGAAATCTTGACTAGTGACTTAATAATACGAGAACGTCCCATTAGGTTTGACTAAATGAACAGACAAAGATTTACAAGCAGACTAGCTCTAAATTTTGACAAGTTATGACTACCTTTGAACAGAAACGTGACAGAGATGGAAATTGATAAATGTTTTGGAGCTGTGAAAGGGGCCTTTGAAGCTGCTATGGAGCATTCTATACTAAAAGTCTTCATATGAGGTAGGGTATTGAAGCAGCTGCCGCAACACATTCTCCATTTTATTGACGATAAGAAAAGCTTAAGACGAAAATCACGTACGTGCCATAATCCAGATAGACGGAATATTTTGAGAGGTGAAGTTCGGAATTTTGACAGAATAATACAGGGGGCCATTGCTACTTTTGAACGCGGCCACTAGACTAAATTTCTTTAAAAAAGTCGACTTAAGGACAAGACATTAAGAAACATAAACTCTGTTCCTTAGTTCGTCTTCCCGCTTTTTAAAACATTTGTAAATATTTTGTTGTTCCAACCTGCAGTTATCCGATGCAGAATTTAATAACTTAATAATGTTGATAACTTTCTTCCAGCATCAAGGAAAATTTGGGCAAAAAATGCCTCAATCTAAGAAATATTTCTATTTTCAAAATAAGATTATTTAAATTCCCAAAGGCAAGACTTCAGGTCTGTCTTAAAGCAAAATTATCCATAATTTTATATATAAAACATTTTCTTTTACTTAACAATTAAATAAAAAAAATTTTCTTTATTTTCTCAGTTAACCCAACGTTTGGCGAAATTGGCTGGCTTAAAAAAATCCTACGAAGTACAATCAACTTTTGGGGCCAGTGGTAGTAGCGGAGGCAGTCGTATGAATTCTACACGTAGTTCTCGTAAAGTTGACCTCAAGATTCTCGACAAGCTAGTTAGCAATCTCTTGGAACAACAATCCTCACCATATTCTAATGCATCAAAACCGAAAACAGAAACTTATAAATCTTCAGGTTCTACAAAACGTAAATCATCCATAAAATTAAGTCGTTGGCGACCAACATCACGTTCAGCTCATAGTTTCAATGTTAGTGAAGGCTCTACTAATTATGGTGCAGAACTTGGAGTTGTTAGTGGTGGTGGCGGTGTTGGTGGTGGGGGTGGCAATAATATGCCAACAATTATGGAAAGCACGGCAACGGTTAATAATCAACAAATAATCAAAAATAATAATGAAACAGCATCATCAATATTGCCACGTTCACAACGTTCGTCGTGGTCAAGTTCATTGGAACGTACACCGGGTGCAGTACGAAATGTATTAAGAAACCTGAATACCGGAGCAGTTGGAGGCAGTGAGGAGAATTTGAATTTGACACACAATTATATGCCATAAATATGTTGCATTAAAATACACAATTTAAAGCAATTAATAAAGAAATAAATATTTTAAATAAATTTTATTTTCTGAATAAAAATAGTTTTTGAAAAAATTAAATTAAGTTCTTTTTTGCTTTTCTATTCGAGCATTGCATGAAAATAAGTAAATAAAATACTTGTGTCATACCTGACTGCAAAGACCAAACTCAATAGCTGTCACTGAGCTTTTCATTAGCTCATCAATCGTACAAAACGAACAATCAGTGTGGAACGTCATCGACGGAAATAAATTTATATGTGCTCATTACTAAATATCGGCGGGTAATGCCGCAGTCTTCGTCACAAAAAAAAAAAATTATTAATAATTCGAACTTAAATTAATAGCGAACTTAAACCAAACTGAAATTAATAGTTCATTTATTCTAACAATAAATTATTTTTCATACTTGTGTTTTATTTAGATAAAAACTAAAGATTTATACTGGACTTAGAATTTAAAATTCTGTTAATATTACTTTACTTAAAGCTGCTCTTAAATTGCTATTAATCATACGACAAGTGTTCTATTTAAGAAAAAGGATAATTGATTATCATTTTTTCTCCACTCTTAATTAAATTTTTTCGTAATATTTTTTGGGGCAATAGAGTTTGTTGTAAAAAACAAAAAGTATTTAAATATTTCAAAAAATTAACGCTACATATGTCTTTTAGAAAAAATATTTTTTTAAGTTTCATTTGATTTTTTTTTTTTTTTTGATATTTAAAAAATATCGCGATAAGCTTTTTTCCAAAAAAATTAATGAAAAATAAATTCATAAAAACTACACATATTTTTTAAACCTATTTCTATTAAACACTATAAAAAAAAAACGAAGAAAAAAGGAAGGAAATCAAAAATTTTAATTTCACGAATTTTAATGAAACACATTTTTAAACTGGTGAAAAGTATAAAATGAAGAATCACCTCCCTCGTTAAAGTTGTGATAGAAAAAATTCTAAAAACTTTTTAAAAACATAAAGCCATCAACTGAGCCATCGATAAAAAAAAAAACACGTTTACGATAGTGACAGTTAAATGCACCATATTGTTACTCAAATTAATATTAATCATACGCCCAGTGTTATTTATTTGTAAGTATTTGTTTTTATTTAATTTTAAATAAATATGCCAATATATTAGAATAACTTACATGCTTCTCTAAAAATGTGGGCAATTGTTCTTTGGCTCTTTGTTCGCCCTCGGTATTGCGATAGTAAGCAGTTAAGTTAGCACCTAAACGTATTGTTACTTCATAGCGGGTTTTGCCAGAACGGCCTGGATTTTTTAGGAATATAAAAATATTAAAATAAAATATTTAATTATTAATAAAAATAGAATTCCCAAACGAATGAATTAAATCTTGAATTTTAAAAGTATTTACCTGATGTGCGACTGGATTTTAGTAATGAAATGCCACCCTCTTTGCCACTGCCAACGTCGCACTCACGCTGACAGTCCGAGTCTGTAGAGTTACTTGTACAGCCTAGAAAAAAAGGGAAAAAAATTTAAAGAATTAAAAAAATTGAACTCAGAAAGTAATTTTCATAAGCTAGAATTTTTTATAAAATAAAATACTAGAAAATTTTTTTATAAAAAAACTAGAAATTTTATTGTAAAAAATTACTAGACATTTTTTTATAAAAAGTTACTAGAAATTCTTTTATTAAAAAAATACTATGAATTTTTAATTAAAGAATATACTAGAAATTTTTTTATGAAAAAAATTACTAGAAATTTTTTTATAAAAAAATACTGTAATTTTTTTATTAAGAAATATATGTAAAATTTTTTTTTATTAAATAAAATACCAGAAATTTTTTATTAAAAAAATACTAGAAATTTTTTATAAAAAAAATATTAAAAATTTGTTTATAAAAAAGCTCTATAAATTTTTTAATAAAAAAATACTAAAAATTTTTTTATAAAAAAAATATTAAAAATTTTTTATAAAAAAAGTTCTATAAATTTTTTTAATAAAAAAATACTAAAAATTTTTTTATAAAAAAAATATTAAAAATTTTTTATAAAAAAGTTCTAGAAATTTTTTTAATAAAAAAATACTAAAAATTTTTTTGTGAGAAAAATACCACAAATTTTTTAATAAAAAAATATTAGAAATTTTTTTATAAAAAAAAAATATTGGAAATTTGTACTTGATACAAATATTTATAAATATTTGAAAATGAACTAGAAATTTTTTTATAAAAATTAGTAAGTCTTTGATAAAAAAAAATATACATATTTTGTGTTTTTTCTTAACTATAGTGCTTGATGTGGAACTATTGTAAATTTATATCAGTCATACGCCAAGGTTAACTTTAAAAATATTATTGAAATTTTGTTTAGCAAAAATAATTGAAGGCATTTTTTGTTATTTTGGGAATTAATAATACTACTGCAACTATTATGCTAACAACCAGTGAAATTTTATACTCCAAAAAGTTAACGGTTTTATAAGAATTTTACTGGTCGCCTAAGCCAGCAACATGAAACCTTTGGGCAAATTGAGAGAAAAGCTAAAATACGCTTTATTAAGTTAAGAAAATTATAAGCGAAATACTTTTTAATTTGAATATTTTAAGCCGTATGGTTCTACTTTTTTTATTCTAAGCACTTTTCCTCATAATTTAACAATTAAAGTTAATCATACGCCTCCACAGATTTTAGTTTAAACACAAAATTTTTCTTGATGACACAAAGATGTTAAATTTTTGTAGGGAAATAACAAACAAATTAAAATTAATTTTGGCATGATTAGATTTTTATTTTAATTTCTAAAAGCTTTTAAGAAAGAAAATTAAAATTAAAATGTTCGCATTATCCAAAGAAAACTGTAAAAATTAGGCACCAACAGAATATAGTGCTGCATTTTCTGGTTCGCTACAACCGCCATCAGCATTTCCGGAACCTTAGGTTGTGTACAACTAAAATGTCAATTAATATTTAAAATGTCAAGTAATTTAAATAAATGATTTTAAATTTCTTCACAACTCTTTCTAGTAAATTTTCTTTTATTTTTTACTTTGTTACATTTTTCCCCAAAAAAAAAATTATCTGTATTTTCTCTCCTTTCTTCTTTCACTTCATCTTCAACTAACCTGCTGTCTATAAAATAAAATATAAATAGAATAACAAAACTTATGAACAGCATCATTTATATCATTGTGTCGAATATTCTACAGTTGCATTTTATTTTGTGGCCGTTTTCTTTTTTTCTTTCTTTCTAACAAGCAGATGTAAATATAAATTTCCATTTTGTGAATAAAATCTAGCAGACCATAAAATATGTGTCTGTTGTTATTTCAAAATTGTATAAGCAATTGAAGTTTCTCATCTGTTGGCTGCAAAAAGCGGAAACATCATCATCATTATCTTATGTTTTTATATTACTTTGAATTTGTTACCTAAATTTGTTCTTTTTTCATTCAAATTTAAATCGTGCATGTGATGGAATAAATAAATAGAAAGTAAAATGTTTTTTTTTTTTTTTTTTTTTTTTTTTGTTAACTTAAGGAGAGACGTGACCAATTAATAACTAAATTTAAAAACGAGAGATTTTTATACACTTGCATTTAATAGTTCCACAATTTTCCGGGAAAGCCAGGCCACGTCGGTATAAATAATCAATTACAAATACAAAATCTGTCTCATTTTTTTTTAAATTTAATACTGTCGTTAAATAAAAACTTTGCAGAAAATAACAGTGTTAAAAATACGGTTCCATTCAGTTTTTTTTCAAAATAATCTGTCATCATGTTTTGAATATTTCTAATGTGCAGTTCATTTTCAATTTATTTCTATTTTTTTTTTTTTTTACTATTTTTCTATGTAACTGCAACATGTTGTGAGTGTGAACCATAGTGTATATATGCAAAACATTTTATGGTTGTCTATCTGTGAATATTTCTTATATCTTTTCTTTTGTAACTAAAGTATCTAAAAACCATGCAAATTTGTTGAGTGTCAACATTTGACAAAGAAAAATTAAGTTGCCAGAAAAGCTGTAGTAAATTGACACATCACTTGTATATTTTTGCTTTTCGAAAATATTTCTTTTAAGATTTTTTTTTTTTTTAATTTAAAATGCAAAAAGCAACATATTGACTTTTTTATGTAAAGAATAATTTAACTTGAATTTGGAAGTTTTATTAAATTAAGCTCCTATGCTTTAACGTACAAATTTACTTCTTAAAAAATTATATAATTATACAGTTATGAATTTAAAAAACGATAAATAAATTAATAACAAAAATATAAGGTTCTAAATTAAAAAGTAATAGGGAAGGAAGCCAAGTTATAAAAATAAAAAAAATTATTAAGTTATAAAATAAAACCCCTAAAAATTATTACAAGTTACAACATTTAAAGTTAGTTTTAAAATTATAAATGTATTAAATAATAAATTATAAAAATTTTAATTTTAAGTTCTTAAAAAAATTTCTAATAATGCAAAATTTTTGTAAAGATATAGCATGGGAAATAACAAAATTATACATTTATAAAAAGTTATAAAAAATATATATAAAAAATAAAATTAAAATAAATGTTTATTGAGTTACAAAATTATAATTTTAACAAGATTAAAAATTTTATAAAATTTTAAAATTAGAATATTTGATTATTATACAAATATATATCAAAGGTAGTTATAAAATTATAAAGTTATAAAATGATATAATAAAAAATTATTAAATTGTAAAATTTATAAAATATAAAGTTATAGTGCTAAAGATTTGTATCATGTTATTATATTAAAAATTCCAAAAATTCAAAGTTATAAAGCCGTATTTATAAAAACTTAAAACAGGTTAATAAACCTAAAATACACAAATGACTTAGAAACCTTTAATAAACAATTTCTAAAATCAAAAATTTTATTCTTTGATTTACCCTTCTCTAAACCAAAAACAATAAGAATTTTATTATTTAGATATTTTAAATAAAAATTAAAGTTTGTCCTGGGGTAGAAAAAGTAATTTTAAGAAGAAAATGTTAAATGTCAAAATTGTCAGTTAACCACGTTTTTAAAGTTTAGTATCTTTAAAGCGTTTATAAATATTTTGTGATATCTTAAACACATTGTTTCGAAATGGGACAATATGGATATCAAAGAAGATCTTATTAAAGTTCCTTTCAAACGCCATAAATATCGCAAGCAAATTGTTAGCTCCTGCAAAATCACCGCTGGAGCTACTGGGCTAAACTAGATTTTTTTAATTAAATAAAAATAAATTAAAAATAATTTTTTTTGAGTTTTTATTTCTGATTTTATCTTTGGCCAACATTATTTATTTATAAATTTTTTTTAATACATTTTTTGTTCGTATATTTTTCAGTATCTAAGATTATTTGTTTGCACTAAAAAATGTTAGTCTTTTTTGCGTAAAATATTAAAAAAGAGAAACCATATTTGGTTTTCAGATTGTTTGAAAACGAATTGATTTCTCTATTAATAAGACATCACATATTTTTACTCTTCCAATGGCGTGGTCAACTGAAGAAAATAAAATTTTATAATTTTCATGCAAAGAAAATTGTACCAAAAAATAGAATTTTTAATTTTTTAAATAAACAGTAATTAATTTTGTTTAAAAGACGGTTATTTAAAAACTTAAAAGTTTATCTAAAAATTTGAATTTACAAAATCATAAAGAAATAAAAATCTAAGTTTATAAAAAAAATTTAATTTTGTTAAATAATCAAATTACTAACGACATTCTATAGTTAAAAAATCATAAATTTATAAAATTACAAATTGATAATATTTTAACGGTATATATAAAAGGGCTTAAATTATAAATTCAAAAATTTATATATAATTATAAAAATATTAGAGTATAAATTCTAGAATTTCTAATTAAAAATTATAAAATTACAAACAAAATGTTAAACTAAAAATTCCAAAAATTTTATATAAAAATTACAAATAATCAAATGATAAATTTAAAAACTAAGATATTTAAGCTTTAAAAAATTATTGTATTAATTATACCGAACAAAGTATTAAAATTACCGATATTGATTATTGAGGGTGAAAGCACGTTTGCAATGTCATTTTGATTACCGCTTCATTGTCTTTTAACTGTATAAAAGAGCCGAAAAAAAGTCAGCCATATAGAGTGGAGAAAGAAAATCAGAATTATTATAGGTTACTGTTGTTTTTGCTTAAACTTTGATTTTTGTCTTTACTTTAATGTTAAGACAAAAATCTTTAGTTTATTAAAAATGTTTGTGAGAATTTTCCTGAAGATCTAAGTGAGCGTTACCGAAATGGGCATCAAGATGTGCTTTCACCCTCAATAAACAATATCGTTGATTTTAGTAATTTGTTCAGGATAAGTAGCAGTAGTTTTTTAAAGATTAATTAATTTTATATTTCCGATATTAAATTTTAATTACTAAAAATATTCGCTTAATAAATTATTAGATCAAATTAAAATAAATGTTAAATTTGTCAATTTAAAAACTATGCTAAAAATTTATTAAATTATTAATATAAACAACAAGAAACAAATTGTTGAACTTTTAAGTTACAAAACTAAAATCCTGGAAAAAATTTTCCTATTTAAATTTCATTTTGCTCTCATTTTCTTTTAAATGTGTTTCTTTTAGTTTTAGGTCAATTGCCTTTTTTAGATTTACGTATCACAAAATTAAAATGGTAAAAAAATAATAATAAAAATTATAATTCTATGAATATAAAATTAATTTGAGTTAGTTGTTGAAGTTGGTAAAAGCGCTGCGTGTAATACTCAAGTGTTTTTTTTCAACTTAAATACCACGCATTTTATTTTATTATTATTATTTTTTTGTTTTTGTAACTTGTTTCGTTGTTTATATATAAATTATTATTTTTTTCATGCATGACAGGTTTTAAACTATTTAATTGTTATCCGTAATTTAATTTGCAGTCAAGCTAAAAATTATGTATGAAAACTACATGGATGCTTAAAACGAAAAGTAGAAAATGTTTAAAAATTTTTTTAAAAGCTCAGATACCATATTTGCATATTTGTTTGACAACTCTTAAAAAACTATTTATAATGATGACTGACAACAACTTACCCCTTGTTATTTCACTGATGTCCGGAATTTCACATTTAGTGCCTTTAAATCCACTTGGACAGTGGCATGTGATGGCAGCATCTCCAATGTGTCTGTGCAGAAAAAAACAAAAGAAATTTTTTAATTGATAATTTTTATTTATACTTTATTTGAAAAGCTTCATTGAACAGAGATAATTTTAAGTCATTGTCATGATAAAATCAAATTAAATGCATGTGTTTAATTAATGAATTCCATTGTTTTACTTTTCCATATTTTAAAGGCATTTTTTTTTTCGTTTACTTATAATAATAAGATTTCACCATAACCGTTGGTACAATAAGTAAAATCACTTTATAAATTCTTCTTTGCCATTTGAACGTATGAATTAAATTAAATTATCATGTATTGCTGCTTACAAAATTCATGCAGAAGTTTTATTTATTTTTATTTTTAATGTGGTAAAACCAACGCAGCAAAATTAATTATATTTAAAGAAGTACTTTTGTGCTATTCAATATAATAAAGAGCAGCAAAGGATATGTTATGACACACACATAATTTTCTTATTTCACTTCATACCCAAAAGACAAGCACACATTTTAAACGAGAACAGTTATGATAAAAAGTTACTTTAATTGCCTGAAAGTTCTCGGAAAAGTAGTTTAATAGTTAAAAGGACATAGCACCAAGAACAAAAAGTACTCATAAACAAAAACGCAATATTACAAAAAAAGACATCATTTAATAAAAAAAAAGAAAACTGCACGCATTGAAGAATATCAGTCAAAAACAAAAACTCATTTAGTAACGATAAATTTCTATAACTTCAAATAAATTTAGTACCAAAAATTAATTTTAGTTAAAAAAAAAACTAAAATCATTTTAGAAAGCTAGTTTGAGTAGTTTTTTTTTTTTTTTTTTGATTTATAAATTTGGCTCTGCAATTAAGGACTGTGAACAAAGAAAGAAAGACCGGGGTCTTGTCTCCCCTGTTACAAGGTTGTTCACAGTCCTTAATTGCAGAGCCAAATTTATAAATTTATTTTAGTTTAAAAATTGTAGTTAAGTACTTTAAGAGTATATTAAAAATAATAAATTCCTTTATTACTGGTTCGGTTAACTAAGTTCCAGAAATAAGCTTTAGTACCGTAACTAAGGAAACGCCTAAATATTTATCAATGAAAAGGTGCATTTAGTACTGAAATAAGTTTAGGATCAAAGAAACATATTAGTAACACTTCAGTTAAAGTACAACAATTATATTAATAAGTAATCTAAAAATGCACTACAGTACTTTTTTTTTACCGCATAGGAACTTTAGTACCAAAAAAGGAATTAAGTACCAAAATTTTGATATAATTTCTAAAAAAAAATTTCATAAATTATTAACAATTTCGTTTAGTAGTGCTAAAAATGTTAAATTAGCATAAAATAAAAATTACATTATTCAATAGTACCAAAAAAGTACTTTAGTAAGTGTAAGCCAAAAAAGTATAAAAAGTCTTATTTAGTATTAAAGTTATTCGTTTAGCCGAAAATTTAGTTACATAACATTTAAATTTACTAATGCAACTAGCAAAAATATTTTATAACTTAAATATAAATAAATATTAGTACTTGGTACTTTTTTGTTAACAATGAAGTTGTACTGTAGAAAAATAAGACTCTTAGTATTGAAAACAATAGTTATTTATGCTAAAAATACTTTCAATTACCTTTAACATTATTAGTGTCAAATTGAATAAAAAAGTTTCCAGTACTTTAGTACCCAAGAAGTGTGTTAGTACCATAATTAGCCTTTAGTACATTTAAAGTTTTTTTTTTAAATTAAGTTTTTTAAAAATATAATTAAGCATTCGCTATAAAATTTACTTTTTAGCTAAAGTAATTAAATAGTAATAAAGTCCTTTAATAACGAAAAGTACTAAAAGTATTTTAAAGGAAATTCTTATTAAAAAAGTTTTATATTTTTTACTTTTATTTCTTTATTTTTATTTTTTTATTTTTTTTGTGTTGATGTACTTAAATAGCAGTCAAATTCATTATTACATTTAAAGTACTTTTTGGACACTTAAGTTCTTCCTTATAAAAAAAAAAAATCAAATAAAAAACTCAAGTACCAATGAAATTTTTTGGTAGATAATTATTATTAGTACCTTAATCATACTCTGTAAATAAAGAAACAGTTTTCTGGCAAATAAAATAATTCAAAAGTGGAAGAAGTTTGATTTTGATTTTAAGTTCGTTATAGCGGACTACAGCTCCGTGTAAATTTCAATCGTCTGTTGACAACTGTTTAACAGTTTGGATATATACGTCAAATTCAATCAGCTATAGGGGTACCCGTTAATTTCCAAATTTAAATTTCATGCCTGCTTTTGTATTAGACTTAACGAAAGGTACCTGTCCCTTAAAGTTTCAGTTGTCTCTCTATAAAATTTCAAATATTTGGCCACGTACATAAAATTACTTCCACTATGGGTAATCATTTAATTTCCAAATCCAAATTTTTGTACTTGTTGTTTTACCGGAGTCAGCAATGCAAATACTGTTAAATATAATTTTGAATTTTCAACAACGATTGAGAAGATAGGCTCATATAGGAATTTAAGTCAGCTATAGTGACACACCCTTCACCACGAAAAGTGGAAAAAGGGTATATGTAAGTTTGTAATTCCGTGTGTAATTTCTACAATATCCATTTCCGACCCCATAAATTCTACATATTCTGACTTCTTATGCATAGAAAAGTCGATTGAGCAATGTCCGTCTGTCTGTCCATGTTAGTGTTTAAATCAAGCTTGCCTTCGCAAAAAAAAAAACAAAAATAATAAATATGCCAATTGCTCAGATATAGTTTCGAAATCAACATGATCGGTCTATGTCCTTCGAACAAGCAGGCAAAACACCACGCCTACTTCTAAATTTTTCATGTCATTTGGAACAATAAAGTTACTCCAATCAAAAAAAAAAAAATAATAAACGGAGTGACAGGAAATTTAAAAATAAGAAAAAAATATCGGGCGAAAAAATTGCCGCTCGCCCAAATTATCCGAGTTACGGGGCTCTGAAATTTTCAAATTTTTTAAAATTTCAGTATGGGTATTATTTTAAATCTTTTGAAGAGATCTTTAAAGAAATACTTAAATTAAAAAAAAGCTTAACCCATAAAGGCCCGATGGCATTTTGTGTAAAATTATATATATGCAGCACAATTTTTTTTTAATTCCCTTTTACCGCAATATTTGTCTTTTTGATTCAAGTTACTTCACTAAACTAGATTAAAATGGGACCAATCTGTAAGCATCACCTTTCAAATAAAGAAAAAGTTAAAAAAAATGTTCTGCCGGCACAAACATAAAAAAGCAAAATTCGGTTGAATTAAAAACCTCCTTCTTTTTTTTAAGGTTGGTTAAAAAGAACTTCCATTGATATCTGGTGAATACCAGCAATGGAGCTATTTTTTCCTTTTTCGATTTGTTTTATGTTTGGAGCCCTTTATTTATAAGCAGGACTTCACATTTTTGTGCAAAATCGCATTTTTTTGTGAAATTTAATATTTTTATAAGCTCAGTCTACTACCATAATCTGTGAAAGGCCTAAAAATTAAAGGCCGACATTAAGCTTCGGATTTCTTTTCTATAAGTTTTTATTGAAAAGTAGCTGCTTACTATAAAAAAGTTGTTTGATTAAAAAGAACTCTTCATTAAAAGAATACTTGAACAAAATATGTAAAATTTTTATTTTACGAAAAGTAATTTACACTGACCAGGAAAATAATTAAAAGTAATAAAATCTTTTTATTGTTTACAAATGATTAAAATTCCATAATCACATAAAAGGGGTTTTTAGAAACTTAATTTAAAGGTATAGAATATATTTTGAAATAAAATTGCTATTTTAAGAGACAACGTGTTTAATGTCTTTATTGAATTTTATTTAAGCCGTCATAATCTTTAAACTTTTGTTTCACCAGCATATTAAGAAGCCAGAAAAACTTTTGTGTTTTCAATTAAAATACTTTTCAGATATTTGTAGCTAAAAACTTTTTTTAAATTATAGTCCTTTTCAAATGTCATAATTTTTTAAAGCAAACAAACAACATTAGTTTCCTGTAAGTAATATTTATTTCAAGTATTATGATTTTGCTTTCTCGAAAGCATTATAATCTTTGGAATGTAAAAACTTATTGATGGCCTTCTCTTTTTAACCCGCATCATATGCCACAGATATCGAAAATATTTTAGGAATAAATATACTTCTTCTCTTACTTTTTATTTTTATAATAGTGTCAGTGATTATGACATTCTTATTACTTTTACCTGCTTCTTTGTGAACTCTCGAATAAATTGAAATCCTTTTCTCAATTTTAACTTTTTTCTTAGAAGTCTATTTGCATTACTTGCGAACTAAGAGTCAGTAAAAAGCTAATAACACTTCCATATGAAGAAAGTTTTTTTTAGGTGAAAAATGGAAGTTAACGAGATGTGCACTAAAATAAGAAGAATTTTTAATTTAGAAAATTTTGTAAAGACTAAAGTTCTCTAGCTTTTCTAATATACCTCGTATTGTATAAAGAGGGCACGTGTGTTTTAACAAGTGCTAAATAAATTGTAACAACTGGCATACAAAAATAAAATCTTGTTGAAAAGAATTGACGCAAGGTTTATGTTTAAAGGTCACAAAGAACTCTTTTGGGTCACACCCAAAAGTACAATGCAGAAGTACAATATGGCATTGGTACTTTACATTCATAACATAAAAGATCTAATTCATTCGGACATTTTGAAAATTGGGAAAGAATAATAACTGGGATAAGTATTGAAAGAAAAGAAGAAGAAAAGAAAATATTGTCCCCCAAAATGAAATAGAAAATTCCTATTTTTAATAATTATCATGTTGCTGCTACACAACAAGAAAAAATAGTTTGGCTTCCATCAAATGGTTTCCTCTGTTGAAACTGAAATAATTAGTGCACTAAAGAAATTTTTCAGTGAACTAACATTACAGTTAAAAATGCCTAATAAATTAAGTAGCACTATAGCTTTCAAGTACAAAATACAACACTTTATAATGAACAAAAGAGATTTAAATAAAAGAGTACTTTTTAAGGTTCCACAATTATCCTTAAAAAGTACGAAAAAACCAAAAAAATTCTTAAAAACTTAAAGCAATAAAACAAATAATAACAAAACTTACATATTTATTCGGTAGCAAAAAAAAAATACTTTAGTACTTGAAATGGTACTTTAGCAACCATAAAAGCAAATTCGGTACCTTAATAACAAAATTTAAGATTTTTGTCCGCGTACCTAATATATATAATAGCAAATGACTGAAATAACGAATAAAAAAAATTATGTCAAAAAAGTACTTTGGTACCAAAATTACATGTATGTAAAAAAAGAAAAATAAGTAACTTCATAACAAAAAAGTCTCAATGTATAAAAAATTAAATTATTATTACTTTTATTTTTTTTAGTGTTAAGTACCAAACACTACTTGAGTAAATGTGTTAAAAAAGTACTTCTGGTATTAGAAAGCATTGCACACTTTAAAAGTAAAGTAATTAAAAAAAGAACCTATATTAGTAGCATAAAAATAGTGTAACCAAAAAGGTACTAATGTGTTTATACTTTGTTATATTAAAATAATTTTCAAGGACAAAAAATATTTACGTTCCAAGAAAGTCTTTCATAAGAATAAAGTTATTTATCTTTAAAATAATTTATATAAAGCCAGTACCAAGAACATGCATAAAACTATTCTAATGATCTTATAAATTATTCAAAGCTATTATGTCTAAATAGTACTTTCTTAGGTACGAAAATGTATAAAGCGTTTTTTGTCGATGGCCAAAAAATTATTAAAAGAAATTTAAATCTCCTCAAGTCTTTGAAAGCAGTATTATGTTTTCAAAGACAAAACTATTTTGTAGCACAAAGTTTTTTTTAATATTTAAGGTTACTTAAAAAATTTTATAAAAAATGTCCATCCCTTTTATAACACATTCACTCCTTGACATTTTTATACCTGTATTATCCACACAAACACACACACACACCTCTTACATATGTGTAACTTCTGATTTTTTACTTTTGTTAACATTTCATTTTTACTTGACTGATATTCTCAAATGATTTGAAATTATTTTATAGGCAATTTGCTGTTCTGATACTGCAGCAGTGAATGAGTGGGAGGTTTTGTTCACAAACAAAAATAAGTGACTTATTCCGGACAAATTTCCTGGGCAAAAAATTTATTTCATTTATTATTCACACAAATCAAAAATACACATTCTTTTTGTTGAACCTTAGAGTATTATTACAGAAATGTGAATGAGAGTATACGTCAATTGAAGAAATAAAAACCAAAAGTTATATTTCTTATATTGACAGAGAAGAAGTTCTTTTTGAAAGTGGATGTGGCAATTTATTATTTAGATATCAGTTTATTTTTCTTTTTTTGCTGACAGCAGGAAACAGCGGTGAATAATAATTTTTGCTGATTTCTCAATTGAATCACAAGGATGATTTAACTTTTCTATTGCATAATGTCAATGATGGTGTAGTTAATAACCAAGAAGATATCATTAGGATGGGCAAACGATTATTTGTAACTTAATAAATCCTTAAAATCGTCTATATTTAGAGCTTACTGTATAACAGTAGTTTTTTGTAGAGTTGACGGCATAACAATTACCTCTACGAAGAGTAGACTGACTGTACAATTATATTCCATACATATAGTAGAGGGTTAAAAGTCGTCTCTTTAAATAGCAGATGGCACAACAATCGTCCTTATAGAGAGTGGGATATCTGCTCAAGAGCCATTTCCTCGTAGACTAGACTATCTAACAGTCATTTCTATGTCGAATCGATGGATAACAGTCATTTCTGTATATATTAGGCGGTTTAACGTTCGTCTGTTTATAGATTTGATTGTTTAACAGTCGTCTCTTTGTAGGGATGGCTTTATAACAAATGTCTCTATTTAGAGTTGACTGTATAACAGTCGTCTGTATGATGAGTTGACTTCAGTGTTGCCGTTTAGAACATTTTTTAAATTTTGAAGGCTGCAGATAACATTTATTATTTTGACATTTAGTCAAGTTTTCGTAACTTTTGCAACAGACACGAAATTAAGTAATATCAATGAAAAAGTACTTGTTTTATTCTTTGAGGTGAGAGACTCTTGTAACATATCAATCTTTTTTAACATCTCATTCAATTTTCATAACAAAGGTTTCCTGCAAATGCAATCAAAATCTCACATAAGAAATTAGAAAAAATTAGTTTGAATCAAATAAAAACTAAAATTGCTGAAGTTTTACTTCATTAAATTCGTGAGAAATCATGAATGTTTCTTGCTTTATGTTTAGCAGCAAAATGTTTCTGGCAACAAATTTGCCCAACCGTAAAATAATATAAACTGCATTTCATGCGGAAAATTAAGCATTCTGTTCAAACAAAAATGTGAGCAAATTAAGTCATTCCTCGTAAAAAAAATTGACAACCAATAACTCGATTTGGGTGAAAGTTGCGTTTTAATGTCCTTCAGGAAGGTCAGGATTTTATTACGGAAGAATTGTCACTAATTTTATTTTGAAGTTTTACACAAACAAATTCTATCGAAGCTCAATCTCATAAAGTAAACGGTCAAACAGATTTATTAAAAAAATCCTGCTTTACTAATTTTAGTGAATGCACTTTTCCATACTGAAATATTAGTATTAAGACCTAATTTAAATCTTTATGAGTATCAAAGGGCTGAAGCTATTTTTCATGAAATATTTATTAAGTAAAATAAATTAAATTAAATTATATTTTATTTTCGTTTTGTTTTTGTTCAGTACATGGATTGTTTATTACCTTGTTATTTTGCCTGAAATATGGAATAAAACTTTTAACTATATCTTAAATAAATTACATTAACAGCCTGATTCTGTGAATTCTTGATAAGTTTTTTATCAAGATATTTTGTCAAGATTTCTATCATCCAAAAGTTCGGTTGTTATTCTGTGGCAACATTGATAAACAAAAAGCTTTTGAAATTCACCAGTGTGGTGATTTTGATTATTGTTATCAAATTATTGTATTTTTATAAATTAGTTATAAATTAGTTGGCTGTAAATTATATTAATAAACATGTAATTTTGTATAATTCATTAACCTGTAAAGGAAACCGAAATATGACCGCCTGCGAATCTGCAATACTCAATGTATTGAACTTATCAAGTGAACAGAATCGGGCTGTAAATTACTATTTATTTAAGGAAAAGTTCAAATGTAACTTTTTCTTGTCTTTCCCTAGCAACACTGGTTAACTTTATAAAAGTCATGTTTGTGTAGATCGGACTGTATAATTGTATCCTCTGTGTAGAGTTGACTGTATAACAGTCCTCTGTATAGAGAGTTCACTATCTGAAAATCCTTTCTCTATTGAGTTGAGGGTCTTTTCTATGTTAAATAGACTGTCTAAAACTCATGACTGCATATATTTTTAAGTATGTGAATGTTTAAGTTTTTTCTTTTTAATTTTAACACAATTAGAGTTCAGTTTAATATTTATTTAAAAATATAAATTTTTTTAATTAAACTTACTTGCATTTACCGCCGTTTTGACAAATATTTGTGTGTGGATCTTCACATAACGGACCACGACCACAATCCATGCCACTAAAGCCAGAAAAACAGGAACAATAATATGAACTAAAATTAAAAAGAAAGTAAATCAAAGATGAATATAACATTAGAGCAATAAAAATCTTATAATAAAACTTTAAAATTGGTTTTAGAAGGTTATCAAAATAGTTTTACAATCATTAATAATTAACCATAAATAAGTTACAACTTTAAATATTACAGCAAAATTTTTTTGCCGCAAAATTTCCCTGATAAAATGTTTTTAAAATTTTAATTTGTCAATTTCTATCCCCAAGTATTGTGTGAAAAAATCGTGTTTTAGTCTGTATTTAATTATTAAAATTATTATCTAATTGCTATTTTTTTTATTAGATAACGTGATTTCAGCTTAAATATGTGCATGTAAACACAATCTTAATTATGCAATTTGGTTTATAAATATTTTAGTATAAAATATTTAACTTCAATATTATACTTTATGTAATCCAACCAAATCTATTTCAAGTGCTTTTCACATCAAGTGCCAAATTTCTACATCACAGCCAGTTTTATTACTCTTGCTGTGCATTAATGCTTTTTCTACAATCGATATAATAAAAAAAAACAAAGTATTCCATAAATAAGTTACTAAGCAGGCAGTTAACATACTTTTGTTAGCAAAATATATTTTGAGTAAACTATTGCTAAAAAAAAACAAACTAACAACTTTTGTAGTTAAAATACAAAAAAAAAACTTAGTAAACTTTATTACATGTAAAACAATTTTCATGGGAGTTCAAAGACAAAGTTTAGGCCAAAGTAAATTTGTGAAAATATATTTTTACATCGTACGTCTGTTTAGCAAAGAAGGCAATAGACCGATTTTTTATAAAGAAACAAGTTATTTTTTTAATAGAGGAAACACTATCGGCAGGAAGCTAGATGTGGCCTTAGTCTTTTGAATGGAAAGACAATTAAGGTTTTTTTCTCTCAAATTTGTATTTAAAAACCGTATTTTTAAAATAATTAGTGTAGTAAATTCTATCGAGGCTCAATCTCATAAAGTAGACCATCAGACGGATTTACCAAAAAATCTGCTTCCACACACAAAATAAAGGGGGGAGAATAAATTATTTTCTTGGTAAAAAAAAGAATTAATTTTTTTCTTTTACATAAAGGACACTTTTATAATGGGGGAAGATTTTTATAAAACAGGCTGTTGCCTCTGTAATTAACGACAGACTTTTTTTGGGTTAAAAAATAAACAATTTTTCCTTGTCTAAACTTGCACTTTTAGTTAAAACAGACTTGTTAATTTTTCGTAAAAAAAGAAGCAGCTGACTGGTCGAACTGGAGATTTTGGAATAATTATATAGAAAATTCTTGTTCGTGATGCTAGTCGACTCTTTATTAAAAGAAGAAAGAAGAGATACTACGTAGTTTTATAAAGAAAATATTAAATTTTATTACGGAGAGGACAATCGTTCACATGTGGATGTAACACATGGGTTCTTTGAACATAATCCAAATTGATTACTACTTTAAAAGAAAACCATCACCTGAAGTATAATGACGTTAATAGACTTCTTTATAGATGCGACAGTCACTTTTTGAGACATATTGCTTTTCTATAAATAAGACGATATTATAGACAAGAATTTCCATTTCTTTAAGAAATGATGTGGGTTTTTTTTGATATTTGAAACTTTTATGTTTTTTTTTTTGTTTTTTAAGGCTGCGTTCCGTGATGTTAATTTTTGAATATGCGTATAGAACATTAAACAGAAAACACATTGATTTTTTATTTATAAAATTATTCTGGGAATTTTCATAAAATTGTTAATTATATTATGCCAAAGCCCATAACGTTTTATATTAAAATGTAATTTATTTGATTTTATTTTCGGTAGCGCAGGGATTGAACCCAGGCTAATCTTGTTTGTATTCAACGTACTACCTTGACTACAGCAGCCCCTGCGAAAATCTCGCCCATCACATAGGGAACTTAACAAGAAATAATTGCACAAAAAAGGATAATTTTCGTGCCATACTAAATACTTGCCACGTTTTATAAAAAAAGAAATTATTGGTAAAAAAAAAATTATCTGTACGTAGTTTTCAGTTAAAATTTCCCACCCCTGATTTAATTTGTTACAATTTTTAAAAACTTAATCAAATATAACACTGTTGACGGATATTACCTCCTGTTTTCAATTATAATTCATATTATCTTATCTTGTATTCATGGGAGCAATTGATTTGATGGACTTGTCAAGTGATGATATCATTAGCATTGAATGATAAATAATTATAATGATATTTGAAGCATTAACATTATCTCCATCAATGGTAATGCTTTTTTTGATAACTAGTTAAAAAACATAATCATTACCATTGACTTATGATAAAAATCTTTCAAATCATTATCATTAATGAATGTTTTCCTTGTTTTTGTACACAACATACACATCTTAAAGTATTGTAGAGCATCTTAAAATTTTAAAATGACAATTTGATCAGAAAAATTTGCAAAAACGAGACACTTTGGGAATATATGTTTGTTTGCGTGTAAGAACTAAAATCTGCTAGCTAGATTGCTAGGTAAATTTAGATTAATTTTATTTAGTAATTAAACGATTTCGTTATTACCACCCAGCAAAAAATTGGACATTACCTTAAAAAGTACTTGCCATATAATGACTTACTTTTGTGATTGCCATATTTTTTTACTCGCTTACAAAACACATTACATTAGTTCCAAAAAAGGAAGTATTAAAGGAACTAGTTCTTTATGTTAAAAGAGGCTACCGTACTAATGGTACTGATTATTTCTTACAATAATAAATGTAATCGATTGTCAGTAATTGATTATAAAAGTCTCATGTCTTGTTAAAATCACTAAGTTGGCAATCTAGTTGGGAAGTACTTCTTCCAAAAATGCTTAACTCCACACTCGATTACCTTTTAAAATTTCTTTGCTTGGCATTAGTAAAATAATTATAATTAAAATAAAATCATTAGCATTAAATGTCACTTGAATTCCTTTCATTACCATTATTTCAAACAGTGCTAAAAAAATTTTAATGGTAATGAATAAGTCCCAAGAAAGTTAGCAGACTTTCAATGGCATCCTACATGGGAGAGCTTTTAAATTTTTGCTTACAAATATAGCTGCGTCTTCCATTATGTGAATATTTAGAGAGTTGATTATCATTTTTCTATCAAAAATTTAAAAATGTTATCAGTTTCATACAAAATAATCTTTACAGATCAGAAATTTTTATTTTCGAAAAGACACAAATCTAGAGCTTTTAAATGGACATGACTGAACGTTAAGACCAATAAAAATATATTATTATTATTGGTAAATCCTGTATATATGAAAGTAACATATTCTCAGACAACCTCTTAAGTCCAAAAGAGTATATATTTGATGTTTTAAAGGGAGACTGGTTAAATGAGGAAAGAAGACTTTAAATTGATTTGAAATTTAACAATTTTAAAATTTGATTGGAAACCCTTTCTTTCGAAAACACATACTTTTTACTTAAATATATCAACTACATATGCAGAGTACTTTTGCCATTAACCTCAATACGAAAACTAACATGTCCAACCATCTAAAAAAAAACTTCTTAACACAAAATTATGTATAAAATTACTGGCATGTCATGCTGCAGTTATTCAATTTAAAATCAACTTTTATACTCTGACATTTTGTTTATGTCTGAACCCATGTAGTTTTCCATCCCTGGTTTAATTGTGGTGCCCGAATTACATCAAAGAGTGATTGACATCTCAGAGGCGCTGAAGTCGGTCTTACCCTTTTTATGCTTCTTTATGCCTGTTTTATTTTCGTTATTGTTCGTTGAAAAATTGTACGAGAAGCACTTGCCATTTTTAATTTTGTAAAAAAAATCGATTTGAAAATATACCAAAAAAACCAATAAAGGTCAATCTTTTAACAAAAATTAAAAAAAGTGAATTATCTGATTTTTGTTTTGTTTTCGCCAGCAACCATTTTGGTAGGTAAACACCTGAAAGTTACAGCAGGAAGATTATCTGTGGACTTCACTAAACTCAACCGTTTACATTTGGTCCAATCGAGCCGGATTTGGGAATTTTTGAGGAGCGCAAAGTAATTTTTCTGACCAGGAAACTCAGGTGAAATTGAAATCTTTTGCTATTTGTAAATTTCTTGTATAATTATAAAAAAGGTTTGCAAGAAATAATCTGTTGTGTTAGATACAGTTTGAAAGTCACTGATCTAGAATACCAAACTGTAATATCTTTGGAGACTATTACTTTAGTAAAGACTCAAACCAACAGATAAATAAAATACAACCAAGTCGCTCAGCTGTTTTTATATCCATTAACAACCCTGTCGAACTTTGCAATTTGTTTTCTTTTAGTAAAAATATGAAATTTCAAAGTTAAAGTGTTTTGTTATTAATTAAAAAAACTCGTGTGATATTAATAGAAAAAACAAACGTTTTTAACTTTATAAAGGTGTAAATTTCAAGTGATACAACAGTGACAACAGGCAATATCTGGGAGATAATTTGCAAAGGGCGCAAGCACTTGTTCAAATCTATAATTATTGGACAAATACTTCATACATACATATGTAAGTTTTTTCGTTTTCTTTTAGTGATCGCCCGGAGAAATTTGCGGTTATAGTCCATACAGTTGAGTGAATAAACAAACTATTTCTATTAATTAAATTTCAAGAAGTTGTTTTTATACTCAACGATTAGAAGTTCATAATCAGTGTGTTTTAACAAATCTAATTCCAAAACTTATATGTGTGAATGAACATACAAATGTTCTTACATTTTTTTTAATAACAATTGTTTTTCATCTTTTGTATTTGGATATTTACTTTTGTACATAAGTATGTACCTATTTGTGTATACGTACACTTATTAAAAAATCTTAAACAGCCTTTATTATTTATATTACGTTGAGTATTTTTTTTGTTTAATTTCTTGATAAAGAGGAATCAATAAACTTTAATCAAATAAAGGAAACTGATATAAGTTTGTAGTTATTTTTGGTTTTTTTTTTTATGGTAATATATTAACATAAAACTCTTCTTTTGGAACACAACGAGATCACTTGATATTATCTGCTGTCAACTGCATTGTTTGAAAATTTTAGTTGGCATAGTTTGAGGCAATTAATTGGAGCCAGTGTATACTTGGGAACATATTTTAAAACATATATTTTCTATTATTGTTGTATAGCAGATTTCTGTATTTTTGATTACAGAACACTTTTGGTGGTTGTTTGCACATTAGGGTAGTGCAAGATTTCTTTTCAATTTTTTGCTTTTAAATTAATAATACAATTTGTGGCCATATTAAAACTCCGATAAACAATAGAATTTTTTGGATTTGAATATTCAAATATTATTCTGATTTACTTTAATCTTTTTACAGGAATATAGTTTCTTGTTTGATTTTTTCATTTACCTAGTGTCGTGTAGAAAACTTTACTTTTCATTTGTCGTCTTGCTGGTGGAATAGCGATTCACTATTCGATAATTATAATTTTATTACTTGCTCTGTTTTTTGGTGTTGTATTTTTCCTTTCTCGGGTACTTTTGGGACTTTGATTTGTATAAAGCTTTATATTGTAAAGTACTAAGTTATTGAAGCAGTATTTTTTTTTTTTTATTATTCGGATAAAATATATTTGACTTTCAATATGGTAAAATCAAGTAATTTACTAAAGTTTGAGAAATATGCTGGACTATTTCTCGAATTTGAGCACGATTTCAATGAGGCACATAAAGCGAATCAGACTCTTTTTACTATTGAACTTGAAAAGGAAGAATTTAAAGCTTTGTGGGAGCGAGTTAGGGTAGCTTATGAAACCTTTGCAATTAATGGTGATAATGTTGATTCAGAAGAGGACTGCGAAGTGGCTAAGAATTTGTTTAAAGAGTGCAGATTGGCATACATTACCTGCGGGGCTTTGATGGGCGAATTGTCGCAATCATTTGTTAGCAAGCCTTCCCTTTCTTCTACCCAGTGTGTTGGAAATTCGATTGAGGCTTCGGTAGTTGGAGGTCATCATATTAGACTGCCGCCATGTACCACTGAGCCTTTTTATGGAGACTATCAGTCGTGGCCAGCGTTTAGGGACATGTTCGTCGCGGTCTATATTAACTGTAGCTCTTTGTCAGCGGTTGAAAAACTATTTTATCTCAGACAGAACACCAGAGATGAGGCCTTAGAGATTGTCAAAAAATCTCCCCTTACCAATGAGGGCTTTGAGACGGCATGGACAAATTTGAAGGACCGTTATGAGAATAAACGGATTTTAGTTAATATCCAACTAAAAATTTTATTTAATTTAGTGGAGGTTGAATCGGAATCAGCTGCTGAAATTAAACGGTTACAAAGGGATATTAACAACTGCATTTCAGCACTTCATTTGCATGACATTGACATTACTAACTGGGATTCGATTTTTATATTTCTTTGCTCCATTAAATTACCTGATTTAACTTTATCATCTTGGGAGCAATCCATAAAGGACAAGACGGAAATCCCTAAATGGGAAGAAATGGATAAGTTTCTCACATCTCGTTTTCAAACGTTAGAGACAGTTTCGGGCATCCGAGCCAACCCAACAGAGTATACTGTAAGGCATAGTTCTCTTAGAAAATTTAAGACAGAAGGGAATTATCAGCCCCAAGCTGAACATCGTTTAAACAGGAGCCAGAATTCTACAAATAAAAAAGTTAGAGCCTATCAGGCAAAGATTGTAAGAAGAACTTGCCCTTGTTGTACAAAAGACCATTTATTGAGAATTTGCCCAAAATTTTTAGGGTTAAATCCGAGTGAAAGGTTTGTGGTTGTAAAAAGACACAACCTGTGTATTAACTGTCTTAGTGAAGGTCACAGACTAAATGCATGCCAGAGCAATTTTAGTTGCGCTGTGTGTAAATTGAAGCATCACTCATTGTTGCATAGGGAGGTTGAACAGAGTAACCAGAGCGATGAACCATGCACTAGTAGAGCTATAACGCAGAATACGACCGTTCAAAACTGTTTTGCAGCCGCATCGCGACAGATTCTTTTAGGGACAGCCATTGTCAATGTAGCGTGTCGTGGCGATGTTTTTAGGGCAAGAGCTTTGATTGATTCAGGTTCTCAGGCAACTTTCATTTCTGAGAGCTTACAGCAGAAGCTTGATTTGCCTGTTAAGAAAATAAGAGCTAGAGTTTCTGGTTTAAATGATGCTTCAGCTGGTTCCGTTCAAAAACTGTGTTCTTTCGAGTTAGTCTCAACCTTAGATAGCCGATTTAAGATAAAAGTAGAAGGCTTGGTTTTGCCTACATTAACGGGAAATTTGCCCACTGAGACGGTTGTTATTTCACAGACCTCTTTATTATCGGATTTGAAATTAGCCGACCCAAATTTTGCGAAGAGTGGTAAAATCGATCTACTTATTGGGGCGGATATTTATTCAAAGGTAATGAAAGATGGTGTCCGGCGAAATATTCTCGGAGATTTAATGGCCCAAGAAACCATATTCGGATGGATTTTGACGGGTTCTCTCCCCGGGTGTAGGAAACAGGCAATGACATCCTCGGTTTCTTTTTACACGGAAGTTGGTTTAGAAAAACAATTGGAAAAGTTTTGGCTTTTAGAAGAACCTCCACGAGCTTCTATATCCACACCTGATGATGAGTATTGTGAAGACCATTACAAAAAAACTACTCGGCGTGAAGACGATGGGCGTTACGTAGTTTCCTTGCCTTTTAAGCCTCAATATTTAATATGTAGTGGACTTGGGTCGTCCCGTGAAAAGGCCCAGCGTCAGTTTTTAAGGAATGAAGCATCTCTGCTGAACAAACCGGGTCTTAAAACAACGTATGATGATGTACTGTCAGAATACGTGACGTTAGGTCATATGGCCCCGGTTAATGATATCAGTTTGGATAAATCGCAATCATTTTACTTGCCACATCATGCAGTTTTTAAGCCTGAAAGCTCGTCTACCAAAGTTCGGGTAGTATTTAATGCATCGAGTCGTTCATCTTCAGGCTTAAGCCTTAATGATATTTTGTATACAGGCCCCATTTTGCAGAATGATTTGACATTGTTGATAATTAGGTGGCGTTTCTTTCGTTATGTTTTCAATGGCGACATTGAGAAAATGTACCGTCAAATTTTATTAGAACCATCCGATACCAGATTTCAACGGATCATTTTTCGTCGCAATCCAACGGATAACTTAGCGGATTTTGAATTGAAAACGGTCACCTTTGGGGTAAATTGTGCACCTTACTTAGCAATTAGAACGTTGAATCAATTGGCAGATGATGTTCAGGAGCAGTGGCCGCTTGCCTCTAAGATTTTACGTCGGATGATGTATGTAGACGACGCCTTAGCGGGAACTCACGATATATCTGTAGCAATTGCGGCTCGTGATCAATTGTTGTTGGCCCTATCATCAGCTGGGTTTGCTATTAGAAAATGGACCTCAAATGATGAGCGTATCTTGCGTGACTTGCCAGCTGATTTTTTGTTAAAGAGGAATTTTTTAGATATTGACGGCGACAGCACCACTAAAATGCTGGGTATAAGGTGGAATGCGAAAACCGATAAGTTTTATTTTACAACTTCTTTTATCCCTTCAAGGGAGAATTTTACTAAGCGTGAAGTTTTGTCCACAATCGCTAAGCTTTTTGACCCTGCCGGTTGGCTAGGTCCTATAATAATAGTAGCGAAAATGCTGATGCAGCAGATTTGGAGTGAGAAAACTGAATGGGATGGAATTTTATCGGAGAAAAGTCGTCAAATATGGAATCAATTTGTAGCTAATTACGATGGTATTAATAGAATAACCATTGCTCGTTGGGTCGGGTTTACACCATTATGTCGGGTACAAATTCATGGGTTTTCGGACGCCTCTGAAAAGGCTTATGGCGCGTGTGTTTATATTAGGCTTGAAGACGAGAAAGGTCGCACTGAATCTCATTTGTTGTTAGCGAAGTCTAGAGTTGCACCGTTAAAAACTATTTCCCTGCCGCGCTTAGAACTCTGTGGCGCATATCTGTTGGCTGAGTTAATCACCACTGTTGAAAACGATTTCGAACTCGGCCACAGCCGGAGACAGATTTATGCATGGAGCGATTCGATGATCGTCTTGGCTTGGCTACAAAAACCCTGTAATACGTGGAAAACTTTCGTTGCTAATAGGGTGTCCAAAATTGTAGAGAAAATTGACAAAAATTCTTGGAGGCACGTTTCTTCGACTGACAATCCTGCCGATTTGTTGAGTAGGGGTACCCGACCACAGGACCTGGTTGAAAATAAACTTTGGTGGCATGGACCCTCGTGGCTTTGTTCGGCGTCAAGTCGTTGGGATAGTATTTCGGTAAGCGAATTGTGGACCGAAGAAGAAGAGCGCAACCCGCGTGTATTTTTCGCATATTTCAACCCTTTTTATGACATATTAGAACGTTTCTCATCTTACCCACGAGCATTGCGTGTTTTAGCTTTAGTTGTAAGAGGGTGGAAACTCATTTTAAAACAAGAGGAAAGTTTTGCTGGTTCAGAAGTTACTCCAGCAGAAATTCAGTCTATTAAGGAGAAGCTAATTGTTGTCTCTCAAAAAGCTTTCTTCGGAAAGGAGTATTTTACGCTGTCTAATGATCAACCTGTTATAGAAGGAAAATTGTTAAATTTGTCTCCCTTTTTAGATAAAAAAGGAATCATTCGTGTAGGAGGTCGTTTAGCAGATGCTGCAAACTTAACGTATAATGAACGGTTTCCAATGGTTTTGCATTCAGGTAGTCGCTTTGCCATTCTTTTCGTGACATTTTTACATAGAATTACGTTACACGGCGGGAATCAGCTCATGCTTAGAGTCCTACGGACTGAATTTTTTATTCCCCGTGCAAAAAATCTAATTAAGACGGTTATAGGTCGTTGTAAAAGTTGTACCTTACAAAAAAAGGCAACGCAATCCCAGATTATGGCGGCACTTCCTACTTCTAGGACACTTATTTCTCGCCCTTTTACCACTACTGGTGTGGACTTTACCGGCCCCTTTGATATTCGGAACTATACTGGGCGAGCTTGTTTAATCACGAAAGGTTATGTTTGTCTGTTTGTATGCTTCGCCACAAAAGCTATTCATTTGGAACCGGTAAGCAGCTTATCGACTCCAGCCTTTTTGGCAGCATTTGAAAGATTCATTTCTCGGCGTGGATATCCGAAAGATATTCATTCTGATAATGGTACAAACTTTGTAGGTGCGGCAAAAATCTTAAGGTCAGAATTCCGAGCTTTCCTTCATAACACTGGTCATTCAGTGAATACAAAGTATGGACCCCATGGCCTTCAATGGCATTTTAATCCTGCTGTTGCACCTCATATGGGAGGTTTATGGGAAGCAGGTGTTAAGAGTTTTAAACATCATTTTAAAAGGATTGCTAGTAACCTGAAGTACACTTTTGAGGAATTTTCTACATTGCTGGCACGTATTGAATCTTGTCTAAATTCTCGGCCACTATGTCCCTTAACAGAGAGCCTAGATAGTCTTGATATTTTAACCCCAGGGCATTTTCTAATTGGCGGCCCGTTGTTAGGTCCACCTGAGGTTGAAAACTTTGAGGCTCCACTATCAATCATTAATCGATGGCAGAGAGTTAAAGCAATTAATCAGCGCTTGTGTGCCAGGTGGAAAGATGATTATTTAAAGGATCTTCACAAACGCCATAAATGGAAACTTTTAAGGAAGGATATGGCAATTGGTGACCTAGTTGTAATTCGTGAGGACAACTTGCCAACAAATGAGTGGCGCATGGGTCGTGTAGTGAAGCTCCATATAGGTAGAGATGGTCACGTCAGAGTTGTAGAGTTAAAGACAGCGCGTGGCTTGGTTACTAGACCAGTTGTGAAGCTCGTAGTGCTTCCGACTTATTAGGTTTTGGATAACTATTTTCTAGGAACATGGTCCATCCCAGTAAATATGCTGACAATCGACGCAGCTCTAACCAGATGGTTTGTCGGGTTTGTCTTAAGGATCATCCACTTCGGTTCTGCAAAAAATTTTTACAAGTTGGGTACGAGGAGAAAATGCGGCTTGTGTCTATCTACCGTTACTGCGCGGGCTGTTTAAGTCATGACCATATCTGGCGTACTTGCGCAAGTACCGGCAGATGTAAACGTTGTGGAGACATGCATCATACTCTGTTGCATAAGGAGGGTGTAAGACCTAGTTCGTCGGCCCGAAAAGCTCCTAAGCGTTTACATCACGGGCCTAGTTCGTCCAAAAGCCGTGCAAGAAAGGGACCCAGTTCGTCTGATATTGCAGCCAGAGGGCCTCGTTCGTCCAATGGTCATGAGAGTGAGAGGCCTAGTTCGTCTCAAGCTCTGGTTTTGAGTACTTCGAATAACCAAAACACCCGCCGCAGACGTAGAGCTAAGAAGTCTGACATTGTAGGAAGGAGAACTGGAGAAGTTGCATCACTACCAACGTATACTATAAGAGAGACAGTTTTGTTGAAGCCCACTGCTATTATAAGGTTGGAATCAAATGGGCGTTTTATAAGTGAACGAGCTTTAATTGATCCGAGTTCCGAACGTTCGATTATATCGGCAGAAACGGTTCATCGAATTTTAGCCCGCAAGGTGCGTGTTGGCAGCAGTGAAAGGTGTTGCCTTAAAATATCTGGTCACCACGGTAGCAGTGCTGTGATTGAATGTTACGCTGAAGTAAGGAGAAAATACCAGATTACGACGCCGGTTAAATCAATTGACAGCAGGATTCTTGACGAGTTTCCAGGACTACAATTAGCGGATCCCCAATTTAATGTTTCTGCTTCAGTTCACATCCTTTTAGGTGGTGATGTTTACAGCCGAATTATAAGGAGTGGCGTGTACGGTGGTTCTTTTGGTAAACCGTTGGCACAATTTTCAATATTTGGATATATTATTTCTGGATCGTGTTCCCCTTAAGGTTTCAGTCAGTATACAACCTTAATATCGTATATTTTTGTGCTTCGACAATTAGCATGATGATGAATGAATTTACTTTATTATTTTTATTTTTAGTTTCAAATTTGTTACATATGGCTGGTGTATTGTGGAATTTTGGAGGCATTCTTTGCAGCAGTCATAGTTTTTTTTTTTTTATAAATTATTATAGATTATACCAAAAATAAATGGATTCAAAATATTTTGGTTTTAGACACTATTACTTTTTATATTTTAATTTCTTCTACTTGATGTTATAAATTTCTTAGCTAGGCATGGATAGGGTCCTTGATTGCTGTACAGCAAGGCGGCCGGGATGTTTATGTCTGAACCCATGTAGTTTTCCATCCCTGGTTTAATTGTGGTGCCCGAATTACATCAAAGAGTGATTGACATCTCAGAGGCGCTGAAGTCGGTCTTACCCTTTTTATGCTTCTTTATGCCTGTTTTATTTTCGTTATTGTTCGTTGAAAAATTGTACGAGAAGCACTTGCCATTTTTAATTTTGTAAAAAAAATCGATTTGAAAATATACCAAAAAAACCAATAAAGGTCAATCTTTTAACAAAAATTAAAAAAAGTGAATTATCTGATTTTTGTTTTGTTTTCGCCAGCAACCATTTTGGTAGGTAAACACCTAAAAGTTACAGCAGGAAGATTATCTGTGGACTTCACTAAACTCAACCGTTTACACATTTTGTTTCTTAAATAAAATTCTTACTCATGGAAATTTTTCGTTAAAAACTTGTAAGAAATATATTTGACAAAAAGCCAAAATATATTATGAATGAAGGATGTAACAGTGACAGGCGCAGCAGCGGGAATAAATTTAAATTTTAAAACTGAAAAAATAGATTAGATTAGAAATTACTTTAAACTCTTAACGAGCATAAAAAGAAAAAAAATCATTATGGAAATAATTGGCAAAAATTATTTGTGTCAAAAAAAAGGGAACAAGAACGTAAAGAAATTTCATAAACGGGGTCTTAAAGGAGGCGCTGTTAGATTGAATATTGAGGAAAAAGCAAAAAATAATTGTTTAATTTATTATTGATTTTTCTATTCCTTGAGTTTCTTACATACTCACACGTATGAGTAATAAATATTTTACTTAAAAACAGTATTAATATCACTCATACGCTGTATACTTCATTTAAATGGTTAAATGTTTTTAGTTGTTCAAGTAAATTCATTTAATTTATTCCAATATTTTTATGTAAAATCTCATGAAATATTAAAAAAATAATAACAATAATTAAACAATCGCACGGCAATGGAAATATCCATTACCTTTTTTTATTTTATTCTGTCTGCTGGCCTTTGTTTTGTAAATATGACAACTTTAACACGAACAGCAATTAATTTTTTGTACTCTTCTACTTTTATTTTTTATTTAAACTGTTAAAAAAGAAATACAAAAAAAAAAAGAATAAATAAACAAAATGTTGTAATAAAAACACAGAAATATGAATTAATATTTTTTGCAAACAAGAAGGTGAAAAAAATGCAAACAGCTTTAAATATATTCGACAGAGCCTGTATTCTTGACAGGCCATGAAGGGCAGTGTTTATTTTTTTACAGATAAAATTGCTGCCAGTGTTGTTGTTTACTAAAATAATTTTTTATTAAACAACTTTTTCAATTGAGTCCAGAAAAATCAATATCATCTACAGTGAACAATTATTATCCTTCTCATAGGGAGAATTGAAAAGGATTTGCAATAATAGTGGAGATGTGCTAGGAAAAGGAAATTAGGTTGTGGAAAGGCGGTAGAAGTAGCGGTTTAAATTTCTTCAAATTGAGACGACCTCTTCAGGAAGTTTATTTCACAATCAAGTTTTTTGCTAAAACTACAATTCTGCCTTTAACACATAGCACAGAGTAATGGGCTCTGATCAAGAAGAGTTTAAGGTTATAAATTACGATTTAAAAAATCAAGTTTCCTAATTTTCTCAAAGCAGTTTTATTGTGGTGTATATTAAACAGTGAAACATATCCTCGTTGCATTGATATCCTAGTGAGTTATTAGCGTCGTACGCGATCGAATAACTCGAAAATAGAAGCGTTGCAGCACTTGCCGATACATAAAAGTTGTATTTAATTTTCAGTCTGATAAAGGAGGCATTGTTACGGTGATCAGATAAAGTTAAGTGTCTTTTTCACGCTTGCCGAATATCGCATTAAATTTTATCAAGAGCTGCCGATTCCTTCATGTTTACAAGTCTGCAGGCTTAATTTATTATATACCGTTTGGTGCGATTTACATGCTGGTGGCATTACTACAACTTATTTCTTCAAAAATGAAGCTAGAGCTCGAATTTCAGTCGACGGAGATCATTGCCTCATCATGAGTAAAAATTTTTTGTTTGACAATATGGTTGACATTGATCTGGACTTTATAAGGTAATAATAGGATCACTTACATCAACTTATACACATCAAAAATTAGCCATTATTTTGTGTCGAGAAACAGACCTGTTAACCAGCCTCACAGCTCGTGCGATTAAAAACCTCTTGATTAATTGCAATTGAGCCATGTAAAACCACTAGTTTCTGCTGGTAAAACAGTAACAATTAATGCCTTAGCGTTCGAAATTTTTCTTAGTAATCATGACATACGGCCAGATATCTTTGTAAAATTGGCCCAATTTTAAATTTTTAGAAATTTATTAATTATTTTTTTTTAATTCTTTTCAAAATTAGTTTAATTTCAAATGAAATTACACAACGAGAATTTAACATTAAATTAAATAAATTTAAAAAAAAAAATATTTTTTCGTGCTATTTTTTATCAAAAATCATTATCGGTGATTTAATTATTAAATCGGAATTTATTCCGATTTAGATTTTAATCTAAACTTAAAAAAAATCACTCACAGATTTGTGAAAATAAAATTGTTTAGCCACAGGATTAAACACCTTCCTTCATAAGGACATGTAATCAGCTTTTATAATTTAATAAACCAGAATTAATAAAAATAATCTTTTAATTTCTGTAAAGTATTTATATTTTTTTAACAAAATGTACATTAAACAATTAAAAAAATATTATTAAATATTTCAAATGTTCTGGTCCATGAAGCATAAAATACATTTTTAATTTAATTAATTTCTAAAATTTCAGCACGAAAAAAAATATAAAGGAACAAATACAAAAAAGTAATTTATGTAATTTTTTTTAATAAAAAAAGCATCACGATATTAATAAAATTACAAAAGTCTGGCTACCGATACCACAAAAAAATACCAGCTGGTTTATGAATTTATGTCAAAATAAAAAATAGAAAAGAAAAAAAGAAATTTAGCCTTAAAAAAATAACAAACGACATGAAATTAAGAAAATCCTTAACAAATTGATACAGACTTTTGTGGTGGAATTTACACTAAGAAAATACAGATCAAGTTTATTTTCATTTAATGTCATTTCTTTCTTTTTATTATTGATAACTTTGAAAGTATAAAAAATATAAGTAATCAACGAAATAATAAAGCAATTGAAAAGCTTTTTAAATGAAAGCTTCGATACACATTAATAAAATTGCGAGTACACACTCACTTAAGCTCACAACAACAGAATTGAAACTAAATTAAACTTTTCTAAAAAAAAGACAAATAGAGCAGGAAAAAAGAAAAGCAATAGAAAACTAAAAATAAGAAACAATTTACTCAAGCGAAAAGTAATAAATTGTTTAAGTTGAAGTCTATAAATAAGACGTCCATTTAATTGCAGTTTCTTTGAAATTCTTTTTATCGTAACACATGATAGCTGTTACAAAATAATAGACTTGAAAAAAATACACCAACCACATTTTTTTTACAAACAATTGCCTCAAGGTCTTTTTTAATTGATCGAAAATTGAAAGACTATTTCTTCTTTTTTGAATTAATATGTCTACTTTGGTACGAAAATTCGTTTCAATTAGAGACAGCTTAAAATTTCATATGGTTATTTTTCTACTATAATTACGTTCTGTAGTTGTCAACCATATTTTGCAATAAATTGCTTTTTTATGTCCATCAGAATCCATCAGATGTTTTCGAAACGAGTAAATGTTTATTAAGACTCTGCACATGTGGTCACAGCCGGAAAGCTTAATAATATATATTTTTAGGAAATTGACTAAATAATTAAGAAAAAAATTTTTCTTTCACAAGGTGTTTTTAAAGGTGGTAGGATACCTCCCCCTACCGATATAAATTAATTTCTATGTTTTTAAGGCGTAATCCATTTCATGAAATAATTACATTCTTTTTTCAAATGATATTTTGTTTCACCGCCCACAAAAAGGAGGCGGGGTTAAAATGGCATTTTAGAATCTTTTTAGTATAACTATAAATTACTTAATAATCTTTGACCTTAAAAGTTATAATTGCTAAACAAAATGACAGGAAAATTAAAAAAAAAACTTCATTTTTCAGAGCTGGGATTAATTCTTACAAGGGGAACTTTTTCCCCTTAGTAGGATTTAACTTGTTTTCTAGCTTTTACAGCCTATGACCAAAACAGATTTTTCTGTAAAGTTTCAGTAAAAATTAAGAGTCAATATAAGCGACGATAAAACAGTCATAAATTCGGATGATCGTCTAGAAAAGTGCAGAAATATTTCTGATATAAAACATGACAACAGATATGCCACCAAAGAATATTCAGTGGGAGCATACGCACATTTTTCAGACATGTAATTTTAGAAAAAATGAAAAAAAAAATTTAAATCTGTTTATACACAGAGAAAAGTTTTTGTACCTGTGACAGTTTTTAACTATTTTCAGATTGAAATTTAAATAAATATTTACTTGCAATCAAATCCTGTAATAAGTAAATTAAGTATTAATTTTTTAATCTATTTAAATATAAAAAATTGCTGCCAGTGTGTTATGACTTTATAAAAGGGGAAAAACATGCATTAACGGCTGCGACGATTTTAATAAAATTGAAAAGTTCGAATCAAAAAAATGTTTAAAAATAAGAAACAGAGGAAGTAAGTAGGGAAAAGGAAAAACGCGCTAAATCAGTTTGAACAACAACCGAGTTTCCGACCGCTTTTAATATTTCCACATAATAATATGCATAATCAAATGAAACGAGTTACAATTATTTTAATTAGGGTAGTGAAGCGCACCGGGATTAGCTTTTTAATTATATAATTAAATCAATTAAAAATTTAAAAAAGTTTAATGAGAAGAAAAATTTTTTCCGTGTAGACTTATTTATTTAAAATGGGTCATATTTAAAATGAAAAGTTTTCTTAAGGGTTCTGAACTTAAAGGATAAAGACGTAACCTTTATGTTTACGCTACAATATCTGTACGTTTCTCAAGTGTTTTTGCAAGTACATGGTCCATAGTTTAAATTGTTATAAGTAAACATTTTAAATATTTACAGAAAACAATAATTTCAAACTTAAATTGTATTTCTATAGATGGCCGGAATTTTTTCAGCATTTAGCATTTTTAGACGACTTCAAAAAGAAAAAAATTTGTAAATTCGCCTTCACATGTTTGTGCACGCATAACTACTTAAGACATTTCTGAACCGATTTTGAAAAAAAATTTTTAAATGAAAAATGATGATTTAAAAGAAAACTCATAATTTTAAAAACTAAAAGGTTTCCCCCTTTGTTTTACCAAAACGATTAGCCATGTATATTTTTTCAAAGTTGGCATTACTAGCTGCCAATAATGGAAACGTATAAAAAAATTAACTTAAAGATTAAAAGGTGTCCTCCAAATTAATGTAATATCACGCATATATCTTTTTTTCATTAGGACTAGCACTTATGCAACTCATTGTGCCAGAACTAGAAAATTAGGTTATAGTAAGGGAGATAGGGGAGTAGTACTTGTGGACATTTAGTTTGAATCCTTGCACATTGAAAGTGACAGGAAAGATCTCCGCAGGGAGTTTATTCCACATAATACGAACTGTTCGGCTAAAAACCGAATTATTTCTGTAATGCGTAGTGCGATTCACTGGCCAATCAACCACAAAGGGATTCGTTCTTGATCCAGAGCGTGTTGCTTCAGAAAAAAGTTCCCTGACTTCATAAGAGTACATTCCGTTGTAGTAACGATAAAACAGTAAAACACATTGCGTCGATGTAACAGTGAATCAATAGAGCTGGATGCCTTACTAGCACCCATGAGCTTCTTGAATTTCTCCTGCACACGATCGAGTAACTCTAAAATAGTCTTTGAAGCAGCGACACATACATGAAAGTTGTATTCCATTTTCAGTCTGATGAAGGTGACATAGACAGCGAGGAGATCATATGGAGTGAAGTATTTCTTACACCGTTTTAGAAAACTTATGCACTTTAATGCCTTTCTTGCGACCTGAAAAATATGCTTCTTCCACCGAACATCACACTGAATGTTAATGCCAAGAACATCGAGAGCTTCTGATTACTTTACATATATATCACTCATAATTAAAGATGAGGTATCATATTCAGCCATACGCCTGCACACAGCAATGGATCCTCAATTAAACGCTGTTCGTAAGGCCATGTGCATTCGAATAGACCAAATTTCCAGAAGACTTAGCCTATTGCCAAATGAATATGATTGACATATGCTACTGTCATCTTCGAAAGGAAAGATAGGGTTGGAAGTCTGACGTAGAAGGTCGTTAAGAAAAATAATAAATATGATGAGATCCCATGTATAGCAGCTCGTATAGTGCGATCTCTGAGAAAGCTAAATATAAATCGAGAGAACCTATCAAAGGCAACAAGAGCAATACGTTTTGAAATGAGTGCAATATGCCACATTTTATCAAACGCCTTGAAAATATGAATGCGTACTTCTGTGTCTGCTATAACAAAAAGTATAAAACATAATTAAAGGGGTGCCCACATATAATGATTGATCTTTTGGACTGTCGCAAACAGTCACTTGAAGTGTGTAATTCTTTGTGCACAAACGTAAGTATGAAACAACTAAAGGGTTGTCCTTATAGCTTAACTAATTAGAATCACATGGCCCATGGTACTCAAACACTAGGAAATTACACAGAATGTCCGCTTAAACGACGACTATAAAAAAGTTTAAAATTAGAAATTGAAAGATGTCCCCGTAAGTGAAGAAATTTTATTTATATGGCATTGTCGTTTGTACAATATATTAAGTCTGCTATAACAACAAGTATAAAATTTAATAATGAAAATTAAAGGGTTCCCCTATAAACATTTTTGTTAAATGTCTATGAAAAATCTGTCACATTTTGTTTTATACTTGTATTTTAATTTACAGATTGGTCCCATTAAATTTTTATATCAGATTTAATGTGCCTCTGTCCATCTGTTTTAAAATCAGTTTTTTTATTGCAATAATTATTTAGTTTTCAAATTAACAAAATTTATAAATTTATAAATATTTTTACGAGTGTTTTATTCTCCTATTTATTCAATTTCAATGATAAGATAATGTTTTTATTTATTTCCCTCTCAGCGTAAAAACTTTAACTCTTCTTTTTTATGTGATTTAATTAAACTCGTATTTAAATAATTGAAACTTTAATAAAAAATAAGTCATAAAATTAAAAATATATAAAAAAATTTATATCATTTCAATTTCACGCTTAATTGAAAGAAATGAAGTCGTAATTTCAGTTCACTTCATTCCTAATAGTTTACAGAATTAAAAAGAAATTTATGATAAAAATTCGATACATAGAAAAAAGAAGTAACTTTTATTAAGGAAGAATGATACTAAACCAAAACGGCTTATGAGGTTTTATTTAAGGCACTGGCTGCTGTTATTCATATTCTTAACTTTATTAAAGAAAAATTATAATTTGAATATTTTTACCATTTTTACTTTATCTTTATTTAATGAATTATTCAATTAAGAAAATAAAGTTTTTACTTTGCATAAAATAGTGGCCATAAATTTTACAACTTTGCTTTAACATCATAAATTTTATTCGGAAAAAGTTCAAGGCAACAAAAAACAAATTAATTGACTAAAACTACAGCATTTTAAAGACTTCTTACATTCTATGCAACTTTGATCTGAAAAAAATTTCGTAGTAAAACAAACAATTAATTTTAATACTGATTACTTCCTTTTTAATAAGACAGTATTAATTAGTTTTAATTAAAATTTGTGATAAACATATTTTCTTTTTTAGCTCCTGAAAGTATGCTTTAATTTTTTAAAATATGTATTTATTCTACACTAAAATTCAATCTAGTTTAGAATTGTTGAATAGATTTGTAGTCAAGCAAAAATTTTTCACAAAGAAACCACACAAAAGAATAAATTTTCATAACAAACAATTTTTTCTAACAAAATTAAAAAAAATGTGCATAAACAAAACTAACGAACCTCACAAAACTTCATATAAAGACAAATAAATGACAAAACGCAAGAAGTACAAATTGCTTAGAAGTGTATAAGGTTGCCAGATGGTTTTGATTCTGTTTCATTAATAGTAGCCAAGAATCAACAAAAGAAAATAGTTGTTTTTTGTCAAGGTTTCTAAGCAAAACATACAAAAAAATTATGATAGTAGCATATGCCATTCATATTTTTATTCATTTTGCCTTACCCTGAATCACCATTTTTTGACAATCTGTGAGTGGGGCCTTGCGAACAGCATGCAACTTAACGCTCGCAAAAGCCAGTGCTACATCATCGATAATTATGGGTGATGTAGATATTAAGGAATCAAAAGCTTTCGATGTTCTTGGCATGAAGATTTAATGTGATGGCCGATGGCGCAAGCATATTTTTGAGGACACAAAAGAAGCATTAAAGTACCTAGGCTTTCTGAAACGGTGTTAAAAATACTTCACTCCATCTGATCTCCTCGCTATCTATGTCACCTTTATCAGACCGAAAATGGAATAGAACTGTAATGTATGGGCCGGTGCTTCAAACACTATTTTGGAGTTACTCGACCGCGTGCAAAAGAGATTGAAAAGCTCAACCGACAGTAGGGTATCCAGCTCTTTTTATCCACTGGAGTCTCGACGCAATGTAGGGTATGTTTCACTGTTTTATCATTAATATAACGGAACGTGCTCTTATGAAATCAGGGAACTTGTTCTTGAAAACCGTAATTTCGTACGTGCAAGAGCGCATCCCTTTGTAGTCAATGGGCCAGTGAATCGCACTATGCATTAAAGAGAAAATTCATCTTTAAGCCGAATAGTTCGTATGTGAAATAAACTCCCTGCGGAAGACTTTCCTGTAACTTTCAGTATGCAAAAATTCAAATTAAATATTCGCAAGCACTACTCTCCCATTCTATAACCTAATTTCCTACTGCTGGCACAATGCGTTGCATAAGTAGGGGTCATCCCCTGAATTGTGATCCTAATTAAAAAAATATATTGTTAAAAACCGAATAAACATTAGATGGCCTTATTACGGCTGCCGAAATGGACATTCCACAAGAGTCATAGTCATTGTCGTTTTTGACATTTTTTTTGGTATTTTTTTTTTTAAATTTTCGACAGTAAAATATTTTTTAATAGAACATGAAATATAAATTATATTAATTATTCCTAATTCATTTTTTAGTAGCTTTACAGGTAATAAATAACAAAAGAAGAAAACGCCTAAATCATTAGTTTGCTAACTTATGTATAGAATATGAAAAAAAATATTTATTTATTTATTTATCATAATCCAAACAATATTTCCTTTTATCAAGTCAAATATAAAAAGCATAGACTGTACTTTGCGTTTTTTTTTTCTAAGGATACTAAACCCAGATGTAAGCAACGAGACACGTAAGTAGAAGCCGGACAAAGTAAATTAAGGTAAGGCAAAGCAAAATGAATGAAACGTTTCTGTATCTTTTCAATACGATTTATATGAATGGCGCAATGAGGACTCCAAATAAACTCCGAAAAAAAATAATTAATAATTATATAAGAGTCTACGAAATCTGCACTGTTTTTTGTTAATAAATGCAAGCATAGAGTAGGCTTTAGGTATAAGCTTATCTATATAAGTCTTGAAAGTCAATGTCGAATCGAACAAAATACCCAAGTCACTGATTTCATTTGTTTTTGTTATATTAACAGTAAAAAATCGATAAGTTGAAGATATTGGGATGATTAATCTTGTGTAAGATACATGAAAACATTTGCTCAAGTTTATTGTCAGATTGCTATTGATGCAGTGTAATCGTTTAATCTGTCAAGGTCACTTTGCAATTTACTGACATCAATGAAACTGCTTATACTATGAAATATTTTTTAAATCATCAGCGTAGAGTAAAAAATTAGAATATCTAACACAATGAAAAATATCATTCATGAAAATAGTAAATAGCAAACGACCTAGAATACTTCCTTGAGGAATGCCAGAAATTTGCTTATAATTAAACGCTTGATAAACGTCAATTTGTACTACACAAATCAAATTACTTAGATAAGATGACAACCAACTATAAAAAGATGAATGAATACCAAATTGAAATAATTTTTTTTAATAAACTTTTATCAAAGGCTTTACAAAAATCAGTCTATAAAGTATTTACTTGAAGCCCTAACTCCATTTGTGAAAAACAAAAATCAGAAAAATAGGGGTAACAAATGTGAAAATTTCCAACGATCAGCAAACTTTCCATCTGAAAGAGATTCATTGGAAATTTGTAAAATTGGATTAGCTAATGTCTCTGCACATTTCTGAATTAAAAAAGATCACAAACCATCAGCATCTATATTAAAAGAGTTTTTTACTTATATATAAATAAATATATAAAATTAAATATATAAAATAAAAATAAAATAAATACATAAAAGCATTTTATTAGTGTGAAATAAAATGCATTTTAATCACTAGGAGAAACTCTCTTTTATTTCTTCTAATTCTATTTTACGTTTTTTTTTATTCGATTTTATTTTCTTTTTTTTAACTTTACCAGCAGATTGAACTGCTTCACAGTTGGTATTTTTACACTTAAGCTGAAAAACAACATGCATCATAATAAAGATGAATATTTTTAATAATTTTTATGGTGTTGGAAAACTTTTTTATATAATTTCTTAAAAATAAAAATCTGGCAACCTTATCCGTGGATGCATTGTTTTGCAATTTATTTTTATAACTTAGGTGATAACTTTAAAACACTATACAACACTGAGGTATGCCTTTGTGTAGCATGACATCAAAGTTATTTGCATGTGTGTGCTAACATTTAATATAAAATGTTTTGCAAAAAGAAAAGTTTTACGAATGAGGAAAAAATACACCTTTTGATTGTATGTTTTTGTTTTCTGCGTTTTTATCTCCTGAGAAATTGAAATGATAAACAAAAAATAAAACTGATGTTTTCGTAATAACTGAAATTGTTTGTTTGATGAAAAGGTAAATTTAAAAGAACAGCGGTAATATTTCTAATTTTGTTTTTAAATAATATTATGATTTAAATAAAAAAAAAACTTTCTAAACAAAGAATATAATTAAAATTATTGCAAAACAAAAAATATGCAAATATTTTTGGCAAACAACATTGTTCTCTTTAATTAATTTTTAAAAAAATATCGTGCTATTAAGAAATTTCTTGATATCTTGACTTATTACTTATAGGATTTTGTTTTTTAGCTCAAGCTTCACTGTGTTGCCTCCTAACAGTTCGCAGTTTAATTATTTACAAAAATATTTCTAAATGTCCAGAGCTGATGGTAAAATATAACAGTTAATTTGAGTTCTCTTCTACATCGAACCGTGTATATTGCAAGTATAGCCTTCAATTGGCTGTCTTTATTTCTCAGCTCTATTGTTATTGATAGCAAAAGTTTTTATTTGAAAAGTAAAAATAACCTGGCAAAAGAGAAAAACAATCGCCAACACATTGGCTTAAAATCGCCTTTAATTCAACAATCATAAGGTTTAGAGTTACACACAGCTGCCGTATGCTATAAGAAAATCTTTAGCAAAATTCAGGCGTTTCAGCTGGAAGGTATTCTGTGCAACACTTTCAGCTTTCTTCACTTCGTCAATGCAAAATACTTCTTTGGTGTTCTTCTAGTGTTCTTTACCTTTAATTCATTTATATAAAAATGAATGTCTGTCTGTTTATTTGTGCTTTATAGGAGGCCAAACCCTTGGACCGATTTTCCTGAAATTTTCACAGCATGTTACTGTGACTCTGGAAGGAATAATAGGCTATATGAAGTTTTAATTGGATAAAGGGGCGTGGCACCGCCCATATAACCCAAAAATTTAAATCGCCATATTTTGGCCATTTTTTGAAAATATATAAATAAATTTTTTTAAACATTCGTAATTTTACTCCCCAAAAAAATTAAATGGTTTGGTATTTTTAAACCAAAGGAGCCAATTTTTAAAAATATTAAGTTTTGTAATTTATAAAAATTATCGTTATTAATAAAGTTTGAAAAAATGTTTTTTTTATTAAATTCCTGATAATTTAAAAAAAAAATTTTTTCTTTAAAATAACATATAGTCAGCTGAAATGAAAAACCATAAATATAACTAACAAAAAATCGAAATCTGTTTTTCTCTTGAATTTCTTTACTAAATGTAAATAAAAAAATATTATGAAATTTTTTTGGTTACAAGTTCTTTTTTTCATTTTAGCTCACGTTATGTACAATAATACCAAAATCTTAAAAATTCGAATAAATTCAGAAACGATTTTTTCAGTCTTTTCTTTAATATATGGGCTGCTGGAGAATGTATAGTCAATTTCTATACACTGAGAAAAGATTTATCACTTTATTTCAGGAATGATTTGTGATTCACGCTTTCGTCGTGTGTTTAAAGCATTATTTTCCAAGCACAGAAAACGTATTTTGCAACTTTTCTTATTTTAATTTTTTTTTTCAGATTAACATTTTATTTAATCTTTAATAGATTTAAAAAAAAAACAAATTAAAATAAAAATAGAAAAGAAAAGAAAACATTTTCTTAATTAAATAAATGATCGAATCAATTAAAAATTAAATAAAATTTCAATTTAAAAGTAATTAAAATAATTAAAAGATGCAAAAGCTTTTTTCTGTGAAGGCTTTCTGCGGCAAAAAAAGCGGGGTAAAACTATCATGAAAGCCCTCAGTATATTTTTCGTTTAATTAAAGTCTGCACTATTTCCACATTAATAAAGAAATAATAAACATTTTTGAACACAGGTCTTAATATTCAAAAATGATCTATCTTTAAACTTATTGTTAGGAAATAATAAACTTCCGTTATTTATTAATTTTTTTTTCGAAAAATTTTGAAAAAAAATATTACTCTAGATTGAGTACAGAAAGTAAATTTATTTTCCTACCATTGAGACTTCTTTAGTATTAATAGTTCTCTCTCTCTTCTCATTGCAGTTTATTGTCACTATCAGACCTCCAGCAGGTTGAATTTTCTTCTTTAGCTCTTTGTGTTCATTAAACTATATTTTTGGTTCTAAAAATTTTTTTACTGTGACGTAAAGTCTTTAATAAAAGTTTCCTTAATAATCAGCAGTGTGTGATATATAAGTTGTTATGGTATGGAACTTTTCGGATTCAACAATCCAGTGCTCTCGTCTAATTTTCGTGAGCAAAGCAGCCATGTTTCCTAAAATTAAATTTTGGCTGCTGTAGGACCTTTTTGAATAAGAAAAGAACATAACGTAGCTCTACTAATTCATTTTAGTATTTTCTCTTTATGGCGTTAAAAAGTAACTCAAATATAAATTTAAGCGATTTACATGAAAGCAGTTATTTTCACTTTAATCCAGCGACTTAGTTTTCGGACCAACTTTATATAAATTCGTCACATAATTTGGCAAAGAAGCAAACTATTTTATTTTCTTTTAGTATTTCATTCAGCCTTCATATTTCTGGCAAAAATTAACTTTGAATATCTGCTGTATTGGTTTTCGAGTTCTTAATACTCAATGAAAAATATACAGGGTCTAACAGGTGAGCCATCATGCTTTAAATAAGAAACCGTATGACAACTACAAAATATATTTCTTCTTTTTATTTTTAACATATACATACACACAAACGCAGATGTGTTGTTATACTTTAAGACACCTTTATCTTGTAAAAGTTTTGACAAACTTATAATGTAATATGTGTTGCTGAAAGGTTTCCTGGACTTAATTTTTTTAAAAATTTTAAAATAAAAATTTTTTCATTTAACCACGGAAATATTAAATTAAATTAATTTGCAAAAAATATAGTGATATTTATTATTATGATTAAATTATTAGATCTCCGATATTGATTATTGAGGTTAAAAGCACGTCTCGCCGGTTATTTCGCTACTGCTCACTTAGCTCTTCAGGAAACTTCTCACAAACATTTTAAATAAACTAAAGATTTTTGTCCAAACAATAAAGTAAAGACAAAAGTCAAAGTTTAAGTTTAAGCAAAAACAACAATAACTAACAATGACTCTATTTTCCTTTATCCACTGTATACGTCTGAGCTTTTTTGGATCTTTTATACAGTTAAAATGCAGTTATACAGTTAAAACATTTTTAGTTTTTTAAATTATTTATTACAGAACAGCCAGATTAGTCAAATATTTTAAAAAAACGTAACCACTAAATTGTGAAAATAAATTTTTGTTTTTCTCAAATACTTATTTAGGACCGATATAAAAGGTAAGATATCGCATGATATGTGTGAGGAAAGATTGAATAAACATTTGGTAAAGAATAGTAGGTACGCTTTTTTGTTCAAATATTTGTCTCTGACTCTGACCACACCTTTAGTCGATCTATTTTGTAGTAAATTCAAGTGAATAACCTCTTAAATTTATTCTCTTTCTTAGTATTGTTACGTTTTCCCTTTTAAGAAAACGTAACCATCCACGCTACACAACTGTGTTACTCCGGCAGGACATGAACTACTCGATGCTTTATTTAGTAATCCAAACCGTCCGCAGACTACTCCACTGCACCTTACGTCCAATAATCCAATAGCCACAACACACATCTGCCGTATGATGAATTTAAGTCAGATTAGAATTATTCGTTTGGTTTAAATTTTTCATAAAAATTTTTGCTTGTAAAAATTTTCATGTTGATAATTTATTTTTGATGAAAATTTGCCTTGGAAATAAATTTATTCGTCTAAAAGCTCTTCGAAAAAATAATAAAAAGGATTTTTTGAAGGAAAACGATTTATTATCTGTTTTCGTTAAAAAAAAAAATTCTATTTCAAATTTTTTCCTGATAATAGTTTTTCTGACAATATATTTTTAAAAATTTTCAAAAAAAAATTTATTCAATATTTCAAGTTTTCTAACAGTAATTTTTTCGTTTATATTTTGTTTGATGAATATTTCTCTGCCATAATTTTTTTTCCGAACTTTTTTAACAAAATTTTTTATTACGAATTTTATAGAATAATTTTTATATTCAACTAAAAAAAAAAATTATATCTAATAATTTCTATTAAAACTTAAAGTCAATTTAAGCTATGAAATTTTTTTATGAAACTAGTATGACATTTTTGTTTGGTACTGAAGGAAGAGGGGTAAGCAATATTGCATGGCTTAAATTATCAGGGAACGGAATTTTTGCTTATGTTTTATTTAAAATAACGCATATCACTAAACTTAAAAAGAGAAATAAAAAAATGTCATGGTTTAAATCTGGACTTAATTAAAAATTTGTTTAAAACTTAAAAAAAAATATCTTAAAATAATTTAGCAATTTTAAAATAATTTCCAACTAAAATCTTTTTTCTTGTTCTTAAAAAACATCCAATAACGTCTTAATTTAACCTGTAAATAAAAAGATAAAAATTTTAAAATCTTACCTAAAATCTGCTTCAGCATAACAGTGACCCAAAAAACGACACTGCAACGTATTGCACTGATACTCTTTAACAGGCTCCACTTCGTACGTTATATTAAAACCATAAACATCTAACAAACGATCCAAAGCACGCAAATGTGTACCATCCAACGATGACATGCGAAAACGTATCTCTAAATATTGTGAATTGAATTGTACCCAGGCCACCTGCGTAACATCGTCTTCGGTGAGTGTGAAGACACGATGAGCTGGCACCTTATAATCATCTGAATAGTACATGTATTCGGTGAACTTAAGCCCACCCAAAACATACAGTTGGGTCAAATAGACAACAATCGATATGTTGTGACCAGAATGTGGCATCAATTCGGAAGCATCAATTATCCAAACACATTCGATGGGGGTGGTAAATTTGTGTGGAAAATTTGGTGTCTTTATGACACCATGACGAGTTTTCAGCATTCCACCACATTTGTGTTTGGCCAAAGAAGATGAATGTGTTTGATGTTGATGATTTTGAAATGCAAAAGCATTCATTGGCTTTTCAACATCAAATGCACTGGCTGAATTGAATGGTGAAAAATTCATCTGGCTGTTGGGAAATGGGGGTGGAGGTGGCAACGCCACAGATGGTAAACCTAATTGATGATTGAGGGCAGTTAAATCATTTACAGATGTCATTTCCACCGAAGTGGAAGTTGATAAATGTTGACGTTTTGAACGTCTCGTTAATTTACTATTGTTTTTCGTTGTGCTGTTTTTGATTTTCGTTTTCTTTTCCATTGTTTGTGCTTTGAAGTTGTTAAAATTCTCGGGAGATAATTTAAACGCAACATTATTCGTTTTATTTTCCTTAACTGTTTCATTTAGATTTGTAATTTTATTTCGTTTTAAAACTTGCTTGACATCTTTATTATTTTCAATATTTTCCAACTTTGTTTTAACGCTCAAGTTTTCTGCTGCTGCAGTTTCTGTTAGCGTTAATAAAAGCAGCATGAAGAGCAGCTTTAAAGTCATAAATGTCGTCATCGACATTGACTTTTTATCTTGCCACCTTTACTTATAGCAGACATGCACCTGTTGTTGTCCTAAAAGACTGTTAGTTTTTTTGGTTTCATAAAATCGCCTTATTCTAGATTGATATGCCGATGGTTTCAATTATGATTTGGTCAGTGAACGTTTATCGTTTATTTAAGGATTAATTTTGCAATAATGAAATGCGGCCTCTACACGCAATTTTGATGATAAATCTGCAAAATTAAAAAAAAAAAATTATTAATTAATTAAATCTTAAAGATAGATAAATAGAAGTTTAAAATGCAGGTTAGATATACTTAGATTTAAATGGACATGAGTACCGAGGAAAAATTAGAGATATACATAGATAGATGGATAGATAGGTAGGTCGATATAGACATACTCGTAAACATGCACGTGAATTTGGCCATTGATTTGTATATGGACATGGACGTTAACATAGACATTGGCATGGACATAGCCATTGGCATAGACATAGCCATGAACATTGTCATCGGTATGGACATAGACATGAACATTAACATGAACACAGCTGTTTAATTTTCATAAAATGTTCATGAAAAAAAAACTTGAAGAGTGACATGGATAAGGATATGGATATAGAAAAGGCCATAGACATAGGAGACATGGACAAAGAATGGAACATTGACAAACACATAAGCATTAATAAAGACCTGAGCATGGATATAGACATTGACATAGACATAGATATGGGAACGAAGTACTATTTGGCATGGACAAAGAGCTGGGCATGGACATATGTAGGTGTTAACAAAGACAACGAAATATTTAAAAACATTAATAATAACTTTAAACAAACTAAACAAAGGTTAGGTACAGACTTAAGATCGTGCAACTATTCATTTAACATAAACTATTGCAAGACAAGATGAAGACCGTGAAATTACTTATTTATGTATTTTTTTTTTTTTTAATTGCTAGACGCAGAATTACTTGCCGAAGTTTTGAAAAATTTTAATTATTTTTATGTAAAAATTTAAGATAATAATTTTACTTTCATTTTATAAATATTTTGCTTTAATTTTTACTATTTGCTGCTTCTTCATGTTTAGTTGTGAATTGTCTGAAGAACTCTTGGTTTTTTTATACGTTTATATTTATTTATTAATAATTGACTTTTGATGTTGACCCAAAAAAAAAAGGACGATAAAAAAAATTATTTAAAAAAATACTTTTAAAATAGTAAATAATAATAGAATTCACAGAGGGGAATATTTATGTGGGTACTGCGCCAAAGAGTGACAAATAAAATGTGTTTTTAGATTGTTTGTTGTGGTACCGTTCTTTTTCATTTTGTAGAGAAAAAGGTAAAAGTTAATTAAAATTTGTAGTGACATTTTTTAAGAGTGTGGCAAATAGTAATTTACAGTTTTCGTTGGTATGAGACTTGTTTTAAAATTTAAATTCTTTTGCGAAAATATCTTAAAAATATTTAGTTTAAGTGGTGCAAATATTTTTTGCTTAGTTGGAGTAATTAATAAATATATAATTAAATAA